>CM076570.1:1242277067-1242453096 GCA_034641835.2 Pinus albicaulis | reverse complement strand
CATCATGAGGATCTGGTAGTCAGAGGAACCAGAAATGGACGAGGGTGTGGCGGCATGGCTGTCAGGGGGGTGGGTAGCCACGAATCCCTGTTGAGGGAAAGGATCAGTGAACACAAATGGCCGGGTAGTGGCCACATTAGGAGGAGCGTGAGGGAGGCGTGTTGTCCGGCGCAATGTGGCTTCGATACTCCCACATCTGGCGATCCGGGGTGGGCAAGAGAGAGGGCACCGTGAGGAAGATCTAGAACACCGCAAGACGAATGTGGCTTGTTTGAAACGTAAGCTGGCCTGTCCCGGCTCAAGGAATGCCCCGAGGCTTGCCGCAGTGTTAGGGTCCTGACTCGGCACTGGGACCCTGCGCACGGGGGCAGATGGGTTCTGGGTTGCCCTCCGCTTCTTTGAGAAGAAGGGGATTAAACGCACCCGTCGCAAATACTTGCCCTGGAGGGGGTTGTAAGGGCTGTTGCAGGTGGTGAGGAGGCAAGGGAGGTGGAAGCGCATATGCTGGAGGAGTTGGCGCACCAGGCTGCGGATAAAAGTAAGGGTTGGGTTGGGCAGCATTGAGGTAAGCAGGAGGTTGGGGAAAAGGAGGAGGCATGCCGTATCCGGGATACATGTTGCCGGGAGGGGGCAGAGTGCTAGAGGTGCTGGCCCCTCCCTGAGGGAGGCCATGGCTCATAGGAGGGTGAGCAGAGGGGTGGGAAAGAGATCCAACAATACCGTCGGCGGAATGAGATGCCCCCGGGGCGTTAGCGCCACCGGGCCTGGGGATGTCAGGGAGAACGGTATAAACATAACTAGATTGAGCGTAGATCAGGTCATATTTTAAAGCTATTTGGAGGGCGGCTTCTTCAGATTGAGGAAAGTGAGAGGCGACATCTTTGCCGATGGGAGACGTGAGGGTGCGAAGGAACCAGTCCATGTAAACCCGATCTTCAAAGGGAGGGGCTCGACATAAGCTCCGTCTTCGTCGCCATTCCTGAACATGGGCAGAAAGGCGTGTGGAAGAGGATTGCTTAAATGAAGTCAAGAGCTCCGTACCAGTGTCGTATCGGAGAGGGAGCTGGAAGTACGACAAGAAGGCTTGGGCAAGAGTCTCGAACGTGGTAAGGGAGGAAGTGGCCTGTTCGACATACCATTTAGAAGCTTCGCCGGTAAGCGTGCGTTGGAACAAACGAAGACGGATGGAGTCATCGGTAATGGAGTTGGAGGAACACCACATGTGGAAAGACCTGACGTGATTGGTTGGGTCTTCGCCATTAAGGCCCTCGAACTTAGGGATATCAGAGGGTAACTTGGTAGGCATAGTGGGCCAGGTAGTATTATGGTGAATGGGGTCATTAATCAACTGATGGAAATCGGGGAGGCTGAGGCCTGCAATGTATGGCAGCACAGGGGTGGCCGGAGTAGTGGTTGTGACGGTTCCGCTAGAAGTAGGGCCGGCATTGGGGCCGGGAGAACCGCTAGCATTAGGCCCTGATCTGGACATGGTGAAGGTAAAAGGAGTCGGAGGGGGAGAACCGGAAGGAGAAGGGGGATCCGATGAATCAGGAGAGGAGTCGGAGTGCGGACTCGAAGGTGGACTGGCTCGACGACGACGGTGCGGAGCAGGTCGATCAACCGGGAACTGAGGATGAAGGCCAAGAAGTCTCCGGGAAAGGCGCCTTGGGGGCGCAATGATGATAGGAAGAAGGAAACCGACAAGGGCAGAAAGGGACAGAATCAAGAAGGTCAAGGGCAGATAAGGTGCAGTGATGATTGATTTTAGAGTCTTTGCCAGGCGGTGTAAACCAGGCGCTTCTTCACTTAAGGTCAGTGTGTGGTGTGCGTTAATTTTAATTTTTAAACCCTTTCCGTTGTTGAGAGCAAAAGAGTGTGCAACGTAGCTGAAAATAAACCTACAGAGAACAGAATAAAAATGCTGAAATAACAGAAAAATAACAGCTACATATGCATCTATCAAACCCAAGAAAGTGGGTCTCTCAAAACTATGCTGAAAAGAAAGGGAAAACTATGGAAACACACACAAAGGAAGCTCAACAGATCTAGGGTCAAAGGGGACAGAGATCTGGAGAATAAAGCTGCAGATAAGGGGTGCAGATCACAGCCAAGAGACAGAGGCAAGGTGGCTGGAAAAAGGGAAATCAGCAAAAAGCCGGGGGGGGCAAGGCAGAGGCCTTTAGGGGAGGTCCAAACAAAACGACAAGAGGTGATTTGAAAGGAAAAGAGGTTGATTTCAATGGATCTGGAAGTGAGGTCACAGATCTGGAAAAAGAGGGGGCTGAAGCTCTAAAACCGACGGCTGAAACAGCTGAAACTCTTCCACAAAAAGTGGAGGGTACTAAAGCCCTAAGGGGCTGGGTTCCCACTTAGATGAGTAAAAATAGATCAGATCTTGGTCAAGGCGGGCTGAGACAGAGGCTGGAAAACCCTGGCAGAGGCTGCAGCAGAACCCAGAAAAATTACAGAAAAAATGCTGGAAAAAAGGCAGGTCGCAGGTTCTGACCTGATCTGAGTTGAGGTCGCAGGAAACAGGCCAAAAGGTGCGTCCAGGTCGCAGGTTTTGAGCCAAAAGGTGCGACCCCCCCGTTCCGGCTGTTTCGGCGGCAGATTTTCTGAAAAATTGCCGTCTCAGGTGCGGCTGGTGTCGCTTACCTGCGCAATAGGGCCAGAAACACACGGAAGTTAGAAATTTTAGGTTTTTAGGGTTTATAGAAAATGGACATGGAAAAGAAAACTAAGGCCAGTAAGAAGTCTAGGCCTGGTGAAATGGATAAAGGAATATGAAAACGCAAATGGCTTTAATTAACAACCCGTGTGAGTCGCCATTTGTTAAGATGGAATTCTTTGTCGAAGCGAACAAAAGAACCACTATAGCTACGCATAACTAATAGCCCTAACAACAATAATGGTTGCAAAACATCTTCAGATCTGCAATTAGTAGTTAAAGTGCTGCAACAAACAGATCTATAAATGGAAAGACATTAAGCAGTAAAGTAAAGAGTTTGCTCCATGCATCCAACAGACAAGACAAGAACACGATTTTGAATGAATTTTTATATTACAGGGCACCTGGGAGGAAACAAGAAGGTGTATCCAGATCTCCTCAATGGGATGGGTTCTTTGTAGTCCTCAGCACTTCAGATCTAAGCTTTCTTTCTCTTGTAGATGTAGAAAACCCAATGTAGAAGGTAGAGCTCAATGGGAGCAACAATGGCAGAAAATGAGACCGAGTGTATAGATCCAGAGTGATCTAGTATGCAACAAAAGGTGAAGAATGATGGGGAAACCCTCCTATTTATAACAAAATATTGGGTCCTTCTAGATCTTGGTGCATGATTAAAATAATGTTAATCACATCTAGATCCACCTCTATGGAATATTTTATTATTATTTGTTGGAGGGAAAGGGTGTTTGACTTGGGTCAAATCCCTTGATTAGTGAAAAATAAATAAATAAATGATTTATTTATCTTTTTTAAGGAAGTGGTTGGGATATAATCAAATAAATAATGATTTATTTGATTAATGGTGGTTGATTTGGTCATATTTAACAAGGAATATTATTTAAATAATTATTCCTAGAAAATAATAAGACAACTATGGGTTTATCTCATTAATTTCTTTGTTTTTGGGTTAAACATGACTGGGAATAATAATTAAATTATGGTTTAATTAATTATTCCTTTTGGGGTTTCCTAATTAACATAGTGAAAGCAGTTTTACTTGGGGTAAAACTGGTCTTACATGGTGTACTTGGGTCCATCTAATGATGAAGAGTTAGATGACCAAAAAATGGTGTAACAGGGATATTAACTTTTCTTCCTTGGATACTTCCTTTTAATGTAATTACTTTATGATTTGTAACTGAAAAACCATTATAAGAAAGCCTTTCTTCCTTTGTCATTATAAAATTGAGCTCCATTATCTCCATCATTTTTTTTTCAATGATTTATCCCATTTTTGTTTTGTCGAGATGACTTTAGGTATTATGTAATCACCTTTTTTTTCTTAGTTATTTCTCTTTATATACCTTTTCTTTTTTCTTCCTTTTTTTTCCCCTTATGACTCTTTTTATTTCAAAATAAAACCTTTATTTTTGTGCTTGTCGATTTATTTAAATTTAAAGATTAATAATATTTAAATAATATATAAATATATTAAAAATATATATAATATAGTTTATATTTTAATATGCAACTATATTAAAATTAAATTATATAATATAGTTAATTAATAATTGTATCAAACTATAAATTTTAATAAAATGTGATTTTTTGTTTTTAACGATCAATGTGAACGGATGCGTTTTGTCAAACAGGCGTCAATGGTTCACTTGGGTATGAATCAATAGACGAGAGGCACTAGAGTTTTGTACGGTACCTTGGAGTCATCAAAAATGTCGTGTCAAGCAAGGGATGACCACTGTAACCTGCTTTGTAGGTGTGGTCAGCGAGGGACAGATGTGAGTCTGTGAGGAATGACAGCTGGGAGAAGGTGGAAGATGTGGTTGGGAAACTGTGGATAGGGCTCAACGTTGCACACATGTGCGACTGATAGGGGGATAGGCAGTGTTGAAGCCAAAGACGTGCTGCTACCATGGGCGACATCATCGATGGATTTTGTGGTGCCAGCTGCATCGATTGTGTAGTGGAGGAGATGGCGGTGTTATGTAATAAAAAATTGGGTCTTGGACACAAATGGCAGAGCGCACAATGGATGGTAGTGATCAAATCGTAGCAGGTATCATGACTCAACAGAGGTACTAGCAACAGGAGAGTCAGCTATTGTCCTCAATGAAGGATTATGGTGGCCAAACAGTTGGTTGTCGCATTGTCGGGTGACTCACGCAGGGTAATGATAGAGGCCTTGTGGCTGTTACGAGTGGGGCTAGGTAATTTTTTTAATTTAATTATATTTTTTTTAAACCCCTTTTTTCTAAAAAAAAAATTCTCCTTTTTTATTTGTTTTTGATTTTTTTTTTTTTTGAATAATGTCTTCTTCTTTTTTAATTATTTTTCCTCTGGCACTTTTTTTGTAATTCTTTTATTTTTTTATTTTTTTTCAATGTATATTTTTAATTTTTTTTTTCAATTTTGTTTATATTTTCTTTAATATATATATATATATATATATATATATAATTTTATTTTTTAATTTACTTTTAATAATTATTTTTTGTTTTTGTTTTTTTCCTTTTTAATGGCCAAAGGCCTCAATGATGAATCTGGAAAAATGGAAAACCTCTGAGTTGTAGCGAAACACTTGAATTATGATGGAAACCAAGTTGAAGATGAGTTGAAAGCTGAAGCTTGGTGACCAGAGAGCATAGCTTTGATACCAATGTAACGACCAACATTCATATACGCAACAGAAATATTTAAAATACTTCGAAGACAAACACATCCATTGTAGCATAGTAAGTGTAAATTGTATATTGTATAAAGAATTGATGATAGGATGATTACAAATGAGAATGAGGGCCCGATTATATACCCTAGGTAGGCGCCCTTTCACAAATAGCTATGTCTCTAAAAATTCCTCTTCATCACTAACTAACTAATGATTAGTGAATTACTTATTATTTATTATTACATTTACATTTATATTTATTAACATATTAGGAATTATATTCATAACATACGCCCTTCTTCTTGAGTGAATATTTCCTATATGGATGCAGGCACAAGTAAACCATGTCTCCAATATCAAACTATCTCTCCACCCTGTGCTTACCAACATATATCTTCTGTTGATTATGGGCTACCTGCAAATTGTTCTTGAGAGCTCAGAGAATCTCCTGGCTCTCTTGAACCCAATCCTTGGACCCTGGGGCCCTACTGTCTCCAAAAATCATATCAGAAAAAGTGAGTGCATCATATTCTTGAAAAGGGGACATACCAATAAACATGTGATAATTTGTGTTGTAGCAAAACTCCCCCAGATACAACCATTTGACCCATGCTCTTCTCTACCTTGTCACATAATTGCGTAGGTACCCCTCCAACCACTTTTTCACAATCTATGTTTTCCCATCGGTTTCGGGATGATAGATAGTGTTGGGTGTGAGTTCAATCCCCACCAAGCGGAACAAATCTTGCCAAAAGTCTCCCATGAATCTGTTGTCTGTGTCACTCACAATGGACTTGGGGAGACCATGCAACCGAAAGAGGTTCCGAAAGAACAACTCAACCACTTGGGAGGCTGAAGATCTTGAAGTGATAACAAAGAAATGGGAAAAATTGGTCAGTCTCTCTACTACCACATAAATACAGTCTCTCCCTTATGCTGCTGGTAGTCCTGTGATGAAATCCATAGACACACTCTTTGAATTCCTCTCTGGAATGAGAAACAGCTGCAAAACCTGGCTGGATGTGAGAGCTCTACATTGTTCTTTTGGAAATCTATGCACTCTCTCACATGTCATAAAACATATCCCTTGAGACCCCTCTAAGATAATCTCTCCTTGAATGTGCGGTAGGTCTTGAGGAAACTCGGGTTCCTTGCTAGTGGAGAATCATGCACTGCTTACATGACATTCTCCCTTAACTGAGATCCTGGGACCAAATAGATCCAACCCTTGTAATAAATCATGTCATCCATCACTCAGAATCGGTCATCCCTGTGTGTACCATCCAAGATCTCTCATTCCTACCTATATTTGGAATACTCAACCAATAATTGAGCCTTCAAATCTTCCGTGACATCCATAAGTGACAATGGTGCTAGTCTGCGTGAAGGGCATCAACTAGAATGTTGTATTTTCCCTTCACATATTCTATATCAAATTCATAATCTTGGAGCTTACTGAGCCAATTTTGATTCCTCTCCTCCAATGATTGTTGCTCAAGGAAGAACGAAGACTGTTGTGATCTGTCTTTACCTTGAACCGGTTTCCCACAAGATATTGTCTGAACTTTGCGAGCGCATGCATCACTACCAACATCTCCTTATCATACACTGAATACAACCTCTCATCAGGAAGCAACTTCCTGCTCTAAAATGAAATGGGGTGGCCTCTCAGTGTCAACAATGCATCAACACCTTCGCCTGAATAATTACACTCCAACACAAAGGGCCATGTGAAATCTGGAAAAGCCAAAACTTGATAGTTTCTCATGACCCTCTTGAGCCTCTCGAATGTCTCCTCTCTTATCTGCATCCACTCAAAAGTACCCCTCTTCATCAAATCTGTAAGGGGTGTGACCAACTATGAAAATACCCTCACAAACCTCCTGTAATAAGTGCAAATACCCAGGAATCCCCTCAGCTTCGTCACATTCCTAGGTGTTGGCCAATCTAATATGGCTTATCTTCTCTTGATGAACCTTCACCCCATCTTTTCCTATCACATGCCTAAGGTAAAACATCTTAGTTATTCCAAATTCACATTTGGACTTCTTTTCATGCAAATTTTGTTAGTCAAGTATGCGTAGCACTTCCTCCAAGTGTTGGAGGTGTTCCTCCCATGTCCGGTAGTAAATGAGTACATCATCAAAGAACACTAAGACAAAACACCTCAAATGAACACATAACACATGGTTCATACAAGAATGGAAGGTAGCAGGTGCATTGGTTAACCTAAAGGGCATCACCAAGAACTCATAATGCCTGTAATGACAATGAAAATAGGTCTTGGTAATATCCTTCTCCCTCACGCATATTTGGTGGTACCCTGAACGTAGATCTATCTTAGAAAAGTATTTAGATCCTCTAAGATCATCCATCAACTCTTCTATGCGGGGAATGTGATACTTATTCTTCAAAGTATTCTTATTCAATGCCCAATAGTCTATGCACATGCACAATGTCCCATCCTTCTTCTTCACCAGCACTACAGAAGAAGCAAAGGGAATAGAGCTAGCCCTGATATGTTGCAACCTCAGTAAATCTCGAATGGCCCACTCTATCTCATACTTATAGGCCTTGGGGTGTCTATAAGGTGTGGTGATGATTTCATTCACACCCTCTTCCAACTCAATGCTTTGCTCGAATCCCCAGTCTGGCAGTCTCCTTGGGGGAACATCCCCAAAAAACCCCTGATGTTGCTCCAACATAGCTAATATGTCTGGGTCTGTGGCCTTTTCTCATGACCCAGCCTGAGAAATGCGTAGCTCTACTACCCAATAAATATCCAGATGCTGCAGATCGGTCTCCATCTTGTGAGCTGACACTGTTTGAGGTGGATAAGAGTGTATCCCCCTCAACAATACTAGCCTTCCATCAGGCCACTTGAACTCCATATCCAACTTCTTCCAATCAGTGGTGACCTTCCCTAGTGTGTACAACCACTAAATTCCCAACACCACGTTGATATCCATAATATCAACAACAAATAAATGATCAGTGAGAGACTATTTCCCCATCTGCAAAGTCAATCTGTAATATTCCAAAATTAGCATACATCTAATTGGAATATTGATTTTTGTTGTTTACACTTAGGAGATGAATCAATTGGTAAGGTGGCCCATACATTTCAGAAATAAGAATAGAATCCCTCATAATGTGAAAAGGTATCATCATAGGAGCTAGATTTCACACCCTCATGTGTGAAAAGGGGCATTTTCATGTGGACAAGGTCAAGTTTGACCAAGTCAGCAGTGCTGGGATAAGAGGAGGAGGTCATCTTTGGAGACAGTGCAAAGATAGTGGGGCCCAAGTTGAAAGGGTTTCCATTTGTATAAAAGGATAGAAAGGCAGCCATATCAAGACATCTTATGCTATGGATTATTGATATTGTGGTCTGGATGACTATTGTGCTTTCTTCAACTGTTTAGTTGAGATTGCTGTGCCGCTTAGCACCGAGTGTTCTCGAGCGGGAATCCAATCTCCTTTCTTGAGAGGCCTCTTGAGTGAGCTTGTACTTCATTTCTCCACATCCAGGCTTAAGGCTAAGCCACCTCCTTTAGCTACAATGTTATTTCTGCAGAAGTATAACATTGTGTTGCAGGGTGTTGCAGTGGAGGTTTCACAACACCACTTCCGGAGCTTGTTTTTCAGAGGAGGGAGCTTCCATTCCTTTGGGAGATCAGTAAGGAAGATTTTGGAGCAAATTCCACATCTTAGACATTAGGCCAACCATTTTATATCTCCTACAGTGCAGTTCCTCTACTTGATTGTGTTATTTTCAGTGAGCATTTGCAGTGAGGGTTGCAGTGTCTGTTTGGAGGGTGAGATCTTCAGTGTTAGGGTCATCCTTTCACTTGGAAGATCCATTGGAGGAGGTCTATTAATATTGTGTAGCATATTTAGCTATATCCATCCAGTTATTGAGTTGCAGCTATTAGTCAGTCCCAGGATTGCAACTCCGACATTTTTGTTATCAGGGTTAAACCCCTTGGTTTGGAGCTAGTTTCCAAGGAAGGGGTTAATCCTTCTTCCAGAAAGCTAGTAAAGGGGATTTTCATATAATTCTTGTACTATTCAGCTATATGTACGTGAATTTGTAGTAATACTGCATTATTTCAGATCCATATCTGTAGATATACTCCTTTTTACTCATGCTTTCAATAAATCCTTCCCGGGCTATCTTAATAATGTATTAAGGAGGCTAGATCTCTATTTTCTGAAGGGTTTGATAAATAAAACTCAAGATCTATGGATTACTATCATATTGTTGCAAAAACCCTCATATAATCATGTTGTTACTTGCTTCATAAATTCTGTATGTTATCAGTCATGGGATTTGGGTTTTTTTAAGCCATATTGGGACCAGGAGATCTGTTTGCCTCACCTAGTTTGATTTTTTTTCTGATCCCCTTATGAAGGTGAGGGCCATAATACATGAAATAAGGGATCCAAGTGATATTTCTCCCCGTTATACCATAAATTTCTGGAAATAACGTTTTTGTGTTCATGTATTGATGCAATCCTCATTTGGGACAGTACAGTGGTATCAGAGCATAATATTGGCTCAGCCTATGGAAACTCAGCCATTATTCTATCAAGATGACAAGAAGAAGAAGAGATGAACATAAAATATAGGAATATGACTCCACTCTTTGGAGGAAGGAAGGAGGAGAAACTTTCAAAGTTTCTTTCTTAAACTCTGCAGAGAATCCATGGAGATCTTAAGAAGACAAGGAAGGAGATGTGTAGAGAATATCCAAGAGAGTTTGAATCTGAAGAAAACTATAGATTTTCATGTGATGAGTGTGAGCTTGTAGCCACACACTATGATGCACAATGCAATCATATGCCCAGATTTTCTATGAGAGAGATAGAAGAAGAAGAAATGCCTAAGAGGGAAAATCTTAGTGATTTATTGCAAGAATATGAATCTCAAAATGAGAATTTTAGAGATCGTATCACTTTTTCAGAGTTTTGCAAGATCAAGGTGGAGAGAAGAAAGCAACATAATATGAGTAGATTTCTCCTATCTACTTTTGATGGTTCACCTACATGCTCAGCTAGAGCTTGGGTGGAGGAGCTAGACACCTATTTGCAATAGCACCAAATTTCTGAAGATGAAGTTATCAACATTGTAGCGCTGCATTTTGGAGGTAAGGCCTATGCATGGTGGATATTTGAGTCTTTTTCTTTGAAAAATGCAAATACTTCTTCTTATGCAAGGTTCACTAAGACATTAGTGGAAATATTTGATAAGAAACATTTTGAAACACATGTGGTGGAGCTAAACAAACCAAAACAAACAAATACCTTGCATGTGTTGGAAGAACCTATAAACTCATTCAGGAGGCTGATATCTTTCATCCTACCTTGCTAGAGGCAAGACCTCTATCTCATATTCTTGAAAAAGAAGGCATGGAGATCCCTTTTTCAAAAGAGGATCCAGTTTTTTAAAGGTTGCCTATTCATCTTGAAGAGGAAGAGAAGGTCGGGGGCAACAACGCTGTCACATCTAGAGCATATCTAGCACCTCGTGCAGAGGTAGAGTGTATAAATTATATAACTTATGTGTTATATGTCCAAGATTCTCCTGATCTCACACTATTTTAACTTCATGCAAAATACATAATCTATTCCACCATTGATCATTTGTGGAAATTAAATCAAGATAGAAATGCACACATGAAACAATAAAAATTCACACATATGAACACAATTGTTTAACCAGAAAGCCTGAAGCTGAAAACCCCAACTATCTGTATATAATATATTTCATAGAGATCATGTAACAATCCTCATACAAAGCTGATCATATCAAGCTCTCAATACAATCCAATCAGTACACACTAATCAGGCCCGATCTTGCAAATCCATGCACCGATATTTGCCACCTGCTAGCCTGCCTCTACTACGCAATGCCTACTGAAGAATGGCTCTGCATGAACTCAAATTCACCAAGCTTGCACTGCGCAATCCTCATTAGCATCTCCACTAAGTGTTGGATGTAATCAATGCATCGCTATAGTCACAACTGATAGTCACACTTGCTCTTTCACCTATCTCTCTACTGGTCTCCACTGAAACTGCCATGCACTATAGTTAACTGATGTATTATTCAGTTGATTAATGAGTTATTATTTAGTGAATTAATTAAATAATTAATTCACACCACTCTCACTAGTGTATCAATCAGTTAGACTAGATACAACTAGCTCAACTGAGTCTAACTGAGCTAAACTAAATACAACTCCACCAACTACTTCTATAACTCCACCAAAATCTATCACATGAGTTCTAATTGAAGTCTCCATGCATTGGCTCTAGTAAACCCTCAAGAATAGCATAATTCCTTCTGTCAGCTGTTGTGCCACATCTGTGCACTTAACTAAAGTGCTCCAAGAGAATAAGATAATGTTTAAAGTCCAAATATTATTAAGAGCTAATAATATTTGATATATCTATTTTTAGACTGGCAATCTAAAAATAGATTTCGCCCAATATGTCTAAAAATAGAAGTCCATATATTTTTCCAACTTGACCAACCATCCACAAATAGCATCCTACAACTCATAGAATATGATCGACATGTCTAAAAATAGACTTTGCGCCAAAAATAGCCTGTGGGCCCACTTAGTGAAGGCGACTCTATTCACTAAGCTCATCATCTTGTTGAATCTCAACACTCCCTCTCAACAAGATAGGGATTATCTGCCACCTCGATCCTGTCTCTATGGTATTCAAATTTGCTCATGGTGAGCGCCTTCGTTAGAATATTTGCATCTTGATCCTCCGTAGGAATGTAAGAAAACAACATGATCTTCTGCTGCACACAATCTTTGATATGATGGTATCGGATGTCAATATGTTTAGATCTATCATGAAATACTAGATTAACCGAGAGTTTAATGCAACTCTAATTATCAGAATATATCACAGTAGGATCTAAGTGAGAACCAAACAACTCGACCAGGATCTTCCTTATCCATATAGCCTCTCATGTAGCCAAACTTGCTACCATGTACTCAGCCTCCACTGAACTGAGTGCCACGGATCTTTGTTTCTTGCTGTACCAAGAAACTGCTATAGATCTAATACTGAAACTCCGTCCAGATGTGCTCTTTCTGTCCGCTGGGCTTCTTGCCCAATCTGCATCCGTGAAGCCATTCATATTCACCTCATCTGACTGTCTGTACCACAATCCATATCTAGATGTGCCCCTAAGATACCTCAAGACATGCTTTCCTACCTTCCAAAAGAGCTTGGTAGGCTTAGCCATAGCTTGTGAAAGCTGGTTCATAGCATAGCATATGTCTGGTCGTGTATTGACTAAATACATGAGCGAACCAACAAACTATCGATAAACAGTGGCATCCACTACCTCTTCCAATGTAGCATCCTCTTTCCTCCAACCACCAGGAAGAGAAGTGTCGATAGGCTTGCAGCCTTGCATGTGAAACTTCTCCAGTATCTCCCGGGCATAATTTCCTTGAGACACAAATAGTCCACCCTTTCGCTGCCAAATTTCCAATCCCAGGAAATAATGAAGGAGGCCCAAGTTCTTCATCTAAAACTCCTTTGCAAGATCTTCCTTGCATGAGTGTATCAACAGTTCATCACCTGTCAGTATTAAATCATCTACATAAAGTACAATGATCAACAACTTACCCTCCACCACAATCTAGTATAGGTTTGGATCTGCCTCACTCTTGGTGAAACCAAGTCTGGTGAAATAACTGTCTATCCATGTGTACCAATCATGGGGTGCTTGTTTCAGCCCATACAGTGATCTTTTGAGCTTGCACACATGCAACTCGCTGCTGAAGATTTTGAATCCTTCAGGCTACTCAATGTACACCTCCTCCTCAATGACTTCGTTGAGGAACGCAGTCTTCACATCCATCTGATGGATGTGCCAACCCATCTGCGCTGAGACAGCAAGGATGGTCCGTATGGAAGAATACCTTGCGACAGGTGCAAAGGTTTCTTCATAGTCTATCCCCTCGATCTGTGAGAAGTCGCGGGTAAAAAATCTTGCCTTATACTTCTCGACGCTCTCATCAGCAGCTTGCTTCACTTTGTAGATCCATCTCAAACCTACCACTAATTTCCCTTCTGACCTTGGGAAAATCTCCCATGCACTGTTTCTGACAATCGAATCATACTCTTCCACCATGGCATCTACCCATGCGGGATCCTCCACAGCTTCCTCGAAAGAGGATGGTTCCGTCACGATACACTTGCTCATCAGAGCCATGTATCCAGTAAATCGGTCAGGTTTTCGTCTCTGTATGCGTTATGATGTAGGTGCTCCTACATTCTGCGCTGTATCAATATTCAGTCGCTCAACTTCTATAGTGTGCCTCTGCCCTCTAATGTTTGGCACTGCATGAGTGGTTTCTTCCACTCCATGAACCTCCTCTTGTGGCTGATCCACATCCTGAGGCTCATCTTTAGGAACAAGTAGCTCCTCATCTGCCTGCAAGTGTAGCTCCCTCTCAAGCGACAACTTCATGGCTTTCTCCTCATGAAATTTGATATCCCGTCACACAACAGTCATCCGACTGTCTAGAAAATACACACGATAATTGTGGGGTGTTTCTATGTACCCCAAAAATATCCCAACCTCTGCGGTTGGCTCCAACTTCTTCCTGGCATCCGTCATCACATGAATGTAAAAAGGTGAGCCAAAAATCTTCAAATGATAAATATCAGGCTTCTTACCAGAAAATGCCTCTTCAGGTGTACTCATGCCAAGTTCTCTATGAGGACAACGGTTTTTCACATAAACCGCAGTGTTGCATGCCTCAGCCCATAAGTGTATGGGAAGGCCCTGATCATGCAACATCACCTGTGCAGCACCCATGATCATTCTGTTATTTCTCTCTACAACCCCATTCTGTTGTGGGTTATGAGGCACTATGAGCTCTCTTCGAATTCCTTCTTTGCTGCAGAAGTCTTTGAATTCACCAGAGATGTATTCACCACCATTATCGCTCCTTAGAGCTTTCACCTGCTTCCCTGACTCTTTCTCAACCAGTGCCTTGAACTCACAGAACTTTGAGTATGTCTCGCTCTTCTTCTGCATGAAGAAGATCCAACAATTAAGAGAAAATTCATAAAAAAATATCACATAGTACCTGTGCTTTATTATTGAAGAAACCGAGAAAGGTCCACACACGTCTGTGTGAATTCTCTCAAAGATCGTCATGGCACGACTATCCTTCTCATGAAAAGTGGTCTTCACAAATTTTCCCAAAGTACATCCCTTGCACTTATCTGACTGTGCAAGTGTACCCCTGGGAAGCCTAGTAGAAATCTGCTGCGAAATTTTCAAAGCACCATGGTGAAGATGGCCCAATCTCCTATGCCACAATTCGCCCTCATCCCGGCTCACCACTCCTTCTGCTTTGCCTTCCATCGATGTGCAGCCATCTACCTGAAATTGATAAAGATTCTTAACTCGAATCCCTATCCTCCTGGTTTGACCAGTTGTTTTACTATGCAAGAAGGCTTTTCCCTCGCTAAAAATAACATCATAACCCTTGTCTTCCAACATCACCACATAGATCAGATTCTTCTTCAATCTTGGAACATGTATGACGTCCTTCAAGATGAAAGGTTTACCAGACTCCCTCTCAAAGGAAATGGTTTCGATACCAGTCGCACTATATCTACCATCATCGCCCATATCGATGTGCACTCCAACATCCTTTTCATCTAGATCACAAAACAAATCTTTGTCTCCGGTCATATGGAAAGACGCACCACTATCAAGAAACCACACCGATCCCATTACACTTGAAACCAAGCATACGATCAAAGAAAAATATATCTCAAACTACGAGGCTAAGGCCTCTCCAGCTGCAAATCCAACAGCCTGCTTATTCTTCTTCTTTTGTGGACAGTTAGTGGCATAATGTCCGTGCTGGTGACAGTGAAAGCACTTCACCTTGGACAAGTCCTGCTTCTTACCTTTCGCACTGGATTGAGAAGGATTTTTCTTTCCCTTCCCTTTCCTTTCTTTGGCAGAAAAAACGCAATTTTCTTCATCTTTATTCTTTGATGAAGATCCATCCCTGGTACCCCGCCTTATCTCCTCCTACACAAGATCCAACCAAAATCGCTCCCATCCCAGCAGTTTCTCCCATCCATTGACAAAGTCCTCGTAGCTATGCCAACTCTTCGAAAGCCCAAGGAGAGCCAAGCTAACCAAGTCCTCTTCATCTATAGTAACCCCCACACTTCCCAGCTCATCCTTGCAGTGGAAAAACTTCGTGAGATATTTTGGTATACTGTCACCTTTCTCCATTTTTATTTTCCTGAGCTTGTCTTTAAGCGTCAACTTCCTCTGGTCGCTTATGCTTTGGAACGAGTCTATCAAAGCCTTCCACATTAAGAATGGAGTGGATTTACTATGAAGGCTACACATAATGTGGTCCTTCACACCTACCAACAGAATCCTTTGACACTTTGCTACCTTCTTTTGCCATGCGTTAAGTGCAGCTGCATTGCTAGAACCCGCCTTAGGAACATCGCTGTCGATGAACTCCTTCAGCCCATTATCATCTAGCACTGCCTCCATCCCGTCCTTCCATGCAATATAATTCGAGCTGCCATCAAGGGCATACTCCAATTGCAATTTTTTGAAAGACATTTCAATGAATGCTCAACTTCGACACCAAGAAAACACTGCAGCAAATTCGAATTCCACCCGCACAAAACTCAACCATTTAAATAATTGCAATCTGCTCCAACGATTAACTGCTCTGATACCATGTAGAAATTATATAACTTATGTGTTATATGTCCAAGATTCTCCTGATCTCACACTATTTTAACTTCATGCAAAATACATAATCTATTCCACCATTGATCATTTGCGGAAATTAAATCAAGATAACAATGTACACCTGAAACAATAAAAATTCACACATATGAACACAGTTGTTTAACGGGAAAGCCTAAAGCTAAAAACCACAACTATCTGCATATAATATATGTCATATATATCATGTAAAAATCCTCATACAAAGCTGATCATATCAAGCTCTCAATACAATACAATTGCTACACACTAATTGGGCCCGATCTTGCAAATCCATGCACCGATCTTTGCCACTTTCTAGCCTTCCTCTACTGCGCAATCCATGCTGAATAATGGCTCTGAATGAACTCGAATTCACCAAGCTTGCACTGCGCAATCCTCATTGGCATCTCCACTAAGTGTTGGATGCAATAAATGCATCACTATAGTCACAACTGATAGTCACACTTTCTCTTTCTATTAAGATTGCAACAAGATGATGAGCTTAGTGGAAAGGAGTCACCTTCACTAAGTGGGCCTGCAGGCTATTTTTGGCGCAAAGTCTATTTTTAGACTATGTCTATTTTCAGACATATGGATCATGTTCTATGAGTTGCAAGACGCTATTTTTGGATGGTTGGTCAAGTCAGAAAAAATAGATGGACTTCTATTTTTAGACATACTGGGTGGAATCTATTTTTAGATTGCCAGTCTAAAATTAGATATGTCGAATAATATTAGCTCTTAATAATATTTTGACTCTAAACATTATCTTATTCTCTTGGAGCACTTCAGTTAAGTGCACATATGTGGCACAGGAGTTGACAGAAGGAATTACGCTATTCCTGAGGGTTATGTGGAGCTATTGCATGGATACTTCAGTTAGAACCCATGTGACAGAGTTTGGTGGAGTTGATTGAGGAAGTTAGTGGAGTTGTATTCAGTTTAACTAATATAAACATAGTTGAGCTATTTGTATTCAGTTTTACTAATTGATACAATTAGTGAGAGTGGTGTGAATTAATTATTAATTAATTCACTAATTATAAACTCATTAATCAACTAAAGAATGCATCAGTTAACTTCAGTGCATGGACAGTTTCAGTGGAGACCAGTGCAGAGATAGGTGAAAGAGCAGGTTAACTATCAGTTGTGACTATACAGTTGCTATTTGCATGACACATATAGGTGGAGAAGCCCATGAGGATTGCGCAGTACAAGCCAGGTGGTTTATCTATTTAATGAAGCCATCCCATAGCATTGATTACGCAATAGAGGCTGGCTATCAAGTGGCAAAATATTGGAGCATGCGTTTTGCTAGATCTAGCTTGATAGTGTGTAGCAATTGAGGGTGTGCATGAGAGCTTGTGAGGAGCTTTGTACAATTATTGTTACATGATCTCCATGACATATAATATACAGATAGTTGGGGTTTTCAGCTTTAAGCTTTTCCATTAAATACTGTGTTCATATGTGTGATTGTTCGTGGTTTTAATTTCTGCATGCAATTGATTTTATTTCCGCAATTAATGATCAATGGTAGAAGAGATTCTGTATTATGCATGAAGCTAAAATAGTGTGTGATCAGGAGAATCTCGGTGAATAATATAACAGTTATTCAAATTTCTACACTTTCACCTCCATTGGTCTCCACTGAAACTGCCATGCACTGTAGTTAACTGATGTATTCTTCAGTTGATTAATGAGTTATTATTTAGTGAATTAACTAACTACTTAATTCACGCCACTCTCAATAGTGTATCAATCAGTTAGACTAGATACAACTAGCTCAACTGATTCTAATTGAGTTAAAATAAATACAACTCCACCAACTACTTCTATAACTCCACCAAACTCTGTCACATGAGTTCTAACTGAAGTCTCCATGCATTAGCTCTAGTAAACCCTCAGGAATAGCGTAATTCCTTCTGTCAGCTACTGTGCCACATCTGTGCACTTAACTGAAGTGCTCCAAGAGAATAAGATAATGTTTAGATTCCAAATATTATTAAGAGCTAATAATATTCGACATATCTATTTTTAGATTGGCAATCTAAAAATAGATTCCACCCAGTATGTCTAAAAATAGAAGTCCATATATTTTTCCAACTTGACCAACCATCCAAAAATAGCATCTTGCAACTCATAGAATATGACCAACATGTCTAAAAATAGACTTTGCGCCAAAAATAGCCTGTTGGCCCACTTAGTGAAGGCGACTCTTTTCATTAAGCTCATCATCTTGTTGAATCTCAACATAGAGGGAGAACATGCTCCAAAAAGAGGGATTCTTGTATCATTGCAAGGAATTCCCTAGGATCTCATATGTGGAGATCAAGGCACAACCCATGATCAACATGTGCCATTGACGATAGGGTGTGAAACCATGGAGATAAGGAGGAGATAGAGAGGATGACTAGCATCATGTGATGAGGAGTACACACCCCTATCTATTTCAAGAGGTTGATGCATAGAAAAGGGGGACTAGATTGCGCAGTGAGGGTAGGGAAAATTCTGTCCATTCATATATGCAGTCTACTCTTGATGTTGATGTCTTATTACAGGGAGGCATTTCACTAGGGAGACCACCAGATCAACATATGATGAGGGATGCTTCACATTTGGAGGCACCACTCATTGATTCTAGAGGGGTGAAGACCTTTTGAGAGCTTGATATAGTGCTGAGATTTTTGGGTAGACTCAAGGAGGAGAGAGGCATTCTCTCAACACTATCTTTGACCACTCTCATTTCAGATTCTGCACTGTGGCAAGAGCAGCATGGGAAGGGTAGCAACCTTCCAACTTGAATCTTTGGCATGAGTGATGTCAAAGAGGAGGACAACCATATGACAGATGTTCTTTGTGATAGATCATCAGAGTTGTCACTATGAAGGATAGATGCATATTGGAGATCCCAGCTATTGGTGGATTATTCCAAGGATCTTTTTACTTGTATGATATTGGATGACCAATTGCATGAGGAGGGATATTCTGTCAGAGATGAGGTCATCTACTATCATGGTAGGATCTTCTTTCCTAGAGCTTCCAAGCTCAAGGAGAATTTGGTATAAGCAACTCATAAAGATTTCCTTTTAAGCCACACTTATTCTATGAGAGCATACCACACCATCATGGATGGGTACATTTGGAAAGGCTTTGAGGAGGATATATATCAGCATATGAGGAGACGCATGGATCATGTGGAGATGGAGGAGATACATAACTATTTGGGGGAGTTATCACAACCACTTCTTTCCTCTATGAGGATGAGAGGGGATTTACCTATGAGCCACTTCATTTGCATAAGAAAAACATATGGTAAGGGTAATTTTTGGTTGCATAATGATTTTTATAATGGATATGTGCATTCCTTAACCATATATGTGTAGGACTTTGCTCAAAGGAGGAGAATTCTTCCTTCTAGACTTCATGGTCTACTTGAGGCCATGAGCAGTATTGATGACTTGGGGAGGAGATATATTATGGAGAACATGCTCACTTTGCACCATACATTATTCACTTTCTCCAAAATTGTGCGGAGATTGTGGCAGCAAGAAATTGGTTAAGAAGCCACACACTTTGTCATTCTCTGTTGTAGTTGAGAGTCAAACTTCATTGGTTGCAATTGAGAGACCATTGTCCTTCTACCTTGCTACATATGGCAGCTAGTATGATTCTCATTATGGTTCCCTATGTTGCTATTGTTTTTATCTTTGTTGGGAGAATGATTGGGAGAGAGACACATTGGTTGGATGTGTCCTTGGGGAAGGAGATTTCCCACACATTTTGCATCACATGTTCCAAGGGGAGCATGGGAGGAGATATGGCCACCAAAGAAAAACACTTATTTCTTTATGAGGTGGGCCATGAGATTGATTGGAGCACTTGGGCTATAAGTCTCATAAATCTTTTGGAGAAACTTTTCTATGAGTTTCCATGTCATGTTGTGCAACAACACTTAGGAAAACTGTGTTGTGGCCACTTGGAAAAATGTTGGTACCTTACAACACTTCATGAAACCTTCATTATTTCCTTTATTTGGATGCCATGTGGTGGTGATTTTCTATACACCACATATGGGATGGTTTGGGCCAACATGATTCACAATGTTGGAGGGAAGATCTTTGGAGATCCAGTCATCTTCTTGCCACTTGGAGGCAACATTATTGCAGCCCAAGATCAACAGTTACTCTAGAATTATCATAAGTGGAGAGAAAGACAGCGTGGGGTAGGCTATTTTGTCTACCATGATCAGATTTTCAGCCCACCTACATTGCAGGAGCCAAAGGTAGAAGAATATTTTCAGGAGTTTCCATGTTGGGAGGTAACTCATTTTGTATGGATGATAGCCTGGGGATGAGAGATTCATGTGGGGATGGTAGATCCCAATTTATATCAGACCTGATGCCTCAAGAATGCCTTTGGACAACCCATTGTTGCCTCCATGGATATTTTACTTTTACATGATGATAGCTATTTGGGATGGTCACCAAAAGCTAGCTTGCATACTTGGGAGGGGAAACTTGGAGATGTATTGATAGGACAACATCTTGATCCTTGGAGGATTTTATCATATGAGGATGCTACAGGGGGAGAAGAGGAGGCTCTTCAGTTTTATCCTTTCAGTTTCTTGAGGACAAGAAACATTTGGGAGGGGTGGACTATAATATTCCAAAATTAGCATACAGCTAATTAGAATATTGATTTTTGTTGTTTACACTTAGGAGATGAATAAATGGGTAAGGAGGCCCATAAATTTCAGAAATAGGAATAAAATGCCTCATAATGTGAAAAGGAATCATCATAGGAGCTGGATTTCACACCCTCATGTGTGAAAAGGGACATTTTCATGTGGACAAGGTCAAGTTTGACCAAGTCAACGGTGTTGGGATAAGAGGAGGAGGTCATCTTTAGAGATAGCACAGAGATAGTGGGAGGAATATTCCTTGGTGTAGGAAACCCTAATGAGTGGGACCCAAGGTGAGAGGGTTTCCATTTGTATAAAAGGAGGGCAATGCAACCATAGAAAGAAATCTTATGTTATGGATTATTGATATTGTGGTCTGTATGACTATTGTGCTTTCTTCAACTGTTTAGTTGAGATTCCTGTGTTGCTTAGCACCGGGTGTTCCCGAGTGGGAATCCCATATCCTTTCTTGAGAGGCCTCTTGAGGGAGCTTGTACTTCATTTCTCCACATCTAGGCTTAAGGCCAAGCCACCTCCTTCAGCTACAATGTTATTTCTGCAGAAGTATAACGTTGTGTTGCAGGTGTTGCAGTGGAGGTTTCACAACACCTCTTCCGGAGCTTGTTTTTTAAAGGAGGGAGATTCCATTACTTTGGGAGATCAGTAAGGAAGATTTTGGAGCAAATTCCACATATTTGGCATCAATACAACCATTTTATATCTTCTACATCTTAGTCCCTCTCCTTAACTGTGTTATTTTCAGTGAGCATTTGCAGTGAGGGTTGCAGTGTTTGTTTGGAGGGTGAGATCTTCAGTGTTAGGGTCAGCCTTTCACTTGGAAGATCCATTGGGGGAGGTCTATTCATCTTGTGCAGCATCTTTAGCCATCTCCATCCAGTTATTGAGTTGCAGCTATTATTCAGTTCCAGGACTGCAACTCCGACATTTTTGTTATTAGCGTTAAACCCCTTGGTTTTGAGCTAGTTTCCTAAGGAAGGGGTCAATCCTTCTTCCGGAAAGCTAGTAAATGGGATTTTCATCTACTTATTTTACTATTCAGCTATATGTATGTGAAGCTGCAGTAATAATATATTATTTTGGATCCATATCTATAGATCTACTCTTTTGTACTCATGCTTTCAGGAAATCCTTGCCGGGTTATCTTAATAATGTATTAAGGAGGCTATATCTCTATTTTCTCAAGACTTTGATTAATAAAAATCTATATCTATGGATTCATATCATATTTTTATAGAAACCCTCATTTAATCATGCCATTACTTCCTTCAAAAATTCTGCATGTTATTAGTCATGGGATTTGGGTGTTTTTAAGCCATATTGGGACCAGGAGATCTGTTTACCTCACCTAGTTTGATTTGTTTCTGATCCCCTTCTGAAGGTGAGGGCCATAATACATGAAGTAAGGGATATAAATGCTATTTCTCCAAATTATATCGTAATTTTATGGAAATAACATTTTTGTGTTCATGTATTGTTGCAATCCCCATTTGGGATAGTACAAAATCTAGGGACATATCTCGTGCAATGCATGGTCCGGTCTTCAGGTATCAAATAAGAGAATCCCTCAAATGTGGCTGCCTGGATTCCCCTACACTCCGCTATCCAGACATCAATTAAATTTTGGGTGGCCCCACTGTCAACTAGAACTGACACACACTACCCTTGAATAGTCCCCTTGAGTCTGAGTGTCAGGTACTTCGAAACACCCCGAAGTGAAGCAAGAAATCCTCCTGTTTGGGAAAATGGTCCTCCTCCATGTGGGGGTGGTGGTGGTCCTCCTGCTCCTAATGGGCCTCCCTCATCACTTGGCTCCTCCACAATCTTGGTCTCCTCCTCCTCTGGCTCATTGTCTGAGAACACCTCAATGAAATGGGTTTTTCCCTTGGTGCACATGTGCCTTGGTGCCCATGGCTCCTGGCATGTGAAACACAATCTCCTCCTCCTGAGGTCCCTGCGAGTCTCATCATCCATCTGTCCACTCCCTCCATATTTTTGTGGTGGACTCACTCCCTATTCCCCTATGGGTCTATGGGTCTGGTAGGTATGAAAGACCTATTCCTGGGAACCATGTAAATCATATCCCAAGCTTGGGAAATGGAATCTTGTAATGATGTGGGATTATAGTCCTTCACCCATCCACACAGTGGCTCAGCAAGACCCTCTACAAACAACATGATCAACCAAATCTCGGAAATATCTATCACCATCACTGATAGCCTTTATAACTCAGTGATGAAGGCCTCTGTGCTGCCTTTCTGTCTCAAGTGGGCCAACTCTCTAAAGTGCAGCTCTAGATCCTTCCTCTCAAATCTCTCCAACAACCCTTGGGTGAACTCCTGGTATGAAGCAATGTGGATATGTCCAAGTGTGACCAGCCCATGGAACCACCACTCTTTGGCATCTCCCTCCAAATGAAGGGTGGAAAACAGTATGGAATCTTCTTCCTTCATTAGATTCAAGTGAAAATAGGTGTCCAGCTTTTGTATCCATGATCATGCTGAACTCTTTTCTCCCCCATCGAAATTTGGAACTGTGACCTTCCTTGCCAACCTTTTCACCTCATGGCTAGATGATCCTCCTCTGAAATAATGACCAACCCTCATGGTACATCTCTCCTTTAGGTGAATGAATTCACCGAAGGACATCACCCATATGATTTGGGCATCCAATCCCCCATACTCATCGATGCCCGATGCAAATGAGTGTACTATATATTCAACTATATTCAACTCCTTATTAGGCTTTATCTTGTCGACGAAGTTGGGCATAAAAGGTATGATAGCCTGCCCACGATGTGGAGTGTGTGGGAGATGGGATTTATCACTGCCTCCCACTCTGGAACCTCCCTCACCTTGAGGTTCTACTACTCCATTTGGCCTTCCACCCACATGCAATCACATCACCTGTTGCATCATGTTCATCATGATCTACCACTATCTCATCATCTACTGATTTTCTCTCAGAAAATCCTCCAAAATCTAGTCCTGACCCCTTGGCTCAAGATGGTCATCCTCCTTGTGCAGTTCCATTGCTTCCCTCCTATCTTCTACTTCTATGTCTGAAAATGGGCCTGGGTTACCTTCTCTCCCTTGACCTCTACCTTTGCCTCTGCCATGACCTCTATGAAAGACCACTTCTTGGTATCTCAGTGGCATCACCTGTTCTTGTTCCCCACCCTGGCCAAGAACATGCTCTATTACCACTATAATATTCCAAATACAAAATTTATAGTGATATAAAAAACATGCAATAAATTTAACACAGAAAATTTATTTCAGCAACGCAAATACAAGAAAATATTCCTGAAACAACAATTTTATTAATATGATCAGCTAGAATACAATATGAGATGGAATGGATGCACCTGAGCTTGCACAAGGCAAGATACAAGCATTAGCTGATCAACAAAAGAAGGTACGAATGCTACAATATTCTACTCTATTGGAAACTGCAGTGTCCTTGGCTTTCTACAACTGTTGGTTGACTTTGACACTTGATTTTCTCACCAAATAGTGCCCAAAAAATTCTAGGAATTTGGGAAGGTGATCCTTGCCAAAAACCCAGAAAGATTTTCCCCAACTCCCAACCTTCAAAATTGGACCCTTCTCTACTTGGCCCTTTTTCAATTTCGAATTCTACTACTGTATATTTATGCCCTCCAAAAGACCAACATACCTTCTAAATTATATCTCCAATCAAACCCACAACTTCTCAACTCCTAACTCCTCCAACAATTGTTGCTCCAAACTGCTACCCTCCCATGACTGCTCAGTAATGGGTGGATGACACAGTCTGTGGAGAATGACCGAAGGAAACTACGTGTGGCTGGTCCTTTAGGGGCTCGAACTGCTCCAAGACTCTTGAAAATCCTGTATGATTCCTATTGTAGTTGCTCTGGATTATTTCCTCCACAACCAAGCTCCTCCAACGCCAACTGACTCCCTCTACTACACAACACTAGCTCTCACTACATCCCAACCTCTCTAGAAATTTTTGGGACCTGATGAATCCATCTTTGTTATGAAACCAACTCACAAAATAGAAAAAGAGAGAGATCAATGACTTATAAATCAGCCTCTTTGAGGGGGTAGCCTCCTATACATTACATAAATGAAAAATTCTTGGAGGATACAAATGAAAAAACCTCCTTTCTGTATATAGGAGTCCATGGGGTCACAATATAATCCTAGCAGACCTAACAAAAATAATGTAAGGGCATAACAATACCACTAGTGGGATTTTATGGGGCACAATAATAAGAATATGGGGACTACAGGGGTACAAAAATAACAATAAGGGGATACACTAACAATAATAAGGGACTAAACTAGTAATATAGGGACCTAACATGCCCCTCTCCTTCAAAAAAGTGTTTTCCTCAACGCTTGAGTAGTTTTGGATGCTTCAGTATAAAATTCTCATCCTCCCATGTGGAATATTTAGTGGGTAAGTTCTTTCACTTGATGAGATACTCTAAAATTGATCGATTTCATAGTTGTCAAGTTTTTTTTTCCATCATTGCTTCAGGTTCCAATGTGATTTTTCCTTCCTCATCAAGTTCTAGCAATATTATTTGAACTGGAATTTTGTCACCTATAATCTTCTTTAAGCATGAAACATGGAAAACTAGGTGCACTCGGGAAGAAACAGGAAGCTCAAATTTGTATGCGATAGTACCAATCATTTGCAACACCTTGTAAGGACCATAATACTTTGGTGATAATTTATTATCCTTATTAGCTTGCTTGAGGGACATTTTTTTATACGGTTGTAGCCATAAAAATACCCAGTCACCTACATCAAAACTTCTCTCGCTGCGATGTTGATCCGCCTATTGTTTCATTCAATTTTGTGCCAAATTTAGGTTATCCTTTAATATTTGAAGTTGTTGTTGATGTTCGATGTGACCTTCCAATGCTTGAACCTTATAATTTTCTCTTAAAGATGATGTGATGGATGATGGATGATATTCATAAAGTGCCATAAATAGGGTCATTTTAGCTGCAGTGTGGAAGGAAGTGTTATACCACCATTTAGCCAGAGGTAACCACTTGAACCATTGTGTTTGTTTATCAAATACAAAACAATGAAGATATACTTCTGAACATTTGTTCACTACCTCAATTTTCCCATCAGATTGAGGATAATAAGATGAGCTATGAGCTAGTTGAGTACCCAAACAAGAAAATATTTCTGTCCAAAAAATTTCCAGTGAAAATGTGATCTTTGTCTCTTACAATAATCTTTAGGTTTCCATGTAGATTTTGAATTGTTTCCATAAATGCAATAGCAGTTGTACTCACTTTAAATGGATGAGATAATGCACAAGAGTGTGCATACTTGTTAATTCTATCAACAACCACCATGATGACACTCTTTCCTTTGGAATTAGGTAAAATTGAGATAAAATCCATTGAAACCTCCTCCCAACGTTGACTTGGAATGGATAAAGGATGTAGTAAACCTGAGGTCTTAATTGTCTCAACTTTATTTTGTTGGAAAACCAAACATTCTACCACAAAATTTTTAATATCAGATTTAAGGCCATCCCAAAAAATTCATTTCTTCACCATGTGGTAAGTTTTTAAAAATATCGAGTGTCCTCCTAAGGGAGAGGTGTGCAATTCCAAAAGAATCTTTTGTTTTAGTTGGGAATTCTTACAAAGATATAAGCGATATTTGTACCATAAGGAATCATTTTTACAACTAAATGTATCATATGTACTGGGATCTTGTTGAAATTTTTGAATGAGTGTCCACACTTCTTCGTCATTCTTCCATTCCTCCCTTGCTTTGGTTATCCAATATAGTTGGATAATAGAAATGACAGAAGCAATACTTCCACATACTTATCCTTTCTTGAGAGTGCATCTGCAACAACATTTGACTTCCCTTTTTTGTAGATTATTTCAAAGTCATAACCCAACATCTTTGTGACCCATTTTTGCTGCTCTTGTGAAGATAGTCTTTGTTCCAGAAAGTATTTAAGACTATCATGATCTGTTTTTACCTTGAAGTGTCTTCCCATTAGTTAAGGCCACCAACATTTCCTTCTCATAAATAATTTTTTATAAATACTTTCCTTTGATTGGACGACTTTTAAAAGAAAAGATATTCCTTCTTGCATTAAACAACATCAATTCCATTTCCTGAGGCATCACATTCCATAATAAAATTTTTGTGAAGTCTGGCGTAGCTAAGACCGGTGCTTGGCACATTGCCTATTTAAGATGTCCAAAGGCCTTAGTTGCTTTAGGAGTCCATGAAAATGCATCTTTCTTCAATAATGTTGTTAGAGGTGCTACTATTCTCCCATAATTCTTAACAAACTTGTGATAATATCCTATTAACCCGAGAAATCCTTGCAACTTCTTTATGGTTTTTGGGACTTTCCATTCCTTATTTTCTTTAATTTTGTTAGGGTATACCTTAACACCCTCCTGAGATACAATATGACCTAGATATTACACCTCCTGTAATACATAATAACATTTGGAGGTTTTTTCATATAATTGTTTCTCCTCCAATAGTTTGAGCACCCTATCAACATGTTGAACATGATCCTTTCAAAGACCCGTTGTAGATTAGTATATCATCAAAAAATACTAACACAAATTTTCTAAGGAAGGGTTTTAAAATGGAATTAATCAACCCTTGAAATGTAGAAGGTGCATTGGTAAGGCCAAAAGGCATGACCAAAAATTCATAATGACCCTCACGATTTCGAAATGCTGTTTTTGGAATATCTTCAGTCTTCATTCTAATTTGATGATATCCTGAACGAAGATCCAACTTGCTGAAATAAATTGCTCCATGTAATTCATCCAATAATTCATTAATAATAGGAATGGGAAATTTATCTTTAATAGTGAGATTATTGAGCTCAATACAATCTGGACACATGCACCATGATCCATCTTTCTTATGCACCAATACTACTGGAGAAGAGAAATAACTTTGACTAGGTTGAATTATATCAACCTCTATCATTTCTACAATCATGTCTTTAATTTCGCTCTTTTGTACATAAGGATATTTGTAAGGCCTGATGTTTGGAGGAACACTTCATGGAATTAAATGAATAGCATGATCATGATCACGAATAGGTGGGATTCCTTTGGGAGTTTCAAACAACTTGGAATGATTTTCCAAGACTTTTTGGATATCTGGAGAAATAGATGATTTGATGTTGGAACTTCTAGTGAGCATAATTTTAGAATTACGCCTCGTTGTTCTTTCTTCAGAAGCTTCGTCATGGCATTAGAGCTTAATATCTTTCCCAGCTTCCCCACAATACCCCATAATTCAACTTCCTTTCCTTCCGAATAAAATTAAAGAAAAGTTCTTGAAAATTAAAAGCTACCGTCCCCAAAGATTGTAACCATTGTACTCCTAGTACAACATCAACACCACCCATTGGAATGGAAAGCATTTGACTATTAAATACATATTCCCCAATGGTTATCTTGATATTATGGCACTTTCTAGAGTAATTTATAGTTCCTCCATTTTCAACCATCACTTGACACTCTCGTGTTGGGTATAGGAAGCAATTTAATTCCTTTGTAATATTCCCAATTTTTCCACAAGATAATTGGAATATTAGAGTTCTTAATAAACTTAATGAATTAATTAAATAAGAGGGTGTAGGGACCCACAAACCCCAAAGATAAATAAAATCCACTTTTGATGTGTGTATGTGGATATTTCAGTCATAGATCTACATAATGGAGCAGTGGAGCAGCTACTTAATGTGAAAGGAGTGGAGATCATGTCTCATTAATGAGATAGATCATGGAGATTGAAGCAGTCAACTAAGATCATGGAAGGAATAAAATTTAAGATCATAGAGCATTCATGATGAGATGATGGAGGAGCAGTGAATTTAATGCACACATGATGGAGAGGGTGATCATTACATTCACACATTGTGGAGATCATGGAGAGATAGGACAGTCAACATGGAGATCTATGTACACATGTAAAACACAGTTATGAGGTGGGCCAAGGCATGATAAGGTTCACAAAATATATAATGAAGATGAAGGAAACATAGAAGGAAGGTTTTGAATTATTGATTTTTGATCTATTTAGATCTACATTTGTCATTGGACATTCCATGCACTCTTATGCTGTTTAGCTAAGTCTGCAATGTTGTTTAGCACAGGGTGTTCCCAAGCGGGAATCCCACCTCTTTCCTTGACTGACCTCTAAGGAAGAGTGTCTGCACTACATTCATCATCAGGAATTGGTGCCATATTGTTCCTACTTTCTGTAGAACATCCATATTCAAAAATTTCACATTTCTGAAGATTAGTTTGAGAGGAGGAGGTTGTCCTTCAATATTTCACTCGAGGGACCAATGAAGGGTTCATCCTATCAACCCGAGCTTCAAGATCAGCATTATAGTGCTTCAGATCTATATCATGCATCAGGCCATCTATTATTCATCTCCCAATAGTAGCATTTCCATAAGGAATTGCGCAGTCCATTCTTGAAAATCCAAGGGAGAAGGGAAGTTGCTAACATTTCAGCTAGTAATCCAGTGGAGGACCATTCCTTCACATTGTATGCATTATTTCCATTAGTATTGTGCTTCATATCCATATTTTTTAGTAGGCTATAGAACCTACTTCATTTACGGTGCATTTTTTGAGAGCAGTTGTGTAGCAGCAGCTGTAATCTTCAAAGGAGGATTGAGGATCTAGATCTTGAGCTTCTAGCTTGAGGATATAGTGAAGGTATCAACCCTTCAAGCTTAGATCTGATCTTGTGACATATTTCAGCCATCTATTTTTTAGATCTAGCTTCATATTTTCATAACCCAACAGACCAGGGATCAAACCCCCAGAGGGTAAATTTCCAATCTCATAGATCTGGAATTTCTTTTATGGGTTATCTTGGGTTGCCATCATAGAGCCTAGATCTAGAATCTTGGCATTATCAGAGCTCCATATTTCCATATATCTGCATTTCCCTTTTCAGCCTGTAGTCATATGTTCAGTACCTGTTGAAGGGACAACACAATATTTCTTCCTGTAGCTCTCCAGTTACGCAGTGCTAGTTGTGGATGCTTTCAGGGTCATTCTACGCCATCTCTTTGGCTAGATTACCTCATATTTTGTACACTGTTGTAACTTTATCATCTCTTATGAATAAAATGGCTAAGCTATTCTGTCTATATATATGTTAAACATAAACATACATGTACATTTTTTGTGTTACAAATATTATGTTTGTGTATCAATAAATTATTCCATTTTGGGATATTACATCCTTGGATACCTTACAATGAATAAAATTATGGGTACTACCCGAATCAATCAACACTATTACATTTTTATTCTTGATATGTACTTCTATATTGAGAGTTTGAGGAGTGGCAATTCCTACCAATGCACTACAGGATATGGTCATATTCATTTCTTCTTTCTCTAGTGTTGGTTCCTGGTGTATATCCTTTTATTTTGAAGTTTCTTGTTCATTTTCTTCCTCTTCAAAATATATGTAAAATAATTTATTCTCAACACACTTATGACCTTCAGCGTATTTTCTATCACAACTATAGCAAAGCCATTTTTCTCTTTTTTCTTCCAATTGTTGTGATGTCAACCTTGTAGGTTGTGGAAGTCTAAGAGTAGCAACACTTCCATCTTTATAGATGCAAGCGGTTGGCTTCCTTGTCCCCATAATTTTACTTTCATTTTTTCTTGCCAACATGAATGCCTTCTCCAATGAATCAAGTTCCTAAAGGCGAACCTCATGTTGGATGGTATCCTTTAAATTCCCTATGAATATATCAATCCTTTGTTCCTCTGGAATATTAGTTACCTTTATATTCAATTTTTGGAAGTCCTCAATGTGCTCCACCATTGAACCCTTTTGTTTGAGATTTATCAGTTGGCTAAAGAAGGTGTTTCTCTTTGTATCCTCATAATGTGCTATCATTTCCTCCGTAAAAATTGACCAATTGACAATTTTTTTACAAGATAAAAGGCATCGATACCATAAAAATTTATTTTTTTCTAAATATAAAGTTTCAATATGTAAATTTTGTGTGTTTTGAACATTATGGAGATCAAAATGTTGCTCCATTTGTAGTATCCATGTTACGGGATCCTTGCCATCAAACTTCCTCATATAAATCTTTGGAATAAGGTGGGTATTCAATCCAATGTTATAGTTGATGAAATCATGATTAACATTTATTTTTTTCTCATCATGAGTTTCCTCTACTACATTTTCACCATTAGGTAGCTTTTCTTGTAGCAACTTTGTCAAACCTTCCTTCAAAACTTCCATGTCTTTCTTCAAATATTCCATGTTTCCTTTTGGTTCTACTTCTATACCTTCCATGCCATTCTTCAACACATCCATGTCTAATTTTAACCATTCATGTCACCTTTTAAACCATCCATGTCACCTTTGGTTTCTCTTTGTGAGAGAGAAATTTGTTGCACTTGGTCCCGTAATTTTGATATATCATGCTGCACTTATTCCTCTTCATGTGTCATAGTAGAGTTTTCTGAGGACTTAATGGGTGTGGAATTCATTTTGGGAGGCATTTTTGAATCTAATAGTTATATCTATGCTTCAATATGCCCTTGGAATGACTTCAAACTACTTTTTCAAGCAAAAGTTATGCAATTTTAAAAAACAAATACACACCTTTTTCTTTGCTTTTAGGAGGTTGATATTGAACCTGATTTATCTCTGTGATTTCGAATCTTCAAGATATAAAATTTGGTCCTGTAGTAGCCATTTTATTCCTATTTCCAATGCCACATGTATTACATGATTTGGATTCTTCAAGGCAAAGTTATGACCAATCTCCCACAATGACCAAATTATGGAATGGTTCAGTAGAACAAACTTGTACGATGTGCCACATGTCATTGTTTCCTTCTTTGGCTCTAAAATAGATACACAAGAAACTCAAGTCCGTCAACTTTCGAGCACTGTTTACATAATTCCAATCTGATGCTCAGAGAGATATATTTATTACTATTTTCCCGAGGTCACCTATTTGAGCTGAAATTCGGGAGCCTGCAAAAACCCTAACTTCCACAAATCATATCTCTGAAAATATTGTGAACCAAGATCTAAAATTTTTACACAAAGTTCCTTAGGATTTTTGCAAAAATTGGTTTTTTTTTATCTTCTGAACCTTCTTAGAGAAAAATTTATAGTGAACATTGCATGATGACCTACTTGAAGTAGGGAAACCCTAGAATCCAAAGCTCTGATACCAAATGTTATGAAACCAACTCACAAAATAGAAGAAAAGATAGATCAACGCCTTAGAAATCAGCCTCTTCAAGGGGGAAAACTCCTATACATCACATAAATGAACAATTCTTGGATGATACAAATTAAAAAACCTCATTTCTATATATAGGAGACCATGGGTTCACAATATAATCCTAGCCGACCTAACAATAAAAATGTAAGGGCACAACAATAACACTAGTGGGATTTTATGGGGCACAATAATAAAAATATGGGGACTACAGGGGTACAAAAATAACAATAAGGGGGCTACACTAACAAAAATAAGGGACTACAATAGTAATATAGGGACCTAAAAGTCTCCCTTGGTCACAAAGTACGAAATATCCCTTCTTGAGTGGCACTCTAAGTCCACCAGAGAAAGAATGAACTTCTCTCCTTGGGAAGCTCCTATGCTAAACAACACAACATTGTCTCAGCTAAACAACTAAGGCAATTCGATTTTATGAATATGCAAATGATGCAAATTTCTCCTCCAAGACTTCTTTTTATAAGTGTTGGCCATGCAAAAATCGTGGGTCCCTGCACCAATTCAAATTTTCGATTTGCCCACAGGAATTTAAATTTATTTCTTCTCTAATACACTTTCCTTGTGGGTACCATCCTCCACTAGTACTTTAATTGATTATTTTTCTCCTATGTTGGCCACAAATATGTGCTTTAAGTTATTTAATTCAAAATTGACAAAATGTATTTTTCCCAAACATTAGGAAAACTTAGGAAGGGACATTACAAAAAATCCAATCTATTAAAGTTTCAAATGATTAATCTCACTTTTGTTGGGTATGTGTTATATTCTTTCCATTACTAAACCCATGTGCTGTACGTTGCGCCAGGCACAACAGGGGGGTCACAGGGGGGGTGGCAGCCCCCCCTGTCAGGGTCCGAGGCAGCGCCCCGACGAAATTTTTTTTGGTATGCGGTCCCACTCATAGGCGGACCCACCAATGTTTTGTGCATGAGTTTGCACATGGTTTTTTGGGGTACAATGGTTTTCAACCCCTGGTATTTTGTAGATCCGGTCAAGGGAACTACGGTTATGTTCTAATCCAAGGTTAATGGATTGGGGTTTATGTATGCTTCGGCATGTATATATATGTGTTGTAACACTAAAAGGAATATAATGAAAAATCAGGCTGGTCGTCCCGATTTGGGATCCAGGGGAAAATCTCTGTGTTTATCTGTTTTATGTTTTATGCTCTCGCTATTGTTTATTTTTACGTATAAGATTATTGTGTAGATAATTTCATTGAGGTTAAAACCTACATTTGTTATCAAAAGTTGTTTCGGCTTCAAGGGGACGCCTTTGCTACGAGGGGTTTTTGTTCGAGCAGAGCTAGACCTGTTCGATGGGAGAGATCTGGATCGATTCTTGCGGTGAAAGAAGATGGCGAAGCGTGAAAGATAGAGATCAAGAAATTTAATGGTCAGAGTTTTGAGTTGTGGAAGGTCAAGATGGAGGATCTGCTGGTGGATAAAGATTAGTGGATCGCGGTAGATCCAGGTACTAAACCAACGACAATGTCAGATGAAGACTGGAAGAAACTGGATCGGAAGGCTAAGAGCACAATACGGTTGTGTGTCTCAGATTCAGTATTGTTGAATGTATCTGGGGAAGCTACGGTGAAAAATTTGTGGGAAAAACTTGGGACTTTGTACCAATCTAAGTCTCTGGTGAATAAGTTGTTCCTGCGGAAAAAGCTGTATAACCTGAGGATGAAGGATGGAGACTCGGTGACAGAGCATCTGAACGCCTTCAATACTGTGGTAAGTCAGTTGTCATATGTTGATATTAAAATCTCAGATGAAGATAAGTGCATCAGTTTGTTGTGTTCTCTACCAGACTCGTGGGACAGTCTGGTTATTGCAATAGGTAGCAATACAACTACCTTGAATTTTGATGACATTGTCTCAGCCTTGCTGTCGGAGGAAATGAGATAGAGAAATATGGAGGGTCAAAATGGAGATGCCTTATCTGTACGAGGAAGGTCCCAAAACAGAAACAAGAATAAGGTTTCGAGTGGGAGATCTAAATCTCCTGGAAAGTTTGTAAAGGTGTGCTGGAAATGCAGAAAGGAAGGACACTACAAAAAGGAATGCAGATCTAGAGCTCCTGAGAAAGGAAAGGGATCTGATGAAGCTCCTTCTGCAGAGGCAAAAACCACCTGGGATGAAGGTGGGGATGTGTATTTGGCTTCTTCTTCAAATACACATGTAGATCATGAGTCATGGTTGATTGACTCAGGTGCATCCTTTCACTTCACTCCCCATAGGGAGTGGTTCTGCGAGTATGAGAAATATGATGGTGATGTCTTCCTAGGGGATGATAGGAAGGCAAAAATCATCGGACGTGGAAAGGTCAAGCTGAAGCTGCAAGGTGGAAGGATTATAACACTTCCTGGTGTTTTGCATATTCCTGCATTGGCCAGAAATCTGATTTCTGTAAGCAAGATGGATGATGCAGGTGTAAAAACAGTGTTCGAGAAAGATGCCTGCAAGATGGTTCGAGGAGCACTGGTATTAATGCGGGGAGTTCGGACTGGAACTTTGTACAAGCTACAAGGTAGCACTGTTATTGATGGGTGTAATAGTTCTGTGGTCCCTGAAAGTGGGACGGAAAGCCTAGCTGTGTCTGGAGAAAAGACCATGCTATGGCATCAAAGGCTTGGACATATTGGAGAGAAGGGCCTTCAGATACTGCATATAAATGGTATGGTAGAAGGTATGTCTAATTTCTCTTTGGATTTCGATTTCTGTGAACATTGTGTATATGGGAAGCATAATCGGGTGAGTTTTCCTTCTGGTGCTAAGAGGGCGAACAAGATATTAGAACTTGTGCACAGTGATGTGTTTGGACCTGTGTCAGTTCCTTCACTAGGAAAGTCTATGTACTATGTTTCATTCATAGATGACTTCTCAAGGAATACATGGATATATTTCTTGAGGAAGAAATCTGAAGTCTTTGACAAATTTAAAGAATTTAAGGCTCTGGTGGAAAACCAGACAGAGAAGAAGATAAAGGCATTGAGGACAAATAATGGTGGGGAGTTCTGCAAGAAGGAATTTGAAGAGTTCTGTAAGAAGTGTGGTATAGCACGACAGAAGACTACTCCATACACACCTCAGCAAAATGGAGTTGCAGAAAGAATGAACAGAACACTGATGGAAAAGGCAAGAAGCATGCTCAGTGGTACCGGGTTAGGACAAGAATTCTGGGCACAGGCAGTGGAGACTGCATGCTATCTGGTTAACGGATCACCTTCATCAGTGTTGGAGGATAAGACTCCACATGAGGTATGGACTGGTAAGAAACCCTCTCTTTCACATCTAAGGGTATTTGGATGTGATGCATATGTACATGTTCCAAAGGAGGAAAGGACCAATTTGGATAATAAATCTGAAAGGTGCATCTTTATTGGGTATAAGGATGGTTTAAAGGGTTACAAGCTTTGGAACCAAGAAACAAGGAAGGTTGTGTACAGCCGAGATGTGGTGTTTAGAGAGGTGAAAGATGTTGTTAGACATGAAGTCCTACCAAAGGAACCTGAGAAGATAAAGTTTGAGCTAAAGGAGGATGAATCCGACTTTACAACAAAAGAAGACTCAGAAGAGGAAGAGCCACAAACTCTTGTTGTGAGAAGATCAGTCTGAGAAAGAAGGCAACCAGAAAGGTATAGTCCATTTGCTTTCTATTCAGGTTTTGCCTTAACTATAACTGATGATGATCCCAAAAATCTCAGGGAGGCAGTAGAATCAAAGGATGGAAAACTCTGGAAGGAGGCCATGGTTGATGAAATGACATCCTTGCACAAAAATAAGGCATGGGGTTTGGTGGAGTTGCCGATTGGAAGGAATCCCATTAGGAGAAAATGGGTGTTTAAGAAGAAGATGAATGTAGAAGGCAAGGTGGAGAAATAAAAAGCTTGGTTGGTAGCAAAAGGTTATTCCTAGGTGCCGAGAATTGATTTTGGTGATATTTTTTCTCCTGTTGCCAAAGTTACTTCTATTAAATTACTTTTATCTGTTGCTGTTGCATTTGATTTTGAGATAGAACAGATGGATGTGAAGATAGCATTTCTTCACGGGGATCTAGAAGAAGAGATCTACATGAAGCAACTTGAAGGCTTTATGGTGAAGGGTAAGAAAGAATTGGTATGCAGGTTGAAGAAGTCTCTGTATGGGTTAAAACAGTCACCAAGGATGTGGTATCAGAAATTTGATACCTATATACGGGGACTTGGCTTCACCAGAAGCAAGGAGGATCACTGTGTTTATTTTAAATTAATTGGTGACCGTGTTATTTATTTGGTCTTGTATGTGGATGATATATTGTTGATTGGAAATGACAAAGAAATTATCCAAGATTTGAAGACCCAACTGTTCTCCAAATTCGACATGAAGGATCTTGGTGCTGCAAACTATATTTTGGGCATGTAAATTAAGAGAGATCGGGCAAAGAGGAAGCTCTGGTTAAACCAGAGGAAGTATGTCGAGACTATATTGCAGAGGTTCAATATGCAGGATAGTAAACCGGTGAAAGTTCCTATTCCTGTAGGTGTAAAGCTATCTGCTGAACAGTGTCCCAAGACATAAGAAGAAGAGGAGGATATGTCCCGTGTTCCATATGCAAGTGCAGTGGGTAGCCTGATGTATGCAATGGTCTGTACTAGACCAGACATTGCACATGCAGTGGGAGTATTGAGCGGGTTTATGTCAAACCCAGGGAAGGAGCATTGGACAGCAGTGAAGCGGGTTTTCCGATATTTACGTGGCACTAGTGATTATGGCTTGTGCTACCAGGGAAGACTAGGATTGGAAAGAATGTTGGACATTCGTGGTTTTGTTGATGCAGACTGGGCTGGAGATCTGGACCAAAGAAGATCTACAAGTGGGTATGTGTTTAGCCTATTTGGAGGCGCAGTCAGTTGGATGAGTAAAAGAGAGTCTGTAGTGGCTCTTTCAACTACAGAGGCAGAATACATAGCAGCCACTCATGCAAGCAAGGAAGCAGTTTGGTTGCAGAGATTGTGTTCAAGTATGGGGTTGGTACAACAAGCTATAAGGATAAACTATGATAGCCAAAGTGCAATTTTCTTGGCTAAGAACCCTGCTTATCATTCAAAGACAAAGCACATTGATGTTCAATATCACTTTGTTAGAGATATGGTTGAGGCTAATAGGGTGTTGTTGGTAAAGGTGGACACTTTGAAGAATGTTGCAGATGCATTGACAAAGTCTGTGAGCACTCAGAAGTTTTCTTGGTGTAGAGAAACAATGGGTGTTGAAGAATTGGCCCAATGACTAAGCTCTCTTGTGGCCCCCTGTGGAAAGAAAATAACAAGTGGGAGAATGTTGGGTATGTGCTATATTCTTTCCACGACTAGACACATGCGTTGTACGTTGCGGCAGGCACAACAGGGGGGTCACAGGGGGGGCGGCACCCCCCCCTGTCAGGGTCCGGGGCAGCGCCCCTGCGAAATTTTTTTGGTATGCGATCCCACTCATAGGCGGATCCACCCATGTTTTGTGCATGAGTTTGCACATGGTTTTTTGGGGTACGATGGTTTTCGACCCCTGGTATTTTGTAGATCCGGTCAAGGGAACTACATTTATGTTCTAATCCAGGGTTAATGGATTGGGGTTTCTGTATGCTTCAGCATGTATATATATGTGTTGTAACACTAAAAGGAATATAATGAAAAATCAAGCTGGTCGTCCCGATATGGGATCCAGGGGAAAATCTTTGTGTTTATCTGTTTTATGTTTTATGCTCTCACTAATGTTTATTTTCTGTTATAAGATTTATGTGTAGATAATTTTTGTTCAGGGTTAAAACCTACAAATTTCTCAATGCCAAATAAATGGAGCACGCTCTTATTTGTTTAATGGGTTCCTACCTTTAGCATCTTTTCTTTGAGATTTGGTGTTGTTGTAGCTGTTATAACACCACCCAACATTTTTGGGTGTATTCAAAAATTTCAGGTCCCCCTCTACTTGCCTAAGGCCATAAGGGTTATAATCATGTTTTGAACTGGTCAATATCCCCATGGCCCATTTTTATCAAACCCTATTAATTCTCACACTTACATGGTGCATGCATTTTTTCTTATTGACTAACCTCGAAACTTGATCACACTAATGGATTATGGTTTTGGGGTTTATTGATTTAATAATGCATTAGGAGTTTCATGCAACCTCAAGCTTTTATCTTTATACAATGTGCATTGCAATGAAGTAATTGTATCTTGTGTTAATGGTCATGTCTCCACCCTAGCTGCATTAGGGTTTGTGATGAGCTACTTTACTCATGCATTTCAAAACCCTTGATCATCATGACTATGAATACAACCCACAATCATGATATCACCTAACCATCATCCTCTATGGTGGATCGTTAAATTTAGTGTCGTGAGAATATTTTAACATTTTCAAGGGCATTAACATGTTAATACTTTGGATACTTTGTTAATGACATTTAAGTTATCAAGTTGACCCACGTATTCAGATGTTAAATTGGTTGAGGGAAAGTTTCACTAATGCTTTCAAGATTGATTGTTCAATCTCTATAAATTGCAATGCTCATGGTTCTATAAAGAAACCCTGCAAGGCACCCTTATTGTGTTAGAACTTGGAGAAGTACTCATATTATATTTGCCTAAATTAACTAATCCATTTTGTAATATTTTATTTATTAAACTCTTAAGACCTTTATGCTTAAGTTTGTAAAGCCTACATTTTATTACACAATCTTACTAAAATTTATTATGATTGTGCTATGTAGGGAAAGTGAAAGAAACACACCTAATATTCTCATTTGGGCACAATCAAAAGGTCATATCTCCCATATGTCTGGAATCTATATTAAAATGAAAAATATAATAAATAACCTTTTTATAATTGATATTAATGTCAACCCATTATAAAAAGAATTGAAGATTATGAGCATAAAGCAAAGTTTTCTTAAATATATGTCCAAACAAATATCAAAGAAGTGCAACCTTTTTGGGATGATATAACGATTAAATGATAGTTGCATTCTAGGAGGACTTTGGAGAAATCCATAACACACATAGGGGTGAAAGGACAAGGATTTTACCCTCTTTTCACAACCTCCTAGCAACACCACATATTATAATGATATGGTATGTCATTGAATGCCATAACGGATGATAATCACCATGTCAACATACACATAGGTGTGAAAATGGTTAATACACAATACACTTCAATGCAACATGGTGAGCCTCATTCAAATAACATATATATAGATATAGAGTGTTGGATATGTTATCACCAAAATAGGATCTGATAGGCTGTTGATCAGGCTACCTCAGTGTAACTATTTCAAACCAGAATTTTAGTTGAGGCTTAGCCTCCTCAACTTGAGAGGGCTCTCTCAATAGGTTTAAGGTTTTGAATTAAGGATTAGATGGCTAACTCTAGGAATAAATTAGATAAAAGTGTATAACTGGTTGAATTACTGATCAAAAAACATCTATTCGGCTATGGAGTCAAGGTATGTTTCAAAGAAGCATCAAAATTATCTTAACATGGAAGTCAGGGCAATTCAGAGTTTTTAGATGTATCAGCAAAATAGTAACACAGTGAATAAAACACAGTTTACAAACATGTGAAGGAAGTTAGAGCATTTTCCAATGAATTATAAGTAACACATGTTCATACCACTGCAAATAGGTAGATACGAAAAGCAATAGGAATATCAAACACCAAAAACTCTTTCTGAATCATGAGTAGTAAAGCCAATATTTGTATTAAGATGAAAACACACAGTCTGCTATAGTAACATAGTTTTCTTGTTAATGAAAAATTGCCAACCTTTAGAAATTCCACTTCATGTCTCTTATAGAGTCATCATTACAATCTTGGATTCCCTTATCCATCTTGAAGAGAATTCTAATTTCTTAGATTGACACCTATTTACTCCTAAAATAGACTCTTAATTACATCTGACAGTTAACTATCTCTTCTAGAAGTCCTAATAGAAATAGGAGTAAAACTCCTTATTATGCCTAAACAACCCTATCTAGAACTTAAATAATATCTCTGACAACTTTTCCTCCATATCTTCGACCTTGATGATGCCCCTAATATTGTTATACAATCATGCTCGTTCATGTCTTATTTTCCCTACAAAACAGGGAACATGTTTCCTGTAATTTAGCTTTTTCCTTCATTGAGGATCTTCAAACCCTTTTGATGGTAATGCTGAAATTTTAAGATAAGATACATGTGTTATCATTTCCACGGAACCATGCCTTTCCACCTGGACAAAATCTAAGAATTTGAAAAAGTAATAGGAGAGATTGTATGGCTACACTACGAAATGAGTAGTTGTTTTCGTAGTGCAAAATTTGTATCTTTGTAAACATATATCAACCATACAATTTCTTTTGCCTTGAGACCTAGAATTTAATTTGTGAACCATTTCCAACCACCAGAAACAATAAAATTCAGAAACCAAGCATTTTTACCTCTTAAAACCTTTATAAAAATGTTCAAAAATGCACCTACAGCAGTTTCCTAGCGCGCTACGAAACTGCTGTGTATGTCCTTTTTACACATTCTTTTCACAATATTCAGATTTTAAAAGTATTTACACCCTTTAATGATTTCATTGATGCTAATAGACCTTAACAATAAAAATGAGTCAACTTTTCAATGTCCTCAAAAAGTGATGTCCTTCCCAAAAACAAAATTGTATTAAGGATTTATCACATACTGCTCTTGTTCTACCTCTGTTGTAGCTGACCTTCAGACATTGTCAATTGAATTTCAAGATCTTCAATCTACCTTTTCAGTCTCCTATTGGTAGCCCTCAATTTAACATTTATCATCATCATAAATCTTGCCTATTTGATTGCAGGGACTGTCCAGGTAAAGTACTCAGCTTCACTGCTGAGTGTTTCAGTTTTGGAAACTCTTTCAACCTCCCACAGAGCCCTTATTCTGTTGAAGTTTATCTTCTCAACAACATGTGTTCTTGCTTTCTTCTTAAGCTTAGAATTTTCAAGATTAGCTAGTCTCAAATTTTCTTTAATTCCTTCATAATTGCTCTTTTTTCTTTGAGTGTTGAAAACTTTGTTTTTGTCACCTTCAGGCATTGGTGATGAGAGGTATATGGGCTCCTCATAAACATTTGAAAATTCACCTACTTTATCTAACTCTATATCTAGCCCTTGTAACCTTTTTTATTTCCTAGTTAAAGGCCTTCTGAGCTTGAACACAAACTCTGAAATTTCATCATCAAAATCCAACTTTTTGGAAGATTTCATCTTCTTAGATTTCCATTCATCCAATCTTATAAAATCTTCCTGAACTAAAGGAGATTCTTCAATATCAATAGCCTATAAAATATCATTCAAACTACCCTTTAAACTTGGATCTTCTTCTGAAACCATTGTTTTTCCCTTTTCCTTTGCTATTTGACTTCCAGTCAATCTTTTCTAGGCTGATTTGTTGGTTGACTGTTCTTGTAATGTTTCCTTAACTTTAGTTGTCCTCTTTTGTGCAGGTTGAGGGGTTTCTTGAATAATCACTGATGTTTTAATCTTTCGCTCTTTCACTTGCTTTATAGGTTTTAACTTAACAAATATTTTTGATCTTGTCTCTGCAGGATCACTGGTTTTTGATGATGACTTTTCTTTGGCCCTAGGGCTAATACCTGCTCCTTGTGTTTCCACCCCAAATCCACAAAAAAAAAAAATGTAGACCATTCTCTTTTTATCCTCTAAAGTTCATGTAAAACTATCAATTTAACTAGACCATGATGGAAAAGTGAAGTTTCACAGTATTGAGCTTTCATTTGCACTTTATTTTCCATCTTAGCTAAACTGTGAAATAAGAAGAAAGGCAAATCCAAAGAAATCATTCTGGTAAAATGCAACAAGAGTTTGAAATGATAAGAATACACTTTATGGTATCTTCCCTCATAGGTGAAGTACCTTTGAATGTTGTAGAGCAGATTGGCATAGGTGTTCTTGATGTAGCTTCTTGGCACTGCTTTAGTTAAATTTGTATCTTCAAACCCTGGCTTCAGAAAAATTTACAAGGTTCCATCTCAAACCTGAAATTTTTGAACCATATTTCTTCTCCCGTTGGAATCTTTGTCACTAATGATATAATTTCAGGGGAAATTGTCAAGTTTAAGAGTCCAACTTTTGTATTTCAACCTGTGAAATGAAGAGAAAACTCCTTTGTCACTTGATTATGACCTCCCTGCAAATTTTCACAGAATGTCCAACATCCTGTCTTCTTGAAGGCATCCTCAAATGATTTGTCTTTGGTTAGAGCCTCTATGCTTTCAGGTTTCATCCTTAAAAAGTGGCCTAACCTGTGATTCTTTCTTTCTTCTGTCATCCTTTCCTTGAATTTCTTGTGTGCTTTTTGAAAACTTGTAACCAATAGCCTCGCTTGATTTCAGAGTAAACTGCCTCACTTGATAAACTGCCTCACTTTATTAGAGACATTGCCTTGCTTGATGAATGAAAGAGAAGCTTTGGTTTCTACTTACCATGAGCTTACCATTTGGAAAAGGGTATGCATCATGTGTTTCTTGCATGAGACAATAAAACCAAAAACCAGCCCCTTTCAAATTTTGAAAATGACATAAGACAAATGACCTCTAACGAATGTCATGATGACTATGAATGGTTGCATGTGTGAGAAAAGACTCGTGGCTGACACCTAATCATGAATGATTAACGAAATTTTGGTGGATTTGATAACTGACAAGACATGCTACGAATCCTTGATTTCGTAGCATGCCTAATGTAATTTCAAGGTTTTGCGCTACGAAATGAGAAGCATTTTCATAGTGCAAAAGAAATTTTTAACACTGTCTGCGCTACGAAAACGTGGTTTCGTGGCTTAATAATTTTTTTTTCAAAATGGTTAAAAATTTGACTCTCTAAACATGATATGAGACTGTCAATGTATCAAACAAGGTTGTTAGAATTTATTACATGAATGAAAATTATACTCTAACCCTATCACTTAACCCCTAAAAACTTAACATAACTTCACACCTATCTAAAAACCATGACTAGGAACAAAACAAACTATCCAAGTTTGGAATTTTTTTTTATAGTGATAACAGGACATAAAAGGCTAGAAGGTATGGATATGTTAGGACATGTGACCAACTATGTATATCAAGTGTAATAAAAACCTAAAAACATACAGTTTGCTTCCAAGGAGAACAACATTTAAGATGAAGGAAGGTAGAGGTTACACATCCAAACTATATAAAAAGATAATACTGATGATATTATATGCATTGTGAAAGGGATATTTCTTCATGCATGATACAAGGAACCCAAGTCAAGGAATGAATATTGACAATTAAATTGCTAAGAACATGTTCCCTCATGATGTATTATCCTAGCATCGCCATGGAAAAAAAAATCTATTCAAATCATACACTAGACCAAATATTAAGTGTGATGAATACATAAGAAAAGTGTTTAATGATGGGTTGAGGAAATATCAAAGTGTGCTGGAAATAGAAAAATGGCATGGTATCATCTACGAGATGATTGCATGTCTAGGGCCAATAAATTAATCATGTAAGGAATAAGATCTAGCTTTTCTTTGCATCACGATATTAATGGGAGAGAAAAAATGGTTGCTTTGGGATGATCAACTATTTTGTGTTCAACATTTTTGCAACGAAACTGAAGGATGAACCTAAATAGTCACACTTCTATATTACACATTTAAATTATTCATACTTCCAAAATGAAACTTACACAATCACATATGTAGAGTGGTCATTTATTTCAAGATCATTTTCTAGGATTTTTATGAAATTCCACACCATTGGTGAACAAAGAAAGTATGTTGAGACTAACTTAGAAGAGTTAAAAAATAACACTTGGAAATGTTGCATATCAACTTAATGTGAGGTCCTTACTGAGGTTATATTGCATCTCTATCTTTAGGTATAAAACTATCTTCACGGACATGCTGGTGCAACACATCCCCTCTGCCACAGAGGTTACACATATATGTAGAAGGATACTTGGAGTAGGATATTCTCTTGATGATGAGGAGGATGTGGCAATCAAACAAGTAACTAAACTGAGTGCTTACCAAGCCCCAATGTTGAACTCCTATATGTTAGACCTATTTTCATTGTGAAGTTCAAATCTATGAATACAACAATAATGTTAGGTCACTTGTACTATGATGGTGGTAATATAATACCTATTACTTGAACAAGTGACTTATTGATATTTTCTAATGGAAAATCCACATTAAATGAAGATGATATATTACACAAATAGTCAAAACACATACTGACTGTATTTTTTCAATATATACATGGAGCTGTCTCATAGAAGAATTCATGTCACAACTCATATAACAAAGCATAGGGAACACTAGCTTATATTCTAAGGTTTTTACCAGTTATTGAATTCTTTGGTTGAGACAAACCTTATCTACCATACATAGGGGAAAACATTTTACCTCTATGTATTTTACCATTGGCTTATGGTACCAAGATTGTTCCTATGGTAGAATTTATAAGAAACAACTTATGGACAATTATGAATACCATGCAAGATTTGCAACCTTGAAATTTCATGCAGTCATCATCCTCGCCAAGAGGAGAATTCAAGATATGTTATATTATGGCACTGTGGGAAGTAAATATTTTACAAGGGTCGTTGAACAAGAAAGGTACTGATCATCTTTGGGTAACAAGAGGACTTTGTAATATCGAAAGGTGTGACCGTGAGACAATGAATAAGCCTCGGTTGTGTAGAGTATACAAAGCCTTATCGTGTCATTTAAGAAGCGGATTGTCGTTGACAATGCAATTTGGTCTCAAAAATAGGGAAACAACCAATAGAGGAGAAAATTACATAATATTTGTTTCACATCTCTTGAAAGTATCTACGATAATAAACATCCTAGGGCTTCCAATGACCATATTTTCTCTTTTATTATATTCTTTCTTCCTGATGAGCAATATGGTCACCCAAAAAAATATTCAAGGAAATGGGAATCTTGCAAAACCAATTAAACTACATGCCTCTTGGTACTACAAGATAATGAAGCTACATTCATCATTCTATTTGTTAATTTTCATGATAAATAATGAGGAACACTTGTGGTCATCGAAACTGCAAAATGTTTAGAATTTTGGTCAAAGAGGCATTGTTCAAGTGGTTTTATTCATAGGTCTATTGGTGATGGCAAAGCCCTTGATATTTTGCATAGAATACTAGCTATGGAGTACCTATTGCATTATTCCCTAAACCATTTTAATTTTCCTATGGGTAGAAGAGACAAAATGAGAGTGTTGACCTATGTGAAGGAATCTAGAGTTTCTCACAGAGGCTATGCAATTAGGATTTCGAAAAACAAGTGAACTAGATCCACATAGCTTCCCAAGACATTGTTTCAACCTTGATGGTAGGAAACGACAATAAAATATACATTTAATACAAAAAATAGACCACAACCGTGTACAATAACTCATCACGGCTTTGTAACAACATAAGAGTTTTCAACAACCTTCTTTATTCTCCTCACAACTTCTCTTCTATCATAATGAAATGTTTCTTATCATGATGCTAACTAATATGAAAAGATAAATTGGGCATCTAATAATCATTATAAATGAGAGAATAGTGAGGAAGCTCAAGAGTCCTTAGGGTAGGTGAAAGGTCACCTTCCTCACTTCTATAAATATACCCTCATGCTCCATTTTGGGGAGAAATTTTAGCACTTGAACGAGGAACAACATTAGATAGCCAACTTGTGCTTAAAGAGCTAAAGGAACTTAAATCTTGGAAAATAGTAGGGTGAGCTATGGTGAGACTAGGTTTTGCATGGGATAATTCTATGAGAATCCCATGTTCCACTATTGGGATTTGATGGATTGCGGGATATGTACTTGTATTTGTAACAAAATTAGCAATAATTTATTCTCTTTCAGGATGGATTCCCATGGATCATTATGATGGTTGTACTATATTTATTGTATTTCCATAATGCTTGTATGTGCTCTTTCATGTGGGCATACATTAATGAACTCATTATTATCTTATACCTTTCATGCCTGCTTTTCCATGCCATGCCAATAACCTATTGTGAACTAATTTGCAACTAACTTCTAACATGTTCCTGTTCAAGTATGTTTGAGACAATTTTAGCTCACTAATCCTTCTCATGTCATATTTTTGTTGTTATTGTTACTTTATTATATCTCTTTTTTTTGTTTATCAATCTTGGGTTGACCTTGTTCCCATTTTCTAGGCATTTCATTCGTGTCCTTGCTTTAACAACTCCTCATTTGACAGCTAGGAGAAAAACTGAAATTATGATAACTAATCCTCCATACCAGTTGGGGCTCCTATCCAAAATGGTACGAGGTCTAATTGGGACTTCACAGAAGGGAGACCCCCTAGCTATTAGTGGTGCTTTTCAACCTATCAACAGGTGTCTAAAACCTAGTATTTGAATAAAGATATATTCTTCTAGTCAAAAGGTTAAATTATAGCACATTTCAAGAATTTGGAGGATTCATAAGGGGTCCTTAATATAAGACCATTTTTTATGGATTTTGGATTTCCATTCAACCATGGTTTGTGGATTTTAGTCCCCTAGAAAATGAAACTTTGGGCACTCCTGTGTGGGTTCAGATCCCTAATTTTCATCTTCATTTGATGCATCCAAATACTTTAGCTGCTTTTGATAATACCTTGGGAAGATTTATTAAGATTGATACAAACATATCAATGAAGGGTATTATAACCTTTGTGTTGAGATTTTTATCTTGGAAGGTACTCCAAACCTTGGGCTTGTGGGTTTGGAACCCAAACATTTTGTACCCAAAGCTATTGGGCCCAAAACCATGAGGATATTTTAGCATGTGATGATTTGATATGATATAGCACCTCGAGAGAAGAAAAAGGCAATGGAAATTGCTTACATCTAAGCTTTGGAAATGGAGATATGAATTTTTGTGTAGCTGGTGGGTTTTTTGGCACCTAAATTAGGTTGGCTTGGTGTATTAGAATTCCACACACCATGTTGGAGCACACCACATGAAGCCCTTGTATTTGTGTATAAATATAAGGTGATTTGGAGTTGTTTAGGCACATACCAAGAGCATCAATTCATAGATATCACATCCAAGAAATCCACAACTAGAAGGAGAAGGATTAATATGGAGGAAGGGGATGGTTTTGGGAATATTCTAATTGTATTATAGGTCCGAGTTAGAAAAAAAGGAAACTGTATTCATTAAGCGAGGTTTTTCATGGTGTTTGGGATGTTTTTGGCATGGTTTTATATTCTATAAATAGGTCTCAACCCTAGCGTTAAGCTATAGGAAGGTTGCAAGCCTTTACATACTTGGAATAGTGAGCTAAAAAGTTGTTTGTAGGGACATGAATATTGCAGGCTAGTCTCCTTGGAGAAGATGGGTTGTTAGGCCTGTTTAAGGGTTGATTACTAGCCTAGGATTGCAGCGAAGGAGATAAAATATGTATATTAGGGAAGGTATATTAGGGAAGTAAAAGGTGCTAGAGAAGTGATGCAATAACCCTAACCAGAGTACAAACTTACATCTAGTAGAACATCATCCCTTGATGACATGGGGTATGTATGTTTGTGATGGATTTATGTTGAATTGGTACAAGTGGATGGTGTCCTAGGAGATGATAGATCTATAAATTTTTTTGGTAGCTAAGAGGAAGGGTAACCAAATGTGTTGGATGCCCTAACCAGTGGGAAGATACTACAACATTTGTTTGAGTCCATATTTGTGCAATATCTCCTCTATTGTTGAATAAAGCACAACATTATTAGTGCTCTAGATCAAGACTAGTTTGGATCATGTGTGAGTAGATTTGAAGGACAATAATGTATTGGATGCTCATGTTATGTTGGAGGGAAACATGAGAGTGGACCAAGTTGGGCCCTAATTGTAGTGACATTGATGAACTAAGGTGGCTACTAGGAGTGGCAAAGTTGGAGCAGCCTAAGGAACAACTTAGGAGGATTGTAGAGGCTTACATCAAGCCCAAAGAAACAAGTCTCTTGAAGGACTAAGGGATTGTTAGATGTGGAAAAATAAGAAATCAAGGGTCTAATAAACTAGGAGTAGTTTGACTAGCCTCAAGATTTCATTGTGGAGAAGGACATCTACAGTAGAAGAAGGGCAGTCCTCTAGCCCATGTTCATTGTGGGAGAAGTAAATATTGTACTGATAGGTAGCATCCATCCATGCCCTATGTTAGTCTTGATTGGAGAAATGTAGGAATACTATAGTGGGTTGGAGTCCCTATTTTGTTGAGGAGCAACAATGGGTAGTCGAGAGTTTTTCATAAATGGAGTCGTGAACAAATGGATAGGAGCCTCGATGTGTTGATGTGTTGAAGGACCAATGGTCAACGAGAGATCATGTTAGAGTTGAGATTAAATGCCTAGATGGACTTGGTGCATTCTTATAGGTAGATGTTGTAGATTGGGAGCTGAAGGATCGTGTAGGCATGTTCAGTGTATGACAAAGAGGATCTCAGAGAGAGCAATACAACAAGATGTTTAGAGTATCTTGTTCAGGGTAGATTCATGGTCATCATGACAAACACCAAGCCATAATTGTTGTATATATTTATATAAATTCTTGTATAAGGGCCATTATCCATGGCATGGGAGCCCTAAACTGTTTTATTATTGGTTTTGTTAATAGAACAAAGTTGGGTTTTTGTATAAAATTGTAAAAATTTGTGTATATTTTGTGCACAAGTAGATTTACTACAATACATTGTTCCATTTTTGCAAAGTAGTTTGTCGTGATAGTTGGATTTGGTAGCATCAAATATTTAATATTCTATCCTAGACTCTAATATCATGGAAAAACATGGTATGAGATCCAAGTTTGAAGGGTTGGTGAATCAGCGTGTGCACAATGAAGCGGCTTAGAGGGAGTTATGATTGTCTAGATCATGGAACAAAGGGTTCAATTGAAGACATGGATATGTGGTATTGATAGGTTACATGGTGAGATGTGCTACGAATTGTAGTGGATTCATGGTAAAATTGTTGGACTAGAATCTGTTGTGTGGTGGTTTGCAGATCGTGGATTTCCTATATTGTCATGGATCATTAGGACAATTCGAGGATTTCTTTAACATGGATGAAATTGGTATGATTGATATTACTTCATGTGATGGATTGCAGAGTGAAAAGATAGCATCTTCATCATATCATGATGTTTCATATCCGATATTGGAGGGATGTGCATGAGTGGTGTTTGATCTAGGAGGATGAGTGCTCGTTGGACTGGGTTGTGGTAAGTTGATGGCCCATGTTTGACGCCAACTCAGATTGATGTTTTAGGACAAGAGAGCAGTGATAGATTGAACCAATAGAGATCATGTAAACTCAGAGGGAGTCTAGCTTCAAAGGGATCAACCCTATGAAAGTTTGAGGTCTTCAAGTTTATATGAGATGAGGTAGAGGCACTACAAATATTATGGGGTTCATTCTACAAATTATGATGTAGTGATGGATGCCATATGGGCTAGTGTCATCAGAGATGATGTTGATGGAGAATTCCTAGTGTTAGAAGTACCTCCCTCGCTAAGAGGGAGTGTTGATATTTGTAGCTTGGGAGGTACTCCAAACCCTAGGCTATAGGATTGTGGAGTAATTGGCACAAAAGTGTAGCTTGTGGGCTTGGAACCAAAGCTTGGGGTTTTGTAATGAAAGTTTTTTGGGAAAAAAAACATGAGGATATTTTGGCATGTGATGATTTGATATGATAGAGGACCTTGAGAGAAGAAAGAGGCAATGGTAATCACTCAAATTTGATCTCTAGAAATGGAGATATGTTTTTTTGTGTAGCTGCTGGGTTTTGTGGCACCTACAATAGGTAAACTTGGTGTATTAGAATGACACAAGACACGTTGGAGCACACCACATGAATCCCGTGTATTTGCATATAAATATAAGGTGATTTGGATTTTTTTGGAAACATCCCAAGAGCATCAATTCATAGAGATAACATATGAGGCAACCATAGCTAGAAGGAGAAGGCTTAATGTGGAGGAAGGGACTAGGTTTGGGAATATTCTAATTACCTTTCATGTTCGAGTTAGCAGTAGAGGAAACCACATTCATTAAGGGAGGTTTTCATGGTGTTTAGGTTGTTTTGGCATGGTTTTATCTCCTAGAAACAAGTCGCAACACTAAATGTAAGATACAAGAAGGAAATATGCCTAGAAAACCTTGGAATAGAGGGCTAAAAGGTTTTTTGCAGGAACATGTAGAATGCAGCTTAGTCTCCTTAGAGCAGGTGGTCCATTAGGCCTTTTGAGGGCTGGTTACTTGCCTAGAATTGTAGTGAAGGATAACAGATATGTTTAGAGAGAGGCCACAGTGATTACGAAGGTATGTTAGGGAAGGAAAAGGTGATGGAGTAGTGAGGAAATAACCATAACCATAGTACAAAATAACAACTTGTAGAACACCAAACCTTGATAACATAAGGTATGTATGTTTATAATGGATTTATGTGAAACTGGTACAGGTGGATCATGTCCTAGGAGAGGAAAAAATTGTGGAGTTTGTTGGAAACCCAGAGGAAGGGTAACTGTTGGGTGCAAACCAACTTGGTCCATTTTGGGTCTGTTAGTGTCAGAATATGCATTTTTCCATCAGTGATCAAAATCACTCTTTTCATTATCATTTTAGGTGTCCCACTCTGAAATTTTTATTTCATTCCATTAGGTCATGCTAAAAATTGATTCAATGATGGTAGCCATAGTGTCAAAATCTCACTCTCCCTCACAAATTCTCATTTTTTGGCCCACCTTCATGTCATGTTGAGCATAATAACACTTTTGAATAACTCATTTCACTTTGTTTTATGTCAGTCAAAGTCAATCATGGAAGTCAGGTCATTCAAGGTCCCATTAGGTCATTAGGTTTGAATTTTCAATGTCCAAAAATGCACGATTTCATCTCAATAAGGTTAGCAAGAGGTGTGAGAGTGACTCAATAAACATTTCATTTTCATCTGCAGAATATTATCAACATGCAAATATGATATTTTTAAAGTTGTAATTTTTATTTTTATGATTTTCATATCAAAATTACATTTTGATATGAAAACAGAGATGTAATTTATTTTTAATTTTTTATGTAATTTTATGCTTCATGTATGTAATAAGTTTTATCCCTATCTTCCAACTCAAAACTCACATGACAATCTGAAAAAGAAAAGTGCCAATCCAATAAATCCACTGTGCAAGAGAGAAAAATCAGATGAAAGGGTAATCAACAAAATGTTTCAAAAAAATGAAAAAAGACATTAGAAAAGTGAGTTTTCAAATTTAATTTCAAATTAAATTTGCTATTAATAACTAAAGACATAAAATCAAATTAATTTTCCTCCTCTAAAGATCAAGCCATCACTCCAAGAGACAAAATTTTTGAAATTATGAGTGAAATTGGCAAAGGATAAGAATCGAGGGCAAAAATCCTGAAGCGAGGGCGCAAATCAGTTTAGGAGGGCGCAAATATGTTGTTGAGGGTGCAAATGTGTCGAGCAGGGTGAAAATTAGTTTTTGAGGGTGAAAATGTGTTGAGAGGGCGCAAATTTGCTGAGTAGGGCGCATATCAGCTGTTGAGGGTGAAAATAGTTTGTGAAGGGCACAAATGACCAGCAAGCTCACCAAAGTATCCAAGTGATTAGAATTTCCTTCCAAAGCTCCTCCACTCAGTCATTCACCTCTAGCAATTGAGTAAGAGGAATTTTATATAAAAAATCATCTCCTATGGTTTATGTGTTGAAGTTTTATAAGTTAAACTTGTAATTTGGTGTCTTTTTGAAGTGAAACCCTAGTTTTCTCCCTTTCATTCATAATTCCCCGAATTTAATTTCCCTTACACCCAATACCATCCCTACAGTGTTAAAAAAATTCATTCCTTAATCCCTATAATCATAATCCCTCTCCCTAAACTACTAATTCCTAAAACCCTAAGCCCTAGGTGTTATCTTAAACTAGGCTCCTAAATCCCAATTCCCATCACTCTTTCATTCCTATTCCCTTCCCCATTCTTCATATCCTTAAAAAAAATTCCCTATCCCCTTCCCATATCACACATACCTATCAAACATCTCCCTCACTTTTTGTTTCCAATATCTTTCCCATTTCCCTTCCCTAATCCCTAGGGTTTAAACACAAACACCATGGCAACAAAAGAGGAAAACACACCATTTACTAAAGGAGAGGAAACATAGATAAGGAGGTCACATAAAGGAGCAAGGGTGCTCAAACTCGAGCCTGCCAACACTAAGGAACTTTTAGCCTTTCCATTGTCTATCACATGCTTCAAACATGTTGGTTGTTTTGACTTTTGTGAGAAGATTCAGAGGGTTAAACACCACTCCATGCTAACTAGACTTTTCATATCACGACTCCATGACAACCAAGTTAAATTAGCTGGGGTCATTTTTACCATATCTACTGTAGTGATTTCAGATGCTATAGGGATCACAAATGTTGGGGAGAAATGGTTTAAGAGAGGCAGGTTGAAGAAATAGGATTTTGACTTCTTCCTAAAACCAGGAAACCAAAATCAAACAAAGAGGTTCTTCCCTTTTTTACACGTCTTGGACAGATATGCACCTATGATGAAGATTATAACGAAATATTTCTCATTTGAAGGAAAATTTTCAAGGCTCTATTCCTATCACATCCGAATCTTGATGCATTTCACTAGGGTAAGGATGCTTAACATGCCCTATTACCTTTTCCAGAGTATAGAGAAGATGGCATACATTTCCCAAAAGAAGGATTATGAAAAGAAAATGAGAAGCCTATTCCATCATTCCCTCATAAAAATCATAGTCCTCCACCATCTCATTCAACTGAATATTGAATGGAGCACCTTCATAGCCAATGATATCATCATTGAGACATCCACTCAGCATGCACAACATGTTCCTTCATCATCTCAGCCCATGACTCACTCATCATCATCAGATCATTTCCCTTCACCTCCTTCATCTCCATCTCACCAAGACCTTTCATCACCATCTCATCATGATTTTGGGTCACCTAGCATGATATATGGCATTGAGCCTAAGTGGGCTAGCTTGGTTGAGGTTGAGACATTTCCAAAAACCTACCAAAGAGCCTATAGGCATGTGTTTGCTTCACTTGGAGTGAAAGGGGCCATGCCTTCAACATCAACACAGGAGGTGGATAGAGGTAAAGAGAAGTTCAATGAGCCACTCATTCATGATGAGGAGGACAATCATGAAACTAAGCAAGAATTTTAGATTGTTGACCTAGACAAAGATGAAGATGAAAAAATCACAAATGTAGCAATCAAAGGTAAGGATTCCAAGATTAATGAGCTTCAGACTAATCTTGACAGGGCTAGATATTTTATTCACTTTCTTGAGCAAGAAAATGAGCAGTTGAAGACCAAACAGTTCATTGATTAGGTGATGTACTTCACTGCTAAAAAAGACACTCAAAAGGGCAAAGTCATGTTAGATGAATCATTGGAGAAGTATGGTTTTCTTGATGAGGAAGAAGAATAGGTTGCAAGGCAGGGACCTTGAACTAGAGGGATGAAAAGAGCTCTAGCTCTAGAGAGAAAAAGGGAAGCTGAGCTTGTTGACCAGTTAACCCTAAATGAGAAACTTGCCATACAAATCAATGAGAACAGGGAACCATGGTTTGATAGAGCCAATAAAAATTTGGAGAATCTGCTAGAAAAGTCCAATAAATACAATGACTTGTTAAGGAAGACGGTCAAAATCCATGCCCAAAAGGAGATGATTGCATTGGTCAAGATCAAAAGAGCTAATGCCAAAATTGAAGAGTTAACCGTGGAGGAGAAGAAAAGGTTGGATATCCTTGCTGATGCTTCCCTCCAAGCTTAGAGACATTGTAATATTCCTAAATTATCCTACAACTTATTGGAATATAAAAGTTTTGTTTTGTCACTTAGATAGGTGAATAAGTGGGTATGGAGACCCATAAATCTCTTTATTGTGAATAAAACCACTTCTCATGTGAAAGTGGATCACCTTTTCAGCTTAATAAATCACCCTAATGTGTGAAAAGGGGCTAAAACATGTAGACTGGGTCAAATTTTACCAAATTAACAACGCTTTCATGGAGAAGTGGACATTAATGAAGGATCAATGCAGTTTTAGATGGAGACACACTGCAAGGAAGTAGTGGCATTAATGAATGGGACTTATCGTTTGGAAGCTCACATATTATAAAAGTAAGAGGATGGAAGCCATATTATTCATCTTGATATATTTTATATTTTGATATATGGTCTGTTTAGACATATAGCTTTCTTCAACTGTTTAGCTAAGATTGCATGTGTTGTTTAGCACAGGGTGTTCTCGATCGGGAATCCCACCTCTTCCATTGAGGAGCTCTTGGAGCAGCTTGCACTATACTTCCACAATCAGACATTTGGCCAAGCTTCAGTCTCATGTACAATGCAGTTCTATTTAGAGTTGGGTTGTGTTGCAGGGACGTAGCAGTGGAGGAGAGAAATATCCATTTTCTGAGCTAGTTTTCCATCGGAGGGATCATCCTTTCATCCGAAGGCTTGTGAGGAAGACTTTTGTGCTTCATTACACATTTTGGCACCAGGCCAAGTAGCATTCATTAGATATAGCGTAGTCATTAGGGGAATTTTGAGGTCTAAAATGGGCCTCCTAAGGAAAATGTACAATCAAAATTCACTTTATGAGAACCAATCACATTTTATGTGATGACATCATCCCTAATGGTTAAGGTGGCATTGCTTGAGTTAAAGGTACTTACTTGTCACATTATTAATGGTGGATAAAAACTCAAAGTAAAGTACTCATAATAAATGTCATTTCACACTTTTTGAATAAAACTCATACATAAAATAATATATCACATTTATTATATTATTTTTATATAGTACATTAATTACATGTTATTATACAACTTAAATAATATAAATTTTAATTAATAACATATTATATAATTAAGAATTTATGAATTTAGATTTATATTTTATTTTAATTTATTTAAGTACAAAGAAAAAATGCATTAGTTGTTCAATGATAATGACTTTTTCTTGAAAAAATCATTCTTATTTATAGTCACATCAATACAATTTTTTTATTAATTTTATTTTGGTACAACTTTTGAATTGAATTTAACCATGGTTACATGGATTGTGGTGCAAAAAGTGAATTGAAATTTCATAAATATTATTTTATTGGTTTAGCTATTATTTTATTATTTCCTTAGGAGGCCCATTTTAGACCTCAAAATTCCCTTAATGTTCCTGCAGAAACTGCGTTATTTTGGAAAGCAGCTGCAGCAGTGGCTTTGTTGCCCTATTTGGAGTGTTTGGGTTTCCTGCGTGGGGATCAGCCCTTCATTTAGGAGATCTGTTGGAGGAGGATCGGCCATCTTGTATATCAGATCAACCATCTCCTTCAGTGATGTATTTGCAGAGATTATTCAGCCCTAGGGCCAAATCTACTATACTTTGTATATGGTGTATTTCTGGAAACCTTTTCTGGGTTGTCCTAAAATCCTATTTTGGAGCATGGATCTCTAGTCTTGTCATTTTTGGAGCATTATATTAGCAACAATATATTTTTATATCTTTCAGTTGTTATTCTTTCTTAGACAGCGCAGTTTTCTGGGTTCATATATTTCATGTGTTACAACATTTTAGATCTAGGTGTATGCTTTCATGAGAAGCTTATTTGGTCAACTGGACTGATCTTTTCCTCGAGATCTTGTACCTATTTTGCTGTTATAATCATAATGGAATGGATCTACTATTGTCTCATGCCTTGATCTATTATATTTTTGCATATTTCCATTTTTGTGTTCGTATATTGTTGCTTCCCTATTTGGGAATATTACAGACATCAACATCAACATTTCCAAACATTTTGAGGCATTTTACAACTTTTTGTCAAAATTTGGAAATCTTTGTGTTTTTTGAGGCAATTAATTAGCCGAAAATTGGGCATTTGCGTAGCGCCATAGGTGCTATGCAAATAATTGGCACACTTTTTGAGGAGAAGGAAGGCACCATTGGATTCCTAATGACCCATATATCTTAGAAAACCATGTTTCGAGCATTGGTTTGCATTTTTTATGGGTGAGAATCTCAAAAAACCATAAAAAATTCACCTTTCTTCCCCATTTCTGAACTTGGCACTATGCAAATACCAGTATTGGGGGATTGATTTTTTGAGGGGAAAAATGACCTCCATTTTCAGAATGTGAGGCATATTTGGAAAGAGGACAGGTAGGTCTTTCCAACAAGACATCTTGGGCCTCAACACTGGGTAGGCCTCCAAAAGTGGCCCTGAACACAAAGGGTGCAAATGACACTGGGATGGCGCAAATGCACAGTGGATGGCACAAATGAAAAATTTGATGATTTTTTCAAAAACTCTCTCAATATTTGACATTTCTTCAGCAAATCATATTTCTACTCATGTAATTAATCATGGTAAAATGTAATTATGTTTGAGATTTCTTACCTAGGGTAGATTCATTAGGTTAAAATCATTTATGAGTCATGATGAATCAGTTGAATGTAATGAGGAGTGAGTCACTTGGACCATCCTACACTTGTGGATCTCTTCCTCACCTCATGGATTCGACCCTTGATGATGAGTGAAGCTTGTTTATATGTCTATTTAGCCCCTTTCTTCACACTAGTGAAGGGTTGGAATCAATTTGTATGTTTGCTAGTTAATCAAGGAAACTTTTGTACTTAGTTTGGCCAGCTATTAAAGAGGAGGTGCGGCTATTTTATGGGATACTTGTGGTATTGTTGTATATCATTGTATTTTCTTCAGTATCATATGTAAGAATGTATTTTATTCATTTTCACTTCATTTTTATGTTATGATCTCTTACAAGTTAGATAATCAGAATACATGTTTGCACATGCTCTTTTTTGGGTGATTGATCATAGTTTGTTCACTTTCATCTTTCTGAGAAAAATACATATCCTATGCTTTTCTTATCTTTCTTTCAGCTTCAATGCCATTCCATAACAATATGCTTCAAGTGATATGCATTGTTCCTACCCTTCCCTATTGATCCATGCAACCCTAACTCATTTTCCCTGACCTAGATTTCCTTGATTCAATTCCTTCATCTAGTGATTCCCCAACCAAATAAAATTCAAACAACTCTTTGCACTCAATATCTAGCCTAAAAAACCTAATTTCTCTAGCCCTCCTGGCTGTGACCCTTTTGGAGAGATCCCTCTCCAGTTTGGTAAGGCTAGCTACCAAGCCAAAAGGTTGGTATGTGGTTACTTCTGTTGGGATTCCTTCCTCAACCTTAGGAATCTGGTGGAGTGATAACATATTGGTGCCATTTCCAGGGAACAAAGAGACAAAATTTTCCCTAGGTGTACGACAAACATTTATCGAAAATTGATCCTTTGGATGATAGGATCGAGTTTCATAAGGTTGATTTCATAATTTTAGTGTCTTACAGGAGATCTGGCTTCTACAAGATATACTAGAGCGAATCCAGACCTTGATCCAGTCAATTCAGTTGATGATCCACATAAATTATTTCAAAGACATTGATATCAAACTCCACATATTCAATCAGGACCAGTTCCATTGGTAAGATTGATTTCTTTACCCCATAAGTTAGTTTCTCTAGAAGATCTAACCTATGACATAAAGTTTGAATTATCTTTATTTAAGTCCAAATCCAAAACTTCTTTGTCCGATATATTTTTTGATCCTCTAACATTATCTGAGGTAAAGCCTTTGTCTGAATTAGACTTAAGTCCTTTGAAAGATTGGTTTTTAGAAGAAATTAAGCCTGAGTCTAACCTAGACATAAAGGAGTGGATCCAATTCTACCATATGGAATAATTTTTTGTCACATATGAACCTCAAACCCAGTAAATTTTAGTATATTCATCTACACCTTCGACTTCATCATACATACTTGCCACTTCAGTACCAACAACTTCAGCTCCTTTACCTATTCAACCCATCCCTCCAGTTGTCAATCAAGGATTCCATTTAGCCGGAATTTCATGATTTACCTCAAGGGTATGTTCAAAGGCTTCCCCTCTTCGATGAAAAATCTAAAATCACTACTTGTCAGCTCATGGCCAAGATCACAACCTTTATAGATCTGGAGGATTTAGATGCAGACGATGCCAAGATGGGAATCATCGCACAAAGTTTTTCAGGTGAAGTCAAATATTGGTTCCATTCCCTAGCAGTTAATTCTATTAAGACTCCTATTGAACTAACTGATGCTTTCTTAGCCAAGTGGGATGAGAAGAAAAACCCTTTGCAAATCCTTTCTGAATATGATTCCCTGAAGCACAATCCTAATTAATCAGTACCTGATTATAATTCTCGATTCCTCAAAATCTATAATTCTATCCCAAATGAAATGAAACCACCTCCTAGTTTATCCCTTCTGCATTATCCCGATGCTTTTGACCCAGATATGGCCTACTCATTGAGAGAAAGAAATCCCACTACCTTAGAAAAGATGATAAAAAATTTAATGAGTGTTGAGGCTACTCTCTTGATTAAAAAGTCCAAACTTAAAACTGAACACAAAGTGACTATCAAAGAGGAACCTTCCACTTCATCAAATACTAAATTTGATACTTTTCTTAAAGCCATGGAGAGAATGGTTGATAAAATGTCAATTTCAGATAGACAGACAGAGCCACAAATTAGAAATCCGAACTTTCGAGGCCAACAACAACAACCTTAGTTCTAGATAAATAAGAGAGAGCAAAGAGCTCCTAAAACATAGAAAAAACAACCAATCAGGAGACCACTACAACAGAACTATGATCAGGGTGATGAAGAGGAAGAACCAATAATAGTGGAGAAGATTATTTTCACAACCGATGGTCAACCCATATTTCTCACCAAGGATGAAGAATATGTGGAAAAAACAAGTTCACCTAATGATAAAAATTTCATAATGGAAAATTATCATGAGTTAGAAGTATAATCTTATGATTTTTAGAGAGGATACCTGAATGAATTGAGTTCCCAACAAAGGCAGTATACCTTGAGAGGTCGTGATGTTCCAATAACTCCACCTCTAGAGAAGAAAATTCAACAGAAAGAAGCACCACAGAAGCAAGTTTCTCAAGCCAATCAGAATAAGGGTAAAGAGATTGCAACTCCAAATTAGAACAAAAGCAATCAACCTACTACAAGTGCACCTATCAGAGAAAGAGATATTCAGAGAAAAGAAGCTGCTTCGAGAGATCATGTTGAGAAAAGGGATGTTATCATAAAAGAGGTAGAAAAAACTACACCTTTTAATTTTGAGTAAAAAATTTATAAGTTAAAGGTGTCTATTCCTCTTAATGAATTGGTCAAAATTGATAAGTACAAATCTTATGTAGCCAAAACTTTGAAAGTTGACCCTTTATCCGACATGGTTAATATAGAGGATGATCAACCTGAGTTAATATTCTGTCCCGCAATCGATGGTCAGTCTGGAGATAGTGAGGTCCCACCATTTTACTTAAGTCTCAAAGTTCACCAGTTCATCCTTCATAACACTATGTTAGACTTCGGGGCTTCCCACAACCTTATGCCCAAAGCCATCATGAAGAAGCTTGGCCTTGAGATAAACCGCCCATATCATGATTTATTTTCTTTCAATTCTGGTCGTGTCTATTGTTTGGGTTTAATCAAAGATCTAGTTGTCTCCCTAGAGTAGATCCCAGCCAAAAATGTCCTTATGGATGTGGTGGTTGCTGATATTCCACTGTGTTTCGGTATGTTGTTGTCAAGATCTTGGGGGGCTAAATTAAAAGGTACACTTCCATTGGAATTTTCCTATGCCACGATTCCTGTCTTTGGTCAAATGAGAAAACTATACTGAGAAACTAAAATGAAATACATGGTCACAAATAAGGAAATGCCTAATAATCATCCTATAAATTCTATACATACAGACTAAGAATCTTTCATATTGTACAATGATTCTGGATTAAATGATGTAGATTGTCAATTAGTAGAAATAGAGGATGTTCTCAAAGTTTCATATGGCATTAGAAAAGTTTTGGAAAAAGAGAAAGAAAATCTTCCTACTATATCTGAACAAACATTAGAGAAGGAAAATGAAAGTTCAGAACAACATAAAGAATCAAACCAGAAAATTGTGTCAAATTAGAATCAAGAGTTTCAACGCCTTGAATAAGAAGATGGTATTTGGAGCATGGAATTTGATGGTTCTGTTGGCAAAGATGGTGCTGGCATTAGTTTATGGATATACAACCCATTTCAATCGAAGAATAAGGTCCCAAATAATGTTATTTTGTGTTCCTACAAACTAGCATTGAATTGCACAAATAATGAGGCTAAATATGAAGCGCTCATTACCGGTTTGAAAATTTTGAAAAAATTGGGAGCTAGGAGAATTGCAATTTACAGTGATTCAAAGCTGGTGATTAAACAAATTAAATGTGAGTATCAAGCTAATCACCCAAGGATGAGGCAATATAGGAATGCAACACTTGAAATTTTAAGAATGTTTTAGGAATATACACTTAAGGTAGTGCCAAGATTACAAAACTTGATGGCCGATTCACTAGCCACTACTGCAAGTAATTTCAGATCTACAATTTTTTCAAATAAAATTTTTGAGATTGATATAAAGCACATTCCCGCCATTTTGGATAACTTGAAAATTTGGCAAGTTTTCTGGGACAATAAACAAGTGAACAATTTCCTTCAAAGTGAAGGTGAGTTTGAGAATTGTTCTATGAACGAAGTGTACGACAAGGATGAACAAGTCATTGAGGTAGATCAGATTGACATACTTCAGCTCAAGGAAAATAACATTCCAAAAGGTCCCATACCTTTGGAAGAGTTATTTGATCAAGATGACGTGGCAAGAAAGCCTATTTTGGTCCCCATAGAAAAAGGTGTAAAAGATGTAAATATTGGAACAACGGAGCAACCAAATTTCATCAATATTTCCAAGTCTTTGTCTCTCGAGGTAAAGAATAAATATATTGATTTGTTTATTTAGTTTTCTAACGTATTTTCTTGGGACTACTCAGATCTAAAGGTGTACAATAAATATATTATTCATCACACTATCCCGATCAAGCCAAACCAAAAGACTTTTAGGCAGAAGCTCAGGAGAATAAACCCAAAGTTGTTACCATCCATTGAGAAGGAGGTAAACAAGCTCTATAAGGAAGGTATAATTGTTCTATTCATATTTTCAGATTGGATCTCCAATTTGGTTCCAGTGTGGAAAAATACCGGTGAAATCTGACTATGTATAGAATTCAAAAATATCAACAAAGTGTCGCTGAAAGACAATTACCCACTGCCTAAAATGGACCACATACTTGAACGATTTGTAGGAGCCAGCAAGATGTCATTGTTGGATGGTTACTCAGGCTACAGTCAGATCCTTGTGCATGAAGATGATCAGGATAAGACAACATTCACGACACCATGGGGTACTTTTAAATATGCCAAGATGTTATTCAGTTTGAAGAATACTAGGGCCACTTTCCAGCGTGCCATGGACATAGCTTTTGGTAATGAAAAATATGTCTTCCTTGTTGTTTATTTAGATGATCTCACTGTTTATTCAATTTTAGATGATGAGAATTTACACCATTTGATATTTGTGTTCCAACGATGTAGAAAATTTGGGATTTCCCTAAATCCTAAAAAATGCCTATTTGCTATGGAAGAAGGTAAGCTGTTGGGTCACATAATTTCAAAGGATTGGATCTGGATAGATCCTACTAGAGTTGAAATGATACAACAAATTTATTTCCCTAGAAACAAGAAATAATTCCAAGTATTCAATGGTAGGATTAATTTCCTACGTAGGTTCATTCTCAACTTAGCAGAGCATCTTGGAGAGTTGACTAACATGATGAAGAAAGAGAATGATGTAAAATGGTTTGAAAATGCTCGTAATTCATTCAGCTTGGTGAAATTTTCTTTGACCACTGCTCCAGTTTTGAGAAGTCCCAATTATTCACTAGATTTAATTATATTCTCTTTAGCTTCTGAGCACACTTTGGCAGCGATGCTTATGCAGAAAAAAGATGGGATAGAGCTTCCAATAGAATTTTTCAGTTGCACAATAAGGAATGTAGCCCTCTGATACAACATAATTGAGAAACCGGCCTTATCCTTGGTCAAAGCACTCAAGGACTTCTGTGTTTATATTCTTCACTCACATATTTTGGCATATGTTCCAAATGAAGCGATTAAATAAGTACTCCTGCAAACAGATCCGGAAGGAAGAAGAGGTAGGTGGATAGCATCGATCTTAGAGTATGACCTTGAGATCAAGCTGACCAAGTTGATCAAAGGGAAAGGCTTAGCCAAGCTAATGGATGAGTCTAATCTACATGTACTTGAAATCAATCATATATCAGAACTGTCCGATGACGAAGAAGGTGTAAGTATTTTTCAGGTATCAGATCTCTTTTCATCATCTCCATGGTATGATGATATCATTTATGTTTTAAAACATTTGAACCCTCCTCCGGGCATGAAAAAAAGTAAGGCAAGGTCCTTGAAGCTTAAGGCTTTAAAATATTGCATACTAGATAGTGCACCCTACTGGAAGGATCCTGGAGGTGTGTTACTCAATTGCTTGGTTGAAGATGAGTCCAAAGAAGTGATGAAGGATCTCCACAAGGGAGATTGTGGAAGTCACTTAAGACCACAACCAACAAATTACTAAGAGAAGGTTACTATTGGAATAATTTGTTTGCATATTTGTACAATACGGTCATGAGTTGCCATGAATGCTAAATTTCCAATATAAATATAAGCTTCTTCCTTTACCACTACAACCCATTTCAGTTGAAGCTCCTTTCTAGTAGTGGGGCTTAGATTTTATTGGTGAGGTACATCCACCCTTGTATGCTCAACATAGATGGACACTTATTGCCACAGACTATTTCACAAAGTGGATCGAAGCGATCCCAACCAAGCAAGCTACAGACTCAGTTATAATTCAATTTTTAGAAGCTAACATCTTGTCCCAGTTTGGTTGTCCTAGAAATATCATCACGGATAACACTGCAACCTTAAAATAAAAGAAGATGACATAATTCTGTCACAAGTATAACATTAACTTGGGTCATTCTACATCATATTATCCACATGGAAACATATTTGTGAAGTCCTCAAATAAGTCTTTGATTCATCATTATAAAAAATATGTTGGAGGTGAACAAAAATAATTGGCACAAAAAGCTAATTAATGCAATGTGGGCAGATTGAGTAAGAAACAAGAGATCCATTGGTATGTCTCCATTTCAGATAGTTTACGGTGTGGATACAATTTTCCCTTCTTCATTGGCTATCCTAATTATGAAAATTTTACAAGAAGTTGGAAGTGAAGAAAACGACATACAACGCAGAATAAACCAAATGATTCACTTACAGCAGACAAGAGAAGAGGTGTTTTAGAACACTTCCAAGCTCCATGATAAGATCAAGCAAATCTATGGAAGAAAAACCAAGCAAGATGATTTGAATATCGATGATATAGTACTCCACTGGGATGCTAGGAATGAAGACAAGGGTAATCACGAGAAGTTCGATAATTTATCGAAAGGTCCTTTTAATATTGTAGCTTCTGGTGGGAAAAATGCACATCTCTTGGAAGAAATGGATGGGAAATTTTCTTAGGAGGGCCAGTTAATGGTAGGCTCCTAAAGCACTATATTTTTTGATCTGAAATTATGAATTTCTTTTCATCTTCATTGTATATATTAGTTTAATATTCCTGCAAGTGTGAGGTGGAAAAGCATTGGAGTTCAGAGCCCGAAGTGAAAGCCATGGAGTTTCATTGAGTTTATACCATTTCAAGTTAAGTTTCCATAAGAGTAAGTTCAGTTTTAGTTAAGTTCAGTCAAATTTCTATCAGTTTCAGTTAGTTTCTGTCATTGATTTGTCAGTATTTAGTATTGCATTTCAGTTTGAGTTATTTTTTACCGTATTGGCCCAATGGAAGAGGCACTGATAAGAAAAATTCAGAGATCTGTGGTTCTTGACACCTCTTTCAGAGCTTCCATCCCCAATAAGGCCAATGTTAGTGTTAGAATATTCATTCTACCATCAATGATCAAAATCACTCTTTTCATTATCATTTTAGGTGTCCCACTCTGAAATTTTTATTTCGATCAATTAGGTTATGCTAAAAATTGATTCACTGATGGTAGCCCTAGTCCCAAAATCTCACTCTCCCTCACAAATTCTCATTTTTTGGCCCACCTTCGTGTCATGCTGAGCATAAGAACACTTTTGAATATCTCATTTCACTATGTTTTATGTCAGTCAAAGTCAATCATGGAAGTTAGGTCATTCAAGGTCCCATTAGGTCATTAGGTTTCAATGTTCAAGGTCCAAAAATGCACCATTTAATCTCAATAAGGTCAGCAAGAGGTGTGAGAGTGACTCAATAAACATTTCATTTTCATCTACAGAAGATCACCAACATGAAAATATGATATTTTTAAAGTTCTAATTTTTATTTTTATGATTTTCATATCAAAATTAAATTTTGATATGAAAACATAGATGTAATTTATTTTTAAATTTTTATGTAATTTTATGCTTCCTATATGTAAGAAGTTTGATCCCTAGCTGCCAACTCAAAACTCACATGCCAAAATGAAAGATAAAAGTGTCAATCTAGCAAATCCATCGTGCAAGAGAGAAAAATCAGATGAAAGGGTAATCAACAAAATGTTTCAAAAAAGTGAAAAAAGACATTAGAAAAGTGGGTTTTCAAATTTAAATTCAAATTCAATTTGCTACTAATGACTAAAGACATCAAATAAAATTCATTTTCCACTTCTAAATATCAAGCCAACACTCCAAGAGCCAAAAATTTCAAAATTCTAAGCAAAATTGGCAAAGGAGTAGAATCGAGGGCGCAAATCTTGAAGCAAGGGCACAAATCAATTCAGGAGGGCACAAATACGTTGCTGAGGGCACAAATGTGCTAAGAGGGCAAAAATGTTCTGAGATGGGCGCAAATCAATTGTTGAGGGCACAAATGTGATGATCATGGTGCAAATCAGTTACTGAGGGCGTAAATACCTTTTGAAGGGCTCAAATGACCAACAACCTCACTGAAGCATCCAAGTGATCAGAATCTCCTTCCAAAGCTCCTCCACTCATTCATTCACATCTAGCAATCGAGTAAGAGGAATTTTCTATCACAAATCATCTCCTTTGGTTTATGTGTTGAAGTTTTATAAGTTAAAGTTGTAATTTGGTGTCTTTTTGAAGTGGAACCCTAGTTTTCTCCCTTGCATTCATAATTCCAAGAATTTCATTTCCCTTACACCCAATACCATCCCTATAGTGTTAAAATTCATTCCTTAATCCCTGTTATCATAATTCCTCTCCCTAAACTACTAATTCCTAAAACCCTAAGCCTTATGTGCTATATTAACCTAGGCTCCTAAATCCCAATTCCCATCACTCTTTCATTCCTATTCCCTTCCCCATTCCTCATATCCTTAAAAATTGATCCCTATCCCCTTCCCATATCACACATACCTATCAAACATCTCCCTCACTTTTCTTTTCCCATCTCTCTTTCCCATTTCCCTTCCCCAATCCCTAGGGTTTAAACAAAAACACCATGGCAACATAAGAGGAAAAAAAATAATTTACTGAAGGAGATGAAACAAAGATAAGGAGGTCACAAAAAGGAGTAAGGGTGCTTAGACTTGAGCCTGCCAGCACTAAGGAAAATTTAGCCTCTCCATTGACTTTCACATGCTTAAAACATTTTGGCTATTTTTACTTTTGTGAGAAGATTCAGAGGGTTAAACACCACCCCATGCTAACTAGACTTTTCATATCACGACTCCATGACAACCAAGTTAAATTATATGGGGTCACTTTTACCTTATCTACTAGTGTCATTTCAAATGTTACAGGGATCCCAAATGTTGGGGAGAAATGGTTTAAGAAAGGTAGGTTGAAGAAACATGAGTTTTACTTCTTCCTAAAACCAAGACACCAAAATAAAAAAAAGAGGTTCTTCCTTTTTTCACACCTCTTGGATAGATATTCACCTATGATGAAGACTATAATGAAATATTTCTCATGTGAAGGAATATTTTCAAGGCTTTATTACTATCACATCCGACTCTTGATGCATTTCACTAGGGTAAGGATTCTTAACATGCCCTATTACCTTTTACGGAGTATAGAGAAGATGGCATACATTTCCCAGAAGAAGGATTATGAACAACAAATGAGAAGCTTATTCCATCATTCCCTCATAAAACTCATAGTCCTCCACCATCTCAATCAACTGAAAATTGCATGGAGCACCTTCATAGGAAATGATATCTTCATTGAGCCATCCACTCAACATGCAAACATGTCCCTTCATCATATCAGCCCATAAATCACTCATCATCATTAGATCAGTCCACTTCACCTCCTTCATCTCCATCTCACCAGGACCTTTCATCACCATCTCATCATAATTTTGGGTCACCTAGCAGGATAGATGACATTGAGCCTAAGTGGGCTATTTTGGTTGAGGTTGAGCCATTTCCAAAAACCTACCAAAGAGGCTATAGGCATGTGTTTTCTTCACTTGGAGTGAAAGGGGCCATGCCTTCAACATCAAAAAATTAGGTGGATAAAGGTAAAGAGAAGGTAAATGAGCCACTCATTCATGATGAGGTGGAAAATCATGAAACTAAGCAAGAACTTTAGATTGTTGACCTAGACAAAGATGAATATGAAAAAATCATAAAATTTGCAGCAATCAAAGGCAAGGGTGCCAAGATTAGTGAGTTTCAGTCTAATCTTGATAGGGCTAGATATGGTATTCACTTTCTTGAGCAAGAAAATGAGCAGTTGAAGACCAAACAGGTCATTGATGAGGTGAAGTACTTCACTACTCAAAAAGAGTCTCAAAAGGCCAAATTCATGTTAGATGAAGCATTCGAGAAGTATGGTTTTCTTGATGAGGAAGAAGAATAGGTTACAAGGTAGAGACATAGAACTAGAGGGTTGAAAATAACTCTAGCTCGAGAGAGACAAAGGGAAGGTGAGCTTGTTGACCAACTAACCCTAAATGAGTAGCTTGCCATACAAATCAATGAGAACAGGGAACCATGGCTTGATAGAGCCAATCAAAATTTGGAGAAGCTGCTAGAAAAGGTCAATAAAGAAAATGACTTGTTAAGGAAGAAGGTTAAAATCCATGCCCAAAAGGAGAAGATTGCATTGGCCAAGCTCAAAAGAGCCAATCCCAAAATTGACCATGGATGAGAAATAAAAGTTGGATATCCTTGTTGAGGCTTCCCTCCAAGCTTAGAGACATTAGAATCAACATTTCCAAACATTTTGAGGAATTTTACAACTTTTTGTCAAAATCTGGAAATATCTGTGTTTTTTGAGGCAATTGATTAGTAGAAAATTGGTCATTTGCACAACGCCCTAGGCGCTACGCAAATAATTGGCACACTTTTTGAGGAGAAGGAAGGCACCATTGGATTCATAATGAATCATACATCTCATAAAACCATGTTTCCAGCCTTGGTTTTCATTTTTTATGGATGAAAAGCTCAAAAAACCATTAAAAAATCACCTCTCTACCCCTTTTTTGACCTTGGCACTGCGCAAATACTAGTCTTGGGAGATTGACTTTTTGAGGGAGAAAATGACCTCCATTTTCAAAACTTGAGGCATATTTGGAAAGATGACAAGAAATTATTTCCCGCAAGCCATATTGGGCCTCATTTGGACATTGGGAAAGCCTCCAAAAGTGGCCCTGCACACATAGGGAAAAAATGACACTAGGATGGCTCAAATGCACAGTGGATGGCGCAAATGACAAATTTGCTGATTTTTTCAAAAATTCTCTCAAGATTTGAATTTTATTCAACAAATAATCTTTCTATTCATGTAATTAATCATGTTAAAATGTGATTATGTCTGATATTACTTACATAGGGTAGATTCATTGGGTTAAAGTCATTTATGAGTCATGATGAATCAATTGAATGTAATGAGGAGTGAGTCACTTGGACCATCCTACACTTCAGTTTGTAGTTCAGTATTTTGTGGATCTCTTCCTCACATCATGGATTCTACCCCTGAGGATGTGCGAAGTTTTTTTAGATGTTTTTTTAGCCCCTTTCTTCACACTAGTGAAGGGTTGGAATCAATTTGTATGTTTACTAGTTAATCAAGGAAACTTTTGTACTCAGTTTGGCCAGCTAATAAAGAGGAGTCACAACTATTTTATGGGATACTTGTGGTATTCATGTCTATCATTGTATTTTCTTCAGTATCATATGTAATAATGTATTGTATTCATGTTCACTTCATTTCTATGTTATGATCTCTTACAAGTTATATAATCAGAATACATGTTTGCACAAGCTCTGTTTTGGGTAATTGATCATAGTTTGTTCACTTTCGTCTGTCTGAAAAAAATACATCCCCTATGATTTTCTTAGCTTTCTTTCAGCTTCAAAACCATTCGATAACAATCCTATTCAAGTGATAAGCATTGTACCTACCATGCCCTATTGGTCCCTACAACCCTAACTCATTTTCCTTGACCTAGATTTCCTTGACTTAATTCCTTCATCCAGTGATTCCCCAACCAAATAAAATTTCAAACAACCCTCTACACTAAATATCTAACCTAAAAACCCTAATTTCTCCAGCCCTCCTGGCTGTGACACTTTGGAGAGAGCCCTCTCCAGTTTGGTGGGGCTAGTTACCAAGCCAAAAGGTTGGTCTGTGGTTACCTCTGTTGGGATTCCTTCCTCAGCCTTAGGAATATAGCGCAGTGATAACATGGTCAAAGCCTCCACATTTTGAGGAGCATAGTGCATGATACCATGAAGTTATATCTACTCTATGGTTTCTAGTGTTGTGTGTAGAGCCTGATTATCTCCTTTATTTATATGTATCGCCATGTTGGACCCCTGTTCTTAACGGGGCGACAATTACGCCCGCTGTTTAATCCCCATCAGGGGGGTAAAAGGGGGGTGATGATTTTATGATCCCCCACTAGCGGGTGTTCAGGGTTAGCGCCCCTAAAGCTAAAAATAGATGTAAATTTCCCTGTAAAATATTGTAATTTCGTAGTCTATCTGCGCCATTAATTAGGAAGATGATCTGACGGTAGAATTTATCTTTAATTTAGGGTTTTTGAACCTTGAAGGAAACCCCTCGGTTCATATGAGGGAATTATATTGCGGCTGCGTATTGACATGTGTATTTTGAGAGAGAAAGAGAAAGGGGGATTGTGTGAGAGAGTAGAGGATATTACAACAGACCTTTTGTAGGTTGTGCCTCTTCATTTTTCTAGATAATATAAAGGAAGGACTAGCTATTTCTTCGTGGACGTAGCCAAAATTGGGTGAACCACGTATATCTGTGTCTCTCTTGTTTTATATGTTTTATGTGTTTGTGTTTTTTCATATTTTATGTGTTCCATTGCACTGTAATATATAGTTTTATAACATCTCGGGGCTTCGGGGTGGGTCGAAGCCCCTCATTTTGTAACGAGTATTGGGTTGTTTTGTCTAGACCATGGTATATGGACCGTGGTTTTGTGTCTATGTAAATATATATAAAATGATGTAAGGATTTTTCAAAGTAATGATGGTAATAGTTTATGGCCATAATTTTTTTTATTTTATGTCTTTATTCTATTTTGGGAATTTTGGGGAAGGCTTCATAGCTGAGTGCATGAAGAACTCAAAGAGTATGCATCTGTGTGCACAAACCACCTACAACTGTGTGCGCAGGGCGGATAACTTGTATGCATTGAGAATATCCATCTAAATAAAGAAGAAGTTTTGGGAATATTTTGTGTTTACATGTGTTGTGGTTGCTTTCTTTCTATTTATTTGAAGTAATGATAGCGTAGTTTATCTTATTCTGTAATATGTTTATGGTTATTTGAATGCCACAAAGTAAATGATTAAGCTATACCATGTAGTAGTAATATACATGTTCGAATATTTGTTAAGTGCAAAGAAATGAAGTAAAGACACCTCACGTAGTCCCTTAAGGATGCAGAAACCTAGTTCTGCAACCACCCATAGACATCTCGAGTGAGACTGCGATTTGTTTGCATATTGTTCCCGAAAGAGACGGTGTCTAAGGTGGTGCGAAGTACAATTTGAACTTGGGTCAAGTCCAACTGGGCCAAAAAATGGTTCCATTTCTAGGACCAGGATATGTTTGAGGGATATGTGGATGTGGCATGCATCAAAGAAGGAAATACAAGATTGGGTAGATCAGAAAGAGTGAGAATTCACAGCTTAGGAAAATAGAAATCCATGATTGATGACTGAAGCCTGGTTGCAGAGGTATATTTTCACATAAATGCATGATATATATTTCGCGTCATTTGCTAATGAACTACATGAATGGTTATCAAGGTTGACTGAGAACAAGACTAGTTTTAAGAATGACGAGCCTATTGTGTGGAGCCATAAATTGATACAACGACTCAAGGATACCAGTAAAAACATCTCAAGGGCTGTGGATTTTTGTATTGGCCATGGGAGGATTTATCACTGAGTTCGTGATAGACATGATTTTATCTTACATCGAAGCTGGGCAAAGATTTTTCAAGAGTCTGTGAGGTAAGTATATAAATTCTCTGAAGCTTTGGATTAAAGTGATTTTATGTGAAAAGGACATACTATGAATGCAGTTAGATTAATGTTAGGAGGAAGGAGTAAGCCTGGAGCTAGATCTATGTGAAGTGGAAAGAAATATAGAGTAGATAGTGAGAATTTCATTGATACTGATTACAACCCCTTGTTAGGTGAATCTAATAGTGAAGAAGAAAGAAGTAACCCCACAACTCCATGATATTTCCCCTCCTGACCTGAAGGTGTGCCGAAGCTAGGAGTTGAGAATAATCAGGGCACCTATGGGATTCCCCATCCCTTTACTGCCCTTACACCCCATCCCCCTCCCTATAGTTCCCATCCCCCTCCCCCTCCCCCTCCCTCTCTCCCTAACCCCCCAAGAAACATGGTCGATGTTATCAAGCTACCTATCTTTATAGGACTTGGATCAGAGAATCCTGAGTAATTATGGTTTGTAGCTGAGCCAGTATGGAAAGCAAGACATATTACTGACGAAGTTGTGAAGAAGGCGCATATTTTCACAACGTTGCAGGAAAGAGAACTGACATGGTACATAAAGTATTATACGACTCATCAGGCTGATTCAATTGATGATACAAAGAAAGTGGTGACCTTGGAGTTTAGGAAACCAAAATTGCAGTCACAATGTATTATTGAACTGAAGTTGATTAAGAAGATGACAAATGAATCTGTTTGGGAGTTGGATCAGAGGTTCAAAATGTTAATGGGACATGTGAGATATAGCATTCTCTAAGAGAAGAATAAGGAATGGTTTATAGCTGCACTACTACCACATATTAAGTCACCCTTGACACATCAGAAAATATCAATTGATGTCAAATCTTGGAAATTGAAATGAAGTTGGAAGCTTCGTGAGTAGGAGATACTCGTGCAGGAGTACAATAGATTCAGAATCACCTAGCACATCTGACCTTGGAACTATAAGATTTGAAGAAAGGTAAGGAAGTCAAACCAGAAGTTAGAAAAAAATTATTGTGTATAAAGTGAAAAGTTGAAGGGCATTCTAAGGAACAATTCCCTGTATTCTAAGATTACTTGGATAGTGGAGCACCTAATCCCTTGAATCCAGGATCAAGTTTGTGGTGTGAAATATGAAGACATTCGGGACAAGAACGACCAAAACAATGTTACGTATTGCAAAAGTATGTGAAGACCACAAGGAAGGTTTTTTGCAACTTCTGTAAGTCAGTGGGACATGATGAGAAAAACTATCGAAGTTATGACTTGATGATGGAACACACTGCAGATTGTTATCGATTGCAAGCTGAAGGATATGCGCATGAGGATCAGGGTTAATATGTTGGTCAAGAAGGTTTCCAAGGATGAGGACGAGGAAGAGGACGAGATGAAGGATATGGTCGAGGGTTCAACCAAACTATCTATTATAACTGCAGTCAAACATGACACTACACAATGGATTGTCAGAATCCTACTACAGCTTGTAAGTACTGCAAAGATTTTTCTCATGTGATAGAAGAATGTCTAGTCTTTATGGCAAATATGCAAGAGTAAGGAACTAGAAATCCACATAAAATCTTCAAATGATGACCACTGAAGCAAGAGAGGATGAACCACACATCAATATTGTAATGAGGAGTGGAGCCTCGATGAGAGACAATAAAGAAGAAGGAAAGAAGTCAATGGAAGATCGATGGGTAAGAAAGACCCCAGAAAAATCCCTTGGGTTCAATATTCAGATGGAAAAATAAAAATTCATGGAGGCGAAGCGAAGCTTCATGGATCTTGGAGCTTCTACATCTAAAGCGCAACTGATTCAAAAGTTAATCCACAAGAAGGACAATGCTAAAGTAACTATGCATATGAAAGAATTTGATTCAAGTATTTTAAGATCATTCGTACAGACTTGCATGTAGTTGTTGAGGAATCAGAAGTCCGTCAAAGAACTCTGGGAGTTTCTAGACTCCTATGCTGATAAATAAGTGCCAAAAGTGATCAACATGCAGTAAACAATTTACGTCGACATAAGAAGAGAACAAGGAAGGAAATGAGATTAACTACATATACTGGGGAATCTGATATGGATCAGGTAATCCTAGATTTGGGATCTAATGCCAAAATTTTACCTAAGAAAACTTGGGAGTGGATGGAAAAACCAAAGTTGATGTTTAGTCAATTTAATGTTCTTAATTGCTATCATAAATTATCGACCGAAGTTGGTAATCTTGTGAAGTGCAGGTGCACTATATATGCTAAAATCCTTTCTTAATTAGTTTATTATGATGATTGTATTTTTAAAGGTTGTATTTGAAGATATTTTTATTTTGTATGTCCTTAATGAATTTGATGAATTGAACTGGAAAATTGTGAAGGCTAAACTAAATTTGAATTTAACTAAGTTCCAAAAAAAACTACAACAAATATATTTTTAAGTCCTAACTAATTTATCTGTTAATAGCTAAGAATTAATTTAAGAAAACTTTTATTTTAGAAAAGAAGTAAATACTTTTATGTCCTTGTAGAAATTTTATGTAAATGAAACTTTAACCAAAGAATAGGTGAATCACTAATTGTCTTGAATCACTATAAAGTATTTACACTATTATGCTCAGAAAATAAATATCGAAATCACTATTGAAAAATAAAATACGTAAAGTTGCAAGAAAGAACCTATTGCAAACTAAAAAGGAAATATTCTATTGCCCTTCAAATGTGTCTCACAGGGAAAATACTAATTAATAATAAACCACTGTTGCATGGAAAGAAACTATGATTATCTCTTTATTTTAACCATTCAGAAAATAGACCTACATCAAATGACAAAACCAAATTATTTAAACATATATTCTAACAAGATGAAATTCTGGAAATGATTATAACATCTAACATAATGAAATGAAAATGACAAAAACAAATCAAGCATCTATATTGCGAAATTCTGGAAACAATACAATGAAATCATAACTCGAGGTTGTATCAAATGATGAAAAATGAAGCTATGGAAAAAATCGAAGTGCAAAAACATAAACAAAAATAGAACCTTTTTTGTTGCAGGGGCACTCCACAACAAATGGTTTCGAGTATAATCTTCACTAGCTATGCATTGGAGCTCCAGAATACTTCTTCATTCAGGTAACGAATGAAACAAATTATTAATGAGATTAGAGTCACATAATAATTCACACTGTCAATACAATTATTGGCCTGGTATTTATAAAAGCCTGTCATTAATTGTCTTGAGGATTTTACGCCTATTAGGACTATCAAATTTTATCTTAAACTCTAAATAGAAAGTATAATTTCATTGCTTCACAATTTTCTACATGGCAGAGAAAATCGTGAAGCGTGATGTATTTAGACTCCTTGCTCGCTTGTTCGACCATTTGGTTGACCATTCCTTTGACCGCGTATCTGGGATATCTCCTGCTTGATTTGGGTCAGATGGATAAGATGAAATCCATGATAGGATCATTCTTCACCTACCTATATATTTAAATACTACAGTGAAACCTCAGAACCTATTGAACCGTAGCGATGGCTACAGAAACAGTGATCGGCTACATAATTGCGTTTATTCCATAACTAATACAAATTTTACTCTAATAATAAGAAACATTTGAAAATATGAAACATAGATCATTAAAATACCTTACCAAGTCAAAATTTGCAGTTTAACACTTGTTTGAGCTAATGGTGTTGAAAAAAAGAAGGAAATATGAGTGAAAGGGAGTGTCAAAATTGAGGCAGTCTTGAGGCTCTACATTCCCCCATGAGGAGGTCATTGCATGTGCTCATGCAAAAAACACAAAATTGGTGGTCCTTTTCATGCTACTGCATTTTCCTTGAGAATTCTACTAAAACATCCGAATTTAACTTCTTTTCCTTCTTTCTAGTCACAACCATCCTTGGATTTCTCATCAAGAGTTTATATTTCAGGTTTATGTCCTGTTTTTTGAGGTTTTTAATCTTCTTCTTTAACTTTTTGTTCTTCTTGAAACGTAAACCCAAATGAAAAATGGTTTTATCATTTATAGTTTTTTCAATCATGTTCTGCAACTTCAAGGCTGCATGCTCCTGTTTAATATGCTTGTTTAGTGTCTCCAATTCAAAAATATCCCATCTTAGTGTATGCACAAATGGAGGTTCTTGTGGACTATGAGGCTGTGTTTGTTCCCTCTGTTTTGAAATTGATGTCTTTACTGTATCTCTTTTCTCCTATTAGGGTCCCGTGATTTGGCTGATTGGCAAGCCAAATGATAGTGTAACATCAAACCAATCTTTGGAGCCCAAGGACCTAGCCTTCCTGGACTCAGAGAGGGCTCTCTCTATATGTGTAAGGGATATCTGCGTGTTTTCTTATTATGTTCCGATTTTAGGCTAGTTATGAAGTAAGTTTTTGGTTTTTAGTTTTTTTAAAGGTTGTGAGGGATGAAACTGATCACAGATATAAGATAGGTAAAAATATGTCAGATCAATTGGGCTATGGGGTCGAAAAATTTCAAGAAAGCTATCAGATGGTGATACAAGGATGTTGAAGGGCCGATTTGATTCAAGGTAGAAAGGCTCTTTGGGAAAAATGGAGTAAATGGACATTAAGTTTGGGAATAACAAAGGATTTCAAGCATAACTAGTTTAGTAGCTGACATAAACATGGTAGGGCAAACCATTAATCCTGAGAAATGTAACTATAAGCTAATCAATACATAGAAATAAACATTCAGGCCATGCATAGAGAGGTATGACACTCTAACTTCGGGAAATGGCTATCAGACTTTGGGGAAAAAACTTAAGATGGACAAACAACTCAAATCACTATGTCGGAACACCTAAACAAAGTACTTCAAGTTATTGGGCACTTTTAAAACAAGATTTTCATAGTCTTAGAAAAAGGGCTAGCTTGGAACTAGGCCTCCTTGGTTCAACAAAATGATAATCTAATTAGTCAAAGAGAGATTTCATGGATGGAACTATGGCTAGCCATTGGTAAGTAGGGCGCACCGTAAATCATACTTAGCAATACATAGAACTATGAATGAAACAAGCAACCATATCCTCAAGTTATTAAAGAGCAATTAAGAATTCTTTAATGTGACTAAGGAAGAAGACAACATGAAAGCTATGAAGAAACAGGAAATTTGAGGTGCCTCCAAGGGCATGTCTCAAATTTTTTCACTACTAATCTATAGCAAGCAAGAAACATGTATTCATGAATGAAAACTAGAAGACAAAACAAAGAAAGAGACACTATACCATTCTACCAAGTCATGGAATCCAACAACAATCCTTCTTCATTCATCCAAGAACATCCAAGAGGCAATCCAAAAGCATGAGACAAGTATTTCTTCCAAATATTATATGACCATATATTGCTTCTATCATCCATTTCAGCCTTGTTTTACAATGAAAGCCTTTGGAATATATAGGCTCAAGTGAGGAAAACCTCATGGTTCAACTTGCCATCCTATTGGCCTAATCAAAATATCTAAATTTGTCCTTGAGGCTTTGCAAAGTCCAAGGCACAAAAATATCTCATAAAATATCTAAAAAATGCTAAAAAAGGGAATTTAATTGACTTTGCATAACTTCTCATGTGTAAAAATAGCTAAACGCACATGAGGAAATATCAGTTTTTAAAGATTCAAAAATTACAAAAATATTCAAAATTTACATCAGCAAAAGGTCCCCTAACTTGCCGACAACATTTGGCAGCCTTCCCGATGTCGAAACGAGGCTCATGATAGCTCGTTGGAAATCTCTGAGTGTCTAATTTCTGGAGAAACTAAAATTTTCCCAATATCATGCCTAAAAGTCCTCCAAAACTGCACCTGTGTGTAAAAAACCAAAAATTACAGTCTGCTGATAGACCGGGCAGAGTGTGCAAAAAGCGATCATTTTTTTCCATTTCGGGGAAGAAAATGATCTCCAAATGTCCTAAAAATCACTAAGAGTATGCTCCTAAAATTATGGCATCCAATGATACCATTCTCCTCCTTTGACGAATCCCCAAAATGAAATGGCGAATTTCATGAGTTTTGGCCAAAAACTCAAAAATGCCAAAAAACCAAAGTATGTCAAAATTTGCCCAAAATCGGTGTGTATGACCCTAAAGGGTCCTTGGCAACATGTTCTAAAGGAGAAGCCAAAATATGAAGTCCTGATGTGTCTTTTCTCACTTTTCGTGCCGGGCGCTTCCCTTTAGCCTCCTTTAGCTTTTCTTGGGCAGCCTTTAACTTGCGATAGGCAAACTGATTTAGCTTTTGGTAATGCTTCGTCATCCTCCTTTGAATCTCTAGATCCCTGTTTTCCTTCTCCAAATTCCTCTCCAAATGGTCATTGACTCTTTCAAGCCACGCCTCCTTATTGTTTTCAATTTCTTGTTCAAATAATGCAGTGAGGGGAATGGATTGGAGAAGGGCTTGCTCCTCTTCCTTTTGCCTTTCAAGGGCTCTTTTAAGCCCTATGGTTCTAGGCCTCTTTCGCCTAGGCTAGTATTCTTCTTCACTTTCATCAAAATCACCTATGAGCTCATCTATCCTTGCTTGGGATTTGGAAGCCTCTTTCTTATAATTAGTCGCCCTTGTCTCATGAATAGCCATATGGACACTCATTTATCTATTTTGGATCCGCAAGAATTGATTCAAATTCCTTACCCGATGAAGGTCATCCTTCAATGCACCAATTTGCCTCTCTCTTTGGATCAAAAGGTTTTCTAGAATGCATGCCTCATTATCGCTATCATCACTTGGGATTGGGATGATACTCAATGCGCTCTCATGCTCATGAACTTCTCCTACCTTGCCCTTCCCTTTGCCTTGGAAGGCTATCCTTGCGCTCTTCCTCCTAGGCAAGTCGATGGTAGGTTTATTTGGAAACTTTCCTTTGCGATGGAGAACTCTTGTCACTTTTGGAGTGACAACCTTAGGCACTTTCTTTCTTTCTATTCTGGGCTTGGCCTTTTTAGGATAGGAAGGCATGATTCCTTTACCTTTTTCATCCTGCTTGTCATCCCCTCGAATTTGTTTTTCTTCTTGAGGCTGCTGTGTATCTTGAGGAGACTGTTGTGCATCATGAGGAGAATGTTGTGCATCATGAGGAGAATGCTGTGTATCATGAGGAGAATTTTTTGTATCTTCTTCAGGCTGCCCCTGCCCCTCAATGTCATGCTTCTGCTCTGTCTCAGTTTCCTGCTCATTCTGTTATTCAAGCTGTTGCCCCTGGTCATCATAAATCTGCTCACCTTCACCACTATCATACTGTTGTTCAAGCTGCTGCCCTTCCTCTCCTTGATGTTGTTCATCACCACTGAGTTGCTGTTGTTCAACACTCTCCACTTCTTGTTCTTGCTGCTGCTCACCATCACCACTATCATGCTGCTGTCCCTCATCTTCAGTTTGATGCTCTTCATCTTTTCCTTCATGTTCATGTCCTTCCTCCACCTGCTGGCCACTTCCTTCTCCTTCTCCCTGCTCTTTTGTTTGTGCTGTAGTGAACTTGAGCCTTTCAGGAGTAGGCCTGCTAGAAGAAGGGGAGGGGCGATGAGTAGCAGATGTAGGGGATGTATGGACTGGAGGGACAGTGGAAAAATCCAGGTGATTGATGAAAACATCCCAAGAAACCTCTCTCTTCTCAAGCTGGTGAAGGATGATGATTTTAATGAGAGAGTGATGGAATAGAGAAGCTATTTGCTGTGATGGAGGCTTCTTCTAGACAGAGGAGGCCATTTTCTCAATGATTTTGCACAAGAATAAAGGAAGATTGAGCTGTTTGGTTCTTGTGAAATGCATCAACAGTCGGATGTGATATGCATAAACTCGAAAAAATCTCCCCTCACAAGTGAAATACTTCATATTAATCTTCATAAGGGGGGCATAGCTCACTAGAAGATAAGAGAAAGGGAAAATAGCAGGGCATTCTTCTTTGTGCTCAAGCTTGAGGAAGGGTTTGTAGTCATCCAAGTCCAAATAGCTTTGTTTGAACCATTTCTCGCCAATGTAGGGAATTTTAGTAGCTTTAGATATGGATCTCGGGGAGAACGTGAAATCAAGGCCTGCCACTTGAAAATGTTTGTCTTTGAACCTCAAGGCGCACAAATGTGTTAAAGGAGAGAAGCTTTTCGCTTCTTGTACCCTCTGGCAAAAATCCAAGCACCCCACCTCATGAAAATTGAATAAGATAGATGGGTGTGCATTGACCTCCTCATTGGAAATTGGCTCATACCTCTTGTGCAACCCACTTCTGTTATCTTTCCTGGGAGGCATCCTGATCTAGATGCCCTCTTGAAACACCAAACTACCTCAAAGTTTTTGAAATGCCTTCTTCAAACCGACCTCTGTCTTAGCCTGTCAACTCACTGTTTGATAAGGCAACAATGGTTTTGAGTGTTGTGGAAAATGTCTCCTTTGGTATAAGACTCCTGTCCCTTCAAAACCATACCTTTCTACTTGGTATGCAACTCAACAAGAGAACCTCAAGAACAAAATCTCAGTAAATAAAGATACACAGTCAAAGTGATGTTTTCTGTGTTTTGTGGTAAAGTCACCCTGCCTTTTGATGTTTTGAGGACACAGTATAACCTTGTATTTTAGACAAAGGAAAAAACACAATATTCTTAGTTCAAGACCCTCATCTCTTCTTGGTATGCCTTTCAACGAGTATATTCAACACAGTTTCAGAGTCAAACAAAGGGTATCTATACAGTCAAAGGTCACTGTTTATAGGACAAGGTGACAGAGCTTGAAATGCTTTGGATGTGGTAACAAAAGTCTTGTAGTAGTCAAAAACCAACAAACTCATTTTCAAAAAAAATATTGCCCTCTTTATACTCTACTGCTTCTCCTACCTCAGATTTTGATAACACCCTCGAATGCAAATGGTAGCTTACCCACTGATTCTGCTTTGTGAAACTGAAAAGGCCAAACACGGTTTTTTTGTCCTTATAACAAAAATAGGAGATTTTTGGAAAGTAACCAAAGTTCATCTAATGATCACTATGTAAGAAAAATGACCCACTATTTTTCCCTTTAAACCCTGTGCTCCTATATTTCAAAACTGTTCCACTTTTCCACTTGTTTTGAGAGTGGTTTAATGTCTTTTTCTTATCAACAGAACTCACAAGTTTAATGTTTCACTTCTAGCCACTGGAAACACAGCAATTTTTGTTTCACACAAAGCTCGAAACCGTGGTTCAAACTGTGATTTTTAACCCTTTTGCATCACTGAATAGTTTTTTGAAAAACCTAAGGGAGGCAACAGAAATACCTTGAAAAATGGTGGCAGGCTTTTTAGAGAGCTTGGAGTAGCTTTTAAAAGTGATTTGGAGGCGTTAGAACCATTGAAAGATGCGCGACATGTTTGTGGGAAAGAGCGTCGCGCAGGAGTTGGTGTCGCGTCACCTGTCGGGCCGACAGGACCCAAGGCTACAGGCACGCCGCGCGCACCTACAGGCGCGCCATGCGACCGTTCAACCCTTTGTAATTTTTGCGCCTAAACGCGCCGCACAACGCTACAGGCACATCGCGCAAACTCCAACCCTTGAAAACTCTGGTTTTTTTCTCGAAACCTCTTTCTTGGTGTCGAGGGTAACGAGGGGAGCTCTGTTTGGGCTTGGGGAACTTGCAAAATGGATAAACAATAGTCCTTAACCTTTGTTAAAGAGGAAAAATCCGAGCCCTTTCTCATTCACTTGGTGGAGGTTTTGAAAACTTTTTGACAAGTTTTAAACGACCCTTTGCACCGATTTTTGATAAAAAAGGTGAAGTTTGATTTTTTGAAAAGATAGCATAGTGAGAAATGTGTTTTAGGTGGAAAGGCCTTGCTTGGGAGTTTCGAATCTTCTATACTGCATTTTCACTGTGCTTTATTTTAAAGGAGAAACTCTGCCACTGTTGACTCTTTAATGCCCTTTTCAAAATGTAACATTTTCCCAATAATACACCAATGAGTTTTGAAGCACTTTTCCATTTTGCAAGGAAACATATTTACCCTTTTGAACCTAAAAATAATAGTGTCTGCTCTGGATGCTTTAAAGGTGACAAGGCCCTGTTGTGAAAATGACATAATTGTTAGGTGTCCTTGAAGTTTCCTCTTCTGACTGTGGGTGAAAAAAAGCAGTTGCATTGACCCTAGGTTTTATCATCCTCTGTCTAAGAATGGCGCTTTTTCTAAAACCTTTCCTCTGCTCAAAATATACCAGAAAGGTATCTTGGGTCCTCTGTTATAGGAGCAGGCTTTCTTTGGAAAAATAAATATACTTTGCCATCTTGTCCACTGTGATGATCTATTTGAAGGCATTCTCTGATGAGCAGGAAGATGAGTATCCTTTGAAACATGGTCATCATCATTGGCCTGTGTCATGACCTGTCTTTTAACCAACAACAGAGTTTGTCAAGGAGGTGAGTTTTTGTATCTTTGACATGATTTTCCCTGTTTAGAAGCTTTCACTATCTTCTGTTGCTCTTACCATTTGTCTTTTGGTCAGTCAAAACCTAAAATCATTTCCTGATTTGGCCCTCTGCTTATGAATGAAGGAGGCCATTCACTTGAAAAAATGTCTAATGTTCTTTTCACCTCTGTCTCAATCAACTCTGCCTTTAACCATAATTTTCATACAGAGATCTTCATTTGTTGTCTTACTGTACTTCAAAGTTGTCTTCACAGTTAGTGAAAAACTTAAAAACAGAATTTACCTTTGGCCCTCTGCTTATAGATGAAGGAGGTGCTTTCAGTCTTCAAAAACCCTCTGCTTTATATATGAACGAGGTTTTTCAGTCATATTATATCATCAGCCTCCTAACAGTGTTGTTTTTCTTTCACTGTCCTTTCAGGCTTTGAATGAGGCTGCAAGAGCTTGATGGAAAACTCTTTGCTCTGTAGCTGCATCCCAGGCTCAAGATCACATTGAGAAGTAGCTGTCTTCTCATGTGGAGCCAAAAATTGTCTTCTGAGATGCTGGTATGTTTCTGTCCTTGAAAGATCCATCAAACACTGTAAAAAACACCTACAATCAGCTTGACTTATGGTATATGAATTGTTGAGACTTAAGGGTGTATTAGTGGCGCGACCTAGGGTTGTAACCAACTTCATTAGCAGAGTAGGAAGGTCTATTATGACTGGTATATAGAAGATGGAGGTTTTTGGCTCTTGGATAGTTTGCCAAGGGAAACATGCCTTAAAACGCCACTTCCTAACCTAGGGGAGACTGTTTGAATAGATTTGAATTGTCTCTTTTGAGCTGATGGGCAGAATAGTATGGCTGAGGCTAGGTAGGATTTGATAATGAGGTTTCATCTCGTCATGGGCGGACTGAAAAGGTAGGAGGGCAAAAAGTTTTATGGGTGTTTTCCCAGCTGGAAAATTTGACAAATTTTTAGATCACCTGCTGGAAAACTTGGCTATTAGAACTAGTCATCACCAACAAGTGCAAAATACTGATGACTAATAGTGGCTCCATTTGGGGAGGGCAGCTCCTTTTCAGGAGGTGTCCAGAATTTCAAATCTTTGGCTTATGAAGACCAGTGCCTTACCCATTGGTGCAAATTACACTCTTCTTTGATGTTACTTCTGAAAAGAGACAGCATGATTAGCATCAATGATATTTATACCTACCCCACTATCTTTCCTAACATTTTTTCTTCTTTTTTGGTGCATTTGAACTAACAGCCTTTTGATAATGCATATATTTTTTTCTTTTTTACAAAAATGAACCTATCTAATTCTACACTTATATCTGCCGGGAGTTCAAATTAAATTGATGAACTCCTTCATTACTCTACCTAAACTAGAGCAACTGTCAAGATTAAACTATTTGACAGGATTTTGTTCTCTAATCTAAAAACACGAAATTTAAAATGATCAAATCAAGGTTAAACAGTCTGATTTGTCATGTATTTGCGACATGAAAGGACAAACTGCAAACAAACACCATTTTGCAAAAAGGAAATCTAGAAAAATGGGGCTAAGATGTACAATGTGTTTTTCATCCCCGCTCCTCTCTTTGGTTCTGTTTTAGGCATGTGGAACCAGTATCTTTTCCTAATCTACTCTCTGTGATAAGTCAATATTACACAATGTTGACCATCTTTTTCACTCACTAACTTATCAGCAATTAAATTTAAACATGTTCAGCTATGATTAGGCTAGATAGCTGAACAAGACATTTGAGTACTAGTAGCGGCATTTAGACTTGCACGCTTTCTGAAGGACTATTTTTTGGAATATGGGGCCCTTTTCTATTTTTCAACTGCCCTTTTTTCTATCTTCTATTGTTTTTTGACTTTTCTGTTTTATTTGTTTTTCAAACAATGGTATATACAATGAATGAAAATGTTTTTAAACTCAGAAATCTTGGAAATGGCCAAACTTTAGCATCTTATCCTCGTAAGGATCTCCTATCATTCTCGGCCCACTTAATTCCTGAAAAGAGAAATTTGGAAAGTTTTCTCTTTCCAACATGACATAGGGATTCATACAAGAATCTATGAACAAACTAGTATCTTCCCGCTGCACCTCTTTGTATATTTGATTTCCACTCCTTCCTTTACTATACATCTTCTTTAAGTAATGCATATACTCTTGGTAATTTTTGAAATAAATAATGACATCATCAAGGTATGCAAAAATGCAGAAATTCAGGACTGGAAACATGGCTTTCATGAGCATATTTTTGATATCCGGTGGTTTTGTGATCTTGAGCTTGAAACTAGGACTACTTCCAGTATACTGAAAAAAATCTTTGGGCTGTCTACTTTGCAAGGGAATTCTTTTATTATAACCTGAAACATCATCTTGCAAAAAAATATGGTTAAAAGCACCTTTTATCGGGATATCATGGTCTTGAGTAGGAAGAATAAAATTTCTGTTATAGGGATGTGCACTAGTGTTTCTAAAATCAAAACAGACCCTATGACCAGCTATTTTATCTCTGATTATTACTGATTGGTTCAGATTGTTATATTTCCCTTTGTCGAAGTTGTCTCTTGAAGGAATGGTATTGGCACAGTGTTTTCCCCTGTTTTCCCTGTATGAAATGGTATACTGCATGAGATTGGTAATTCTAGCATTTCTAAGTTTTTGGTTAAAATACAGAATATGAGCCAATTTAAGTAACTCAGGTCTGTTTGGACTGCAGCTATCATCTCTGCTCATAAGAAGTTTATCAGGCATTTTTTCTAGATTTTGAGTTGTTATGGCTACGGTCAAAGTTTCATTTGCATCAGAAGAGTTAGGTGATGGTAGATTCGTGAGGTATGGTAAAAACAACAAACTTCCCTACTCCCAAGCTCTAAACAAGTTTGTGATATGTAAGTCTTCTAATGATTTTACCCTAAAAAAAATTTCGAAGGTCACTGCTGATGTTTGAATGTGGTTTGAGCAGTTCGCTTGATAGTACATGATGGTTTGTACTTCTTGCTCTATTACTATTTCAGAAGGAATATACTTACGTTTCTCAAGACATAGTTGTTTATGATCATGGTAGTTTTGAGTATCTAGTTCATCATAGAGAACTAGGGGCAGTTGATGTGGTGGGTCTAAGTTTCCCTCAGTTTCTTCTGATTGTTCTTCAATGTCCTCATCAGTGTGCAGAATAAAAGAGTTTAGGTCGAAATGCAAGGAATACATTGGAATGTTATCTGGCCTCTCTTGGCTACTAATCATTTATTTCATGTGTGACTCTTGATAAAGTATTCTTGTTTGGTCAAACACAGGAATAGTGGCGTAAGACATGTCAAGTTGAATATTCCCTTGGAGCTTGGCTCCCCAAGATCTGGATAGAAGCATTCCGTACTTGGGAGGAATGTCTGCCACTACTATGTCCATGATTAGATGTTTTGCAGGTATTTGGGCCAGACTGAAACAAAGGTCTTTGATCAAACCAAGGCATTTGACTCTACTCGAATCAAATGAATACAAGTCTTTGTATGGTCTTGCGATTTCCATGCCTAGTCTTTCCATTACAACCTTCGGCATAAGATTATACGAGGCGCCGGAGTCTAGCATGGCATTGTGAAGGATTTGGTCGTGGATATTTAAACTGATGTAAAAGGGAAGAGTGGTTCCCTCTTGGAATTTCCCTTCTACTTTCGGACCAAACAACACTTCAGGAGTGTCATCAACTAGATTAAGGGTGTTGGCATCACTTCCTATATTCAAGACTTTCAACACTTGGGACTTGTAAGAGTTTTGGGTGATAAGCTCGGTAAGGGGCATGGTGATCTTTATCTTGGTGATCTCGCCCTCAAAACTAAAAGGTAGCTGTAGTTTGGATATGTTGGTTTCAGCTTTTTCAACCATGACCTTCTCTATGTTCTGAGTTTGCTGGGTCTGTTTCGGGATTTTGTTTACCATATCCACTTCGGGAATCTTTGTGGAAGTACTAGGAATATCTAAATCAGGATTAGTTTGGGTACCTCTATCTTTGTTTTGATCATTTTTTCCGATTATGATTTTGTTGCTGTTGACTGCTTTCTTAAGGATGGTATCAGGGGTTCTAGCAGTATCTGAGCTATTTTTCTTGGAGTTGTCTTGATTTTTCCTGCTTCTAAGGTCATACTGCCTGTGAGCTTCTATTATGGCATTCTGGAAATCTATGGCAGGATCCTCGGGATCTTCATAGTTGGTTTCGTCCTGATTCGAAGAGAAGAATAATTGTTCTTCTTCTGTGAGATACACCTCACTCTCATTATCATATCCTATGAGGTTCAAATGACTTTCATCGATGGGTTCTATATCCCTATCATCTTCTTCCACATAATTTTCATCAAATGGTGGCCTAATTTGTTGGTCATTTTCCCTTGGTCTGTTTTGAGGCTGCTCCCCCCTAAAATTTTGGTTCCGGTTTCTATTTGGGGGGTTTGGCTGATTGTCCCTAAGAGGGGTCTTTTCATTTATCTTTTCCCACATTTTGGCCATGGTTCTAACTAAGTCATCTATTATAGGATCCAAGGAAGGTGATGAAGTGGGGACCTCATCCCGGTAGGTGACTTTCCTTTCTGATCTAGTTCTATCTCTTTTTTCTGCTAAGTTGGCTTCTGCTCTTATGGCTACTTGTTGCATTTCCTCTAGGGTAGGGGGATCCTTGTCTCTTAGCTGATATGTCATGTCTGGATCAAAACCCTCGGGAAATTTTTCCAAGGCTGAACCAAGTGGGGGTTTGAAGTGAGGTGGGAGAGCGTTATACACACTGTTGAACCTAGTGCAGTATGCCTGGACACTTTCCCCATTTTCTCGTTTTAGATTGTTATATTCTGACAGGATTTGAATGGGGTTCTTTCGGATTTCCCACTTGTTTGTGAAGACTCGGTAGAGTTCTGGGATGTTGTGGATGCTGTTTGGAGGCAAGATTTTAAACCATGTTTTGGGTTCTCCACCCAGGCTTTGGGCAAACATTCTCATTCTGACGGTTTCGTCTTGTACTTCCAAGTATTCAAAAGCATCGCTAATCCTACTTACATGCTGCCGAGCTGTGGCAGTTTCTTCTCTGGTAAAGTGTGGTATTTTGGCTTGATAGTTATCTGGTAGGGGAGCCAAAGGTAGTGGCAATACCAAAGGTGTGTACCAGGCTGCCATGACGGGAGCTAATGGATGATGTACAAGATAAGGGTTTGTGGGATGGGCTGAGGTGGTTTGAACATTAGTGGTTTGGATAGGTGTGGCGGATGTACTTGGACTAGTGACCTGGTTTTGAGCAGATCTGGGATGATAGGAGCCAAATTGATAAAGAAGCTGAAGGTGAGGAGGTGTGGTAGGTGAAGCTTCTCTACTAGGGCTCTGTGGCAGATCTAGGGGCTCAAGATCGTCAAAGTCTATCTTACTTTCTGACTTGCTTCTAAGAAGAACTTTTTTTTGTTTCTAAGTCAAAAGGAGAATCCTGCAAGGCAGTAAGATGTTCAGGTACTAATTATGTTTTACGGATGGAACTATCGGTAGCTAGATTGCCAGTTTTGGAAGCTTGCCACAGAATCTTCTCTGGGTCATCTACTATGATAGGGGGATTTGGGTTTGGGTGAGATCTGGTGTTGATTCTTCGTGAAGCCAGATTTCGAGTCTAAGGTTTAGAGAGGATGGTACTAGTGAAAGTCTTGGATGGATGGCCTCTCTAAGGCTATACTAATGTGAAGGATGGTCAAAACCAAAAGGATGGACTAGTGGAGTCGCCAGGTGGATTTTAATGAAAACTATGGTCCACCACCAATACTATCAAATATGCTTTGGAAAAAATTTTATAGCAAGCTTTGAGATGGAAACTTGCAAAGAAGAGTGATTCACTTGGTTTCAACAGTTTGCTAGGCTGTATGGTCAAGCTAATGGTTCTCTTGGCAAGAAGGTTTCTGCTTATCTCCTATGTTTAGGTGAGGTTTTCTGAATCGCTAAGTTATACTTAGATTGTCACTGATTACATAGTTTCCACCGTAAGTTTAAGTTTCTGGAAGGATGAGTGAGCAGAAAGGTATGGTTTATGAATTTTTGGTTTTTATGGAGTTTTAGGCCTACTGGAGGCTAGTGGAGTTGCCAGGTGGAACTTGGTTGTTTTTTGAAAAGATGTAGCTATGGTCCACCACTAGTAACTAGGGAAAAAGCCAATCTAGGAATGTTTTTGTGGTTTTTTCTGAGTTTTATGTGCAGCCTAGTATGTAAGAGTGTTATAAACCTGATTCATCACTTTGCTAAGATGGTGAAACAGAGAGTTTACTCTAAATGATTCTAAAGGCTGATGGTCTGAGTTTAGTGTTGAAGGACTAAAGAGTCTATAAGGGTTTGCTAGACTGTCATGTACTCAGTAAGTCCCACCGTGATCGCCATTATGTTAGTGAGCAGTGGGATAAGTCAATCAGATAGTAACCTAGAGCTTGGTAAAATAGTAAGGCCTACTGGAGGCTAGTGGAGTCGCCATGTGGATTTTTAGTTGTTTTGAGGTATATGTGTATGTTCCACCACCAATACTGTCAAAAACCAATCTAAGGGAGTTTTTTGTGGTTTTCCTGAGTTTTATGTGCAGCCTAGTATGTAAGAGTGTTATAAACCTGATTCATCACTTTGCTAAGATGGTGAAACAAGGAGTTTACTCTAAATTATTCTAAAGGCTGATGGTTTATCTAAAGTATTCTAAACCTGTTTCGACACTTTGCTAGGGTGGCGATAACAAAAAGAGTTTACTCTAAATGATTCTATGGACTGCTTGCCTGTGAGGTTTGGAAGAGCTTCCTATGATTGAATCATCATTTTGCTAAGATGGTGAAAAAGTTATATTATACTCTTCTAAGTTTGATTGAGATTTTGAGAGTTCCTAAGGGGTACCTAGGATGTTTTGACTCAAGTCCCACCGTGATCGCCATTATGTTATTGAGCGGTGGGATAATTCAGCCAGATAGTATTCTCAAAAGTCTCTAAAGATTGGGGAAACTAAGTTTGTTTATTACTTAGAGTCCCACCGTGATCGCCATTATGTTAGGGTCCCGTGATTTGGCTGATTGGCAAGCCAAGTGACAATGTAACATCAAACCAATCTTTGGAGCCCAAGGACCTAGCCTTCCTAGACTCAAAGAGGGCTCTCTCTACATGTGTAAGGGATATCTGTGTGTTTGCTTATTGCGTTCCTATTTTAGGCCAGTTATGAAGTAAGTTTTTGGTTTTTAGTTTTTTTAAAGGTTGTGAGGGATGAAACTGATCAAAGATATAAGATAGGTAAAAAGATGTCAGATCAACTGGGCTATGGGGTCGAAAAAGGTCAAGAAAGCTATTAGATGGTGATAAAAGGCTGTTGAAGGGCCGATTTGATTCAAGGTAGAAAGGATCTTTGGGCAAAATGGAGTAAATGGACATTAAGTTTGGGAATAACAAAGGATTTCAAGCATAACTAGTTTAATAGCTGACATAAACATGGTAGGGCAAACCATTAATCATGAGAAATGTAACTATAAGCTAATCAATACATAGAAATAAACATTCAAGCCATGCATAGAGAGGTATAACTCTCTAACTTCGGGAAATGGCTATCATACTTTGGGGAAAACACTTAAGATGGAAAAACAACTCAAATCACTATGTCGGAACGCCTAAACAAAGTACTTCAAGTTATTGGGCACTTTGAAAACAAGATTTTCATAGTCTTAGAAAAAGGGCTAGATCGGAACTAGGCCTCCTTGGTTCAACAAAATGATAATCTAATTAGTAAAAGAGAGATTTCATGGATGAAACTATGGCTAGACATTGGCAAGCAGGGCTTACTGTAAATCATACTTAGCAATACAGAGAACTATGAATGAAACAAGCAACAATATCCTCAAGTTATTAAAAATCAATTAAGAATTCTTTAATGTGACTAAGGAAGAAGAAACCATGAAAGCTATGAAGAAACATGAAATTTGAGGTGCCTCCAAGGGCATGTCTCAAATTTGTTCTCTACTGATCTATAGCAAGCAAGAAACATGTATTCATGAATGAAAACTAGAAAACAAAACAAAGAAAGAGACACTATACCATTCAACCAAGTCATGGAATCCAACAACAATCCTTCTTCATTCATCCAAGAACATCCAAGAGGCAATCCTAAAGCATGAGACAAGTATTTCTTCCAAAGCTTATATGACCATATATTGATTCTATCATCAAGTTCAGCCTTGTTTTACAATGAAATCCTTTGGAATATATAGGCTCAAGTGAGGAAAACCTCATGGTTCAACTTGCCATCCTATTGGCCTAATCAAAATATCTAAATTTGTCCTTGAGGATTTGCAAAGCCCAAGGCACAAAAATATCTCATAAAATATCTAGAAAATGCTAAAAAAGGGAATTTAATTGACTTTGCATAACTTCTCATGTGTAAAAATAGCTAAACGCACATGAGAGAATATCAGTTTTTAAAGGTTCAAAAATTACAAAAATATTCAAAATTTACATCAGCAAAAGGTCCCCTGACTTGCCGGAAACATTTGGCAGCCTTCCCGATGTTGAAACAAGGCTCATGATAGCTCGTTGGAAAGCTCTGAGTGTTGAATTTCTGGAGAAAGTGAATTTTCCCAATCTAATGCCTAGAAGTCCTCCAAAACTACACCTGTGTGTAAAAAACCAAAAATTACAGTCTGCTGATAGACCGGGTAGAGTGTGCAAAAAGCGATCATTTTTTTCCATTTCGGGGAAGAAAATGATCTCCAAATGTCCTAAAAATCACTAAGAGTATGCTCCTAAAATTATGGCATCCAATGATACCATTCTCCTCCTTTGACGAATCCCCAAAATGAAATGGCGAATTTCATGATTTTTGGCCAAAAACTCAAAAATGCCAAAAAACCAAAGTATGTCAAAATTTGCCCAAAATCGGTGTGTATGACCTTCAAGGGTCCTTGGCAACATGTTCTGAAGCAGAAGCCAAAATATGAAGTCCTAATGTGTCTTTTCTCACTTTTTGTGCCGGGCGCTTCCCTTTAGCCTCCTTTAGCTTTTCTTGGGCAGCCTTTAACTTGCGACGGGCAAACTGATTTAGCTTTTGGTAATGCTTCGTCATCCTCCTTTGAATCTCTAGATCCATGTTTTCCTTCTCCAACTTCCTCTCCAAATGGTCATTGACTCTTTCAAGCCATGCCTCCTTATTGTTTTCAATTTCTTGTTCAAATAATGCAGTGAGGTGAGTGGATTGGAGAAGGGCTTGCTCCTCTTCCTTTTGCCTTTCAAGGGCTCTTTTAAGCCCTATGGTTCTAGGCCTCTTTCGCCTAGACTGGTCTTCTTCTTCACTTTCATCAAAATCACCTATGAGCTCATCTATCCTTGCTTGGGCTTTGGAAGCCTCTTTCTTATACTTAGTCGCCCTTGTCTCATGAATAGCCATATGAACACTCATTTTTCTATTTTGGATCTGCAAGAATTGATTCAAATTCCTTGCCCGATGAAGGTCATCCTTCAATGCGCCAATTTCCCTCTCTCTTTGGATCAAAAGGTTTTCTGGAATGCGCGCCTAATTATCACTATCATCACTTGGGATTGGGATGATACTCAATGCGCTCTCATGCTCATGACCTTCTCCTACCTTGCCCTTCCCCTTGCCTTGGAAGGCTATCCTTGCGCTCTTCCTCCTAGGCAAGTCAATGGTAGGTTTATTTGGAAAATTTCCTTTGCTATGGAGAACTCTTGTCACTTTTGGAGTGACAACCTTAGGCACTTTATTTCTTGCTGTCCTGGGCTTGGCCTTTTTAGGAGAGGAAGGCATGATTCCTTTACCTTTGTCATCCTGCTTGTCATCCCCTTGAATTTGTTTTTCTTCTTAAGGCTGCTGTGTATCTTGAGGATACTGTTGTGCATCATGAGGAGAATGATGTGCATCATGAGGAGAATGCTATGTATCATGAGGAGACTGCTATATATATTCTTCAGGCTGCCCCTGCCCCTCAATGTCATGCTGCTGCTCTGTCTCAGTTTCCTGCTCATTCTGTTGTTCAAGCTGCTGCCCCTGGTCATCATAAATCTGCTCACCTTCACCACTGTCATGCTGCTGTTCAAGCTGTTGCCCTTCCTCTCCTTGATGTTGTTCATCACCACTAAGTTTCTGATGTTCAGCACACTCCACTTCTTGTTCCTGCTGCTGCTCACCATCACCACTATCATGCTACTGCCCCTCATCTTCAGTCTGATGCTCTTCATCTTTTCCTTCATGTTCATGTCCTTCCTCCACCTGTTGGCCACTTCCTTCTCCTTCTTCTTGCTCTTTTTTTTGTGCTGTAGTGAACTTGAGCCTTTTAGGAGTAGGCCTACTAGAAGAAGGGGAGGGGCGATGAGTAGGAGATGTAGGGCATGTATGGACTGGAGGGACAGTGGAAAAATCCGAGTGACTGATGAAAACATCCCAAGAAACCTCTCTCTTCTCAAGCTGGTGAAGGATGATGATTTTAATGAGAGAGTGATGGAATAGAGAAGCTATTTGCTGTGATGGAGGCTTCTTCTGGACAGAGGATCCCATTTTCTCAATGATTTTGCACAAGAAGAAAGGAATATTGAGCTGTTTGGTTCTTGTGAAATGCATCAACATTCGAATGTGATATGCATAAACTCGGGAAAATCTCCCCTCACAAGTGAAATACTTCATAATAATATTCACAAGGGGGGCATAGCTGGCTAGAAGATAAGAGAAAGGGAAAATAACAGGGCATTCTTCTCTGTGCTCAAGCTTGAGGAAGGGTTTGTAGTCATCCAAGTCCAAATAGCTTTGTTTGAACCATTTCTCGCCAATGTAGGGAATTTTAGTAGCTTTATATATGGATCTCGGGGAGAACTTGAAATCAAGGCCTGCCACTTGAAAATGTTTGTCTTTGAACCTCAAGGCACACAAATGTGTTAAAGGAGAGAAGCTTTTTGCTTCTTGTACCCTCTGGCAAAAATCCAAGCACCCCACCTCATGAAAATTGAATAAGATAGATGGGTGTGCATTGACCTCCTCGGTGGAAATTGGCTCACACCTCTTGTGCAACCCACTTCTGCTATCTTGCCTAGGAGGCATCCTGATCTAGATGCGCTCTTGAAACACTAAACTGCATCAAAGTTTTTGAAATGCCTTCTTCAAACCGAACTCTGTCTCAGCCTGTCAACTCATTGTTTGATAAGGCAACAATGGTTTTGAGTGTTGTGGAAAATGTCTCCTTTGGTATAAGACTCCTGTCCCTTCAAAACAATACCTTTCTACTTGGTATGCAACTCAACAAGTGAACCTCAAGAACAAAATATCAGTCAATAAAGATACACAGTCAAAGTGATGTTTTCTGTGTTTTGTGGTAAGGTCACCCTGCCTTTTGATGTTTTGAGGACACAGTATAACCTTGTATTTCAGACAAAGGCAAAAACACAATATTCTTAGTTCAAGACCCTCATCTCTTCTTGGTATGCCTTTCAACGAGTATATTCAACACTACTTCATAGTCAAACAAAGGGTATCTATACAGTCAAAGGTCACTGTTTATAGGACAAGGTGACAGAGCTTGAAATGCTTTGGATGTGGTAACAAAAGTCTTGTAGTAGTCAAAAACCAACAAACTCCTTTTCAAACAAAATATTGCCCTCATTATACTCTATTGCTTCTCCTACCTCAGATTTTGATAACACCCTCAAATGCAAATGGTAGCTTACCCACTGATTCTGCTTTGTGAAACTGAAAAGCCCAAACATGGTTTTTTTGTCCTTTTAACAAACAGAGGAGATTTTTGGAAAGTCACCAAAGTTCATCTAATGATCGCTGTGTAAGAAAAATGACCCACTGTTTTTCCCTTTAAACCCTGTGCTCCTATCTTTCAAAACTGTTCCACTTTTCCACTTGTTTTGAGAGTGGTTTAATGTCTTTTTCTTATCAACAGAACTCACAAGTTTAATGTTTCACTTCTAGCCATTGGAAACACAGCAATTTTCGTTTCACACAAAGCTCGAAACCGTGGTTCAAACTGTGATTTTTAACCCTTTTGCATCACTGAATAGTTTTTTGAAAAACCTAAGGGAGGCAGCAGAAATACCTTGAAAAATGGTGGCAGGCTTTTTAGAGAGCTTGGAGTAGCTTTTAAAAGTGATTTGGAGGCGTTAGAACCGTTGAAAGATGCACGACCTATTTGTGTGAAAGAGCGTTGCGCAGGAGTTGGTGTCGGGTCACCTGTCTAGCCGACAGGACCCAAGGCTACAGGCGCACCGCGCGACCGTTCAACCCTTTGTAATTTTTGCGCCTAAACGCGCCACGCAATGCTACAAGCGCGTCACGCAAACTCAAACCCTTGAAAACTCTAGTTTTTTGCTCGAAACCTCTTTCTTGGTCTCGAGGGTAACGAGAGGAGCTCTGTTCGCGCTTGGGTAGCTTGCAAAATGGATCAACAATAGTCCTTAACCTTTGTTAAAGCGGAAAAATCCGAGCCCTTTCTCATTCACTTGGTGGAGGTTTTGAAAGCTTTTTGACAAGTTTTAAATGACCCTTTGCACCGATTTTTGATAAAAAAAGGTGAAGTTTGATTTTTTGAAAAGATAGCATAGTGAGAAATGTGTTTTAGGTGGAAAGGCCTTGCTTGGGAGTTTCGAATATTCTATACTACATTTTCACTGTGCTTTATTTTAAAGGAGAAACTCTGCCACTGTTGACTCTTTAATGCACTTTTCATAATGTAATATTTGCCCAATAATACACCAATGAGTTATGAAGCACTTTGCCATTTTGCAGGGAAACAGATTTACCCTTTTGAACCTAAAAATAATAGTGTCTGCTCTGGATGCTTTAAAGGTGACAAGGCCCTGTTGTAAAAATGACTTAATTGTTAGGTGTCCTTGAAGTTTCCTCTTCTGACTGTGGGTGCAAAAAATCAGTTGCATTGACCCTAGGTTTTATCATCCTCTATCTAAGAAGGGCGCTTTTTCTAAAACCTTTCCTCTGCTCAAAATATACTAGAAAGGTATCTTGGGTCCTCTGTTATAGGAGCAGACTTTCTTTGGAAAACTAAATATACTTTTCCATCTTGGCCACTGTGATGAGCTATTTGAAGGCATTCTCTTATGAGCAGGAAGATGAGTATCCTTTGAAACATGGTCATCATCATTGGCCTGTGTCATGACCTGTGTTTTAACCAACAACAGAGTTTTTCAAGGAGGTGAGTTTTTGTATATTTGACATGATTTTCCCTATTTAGAAGCTTTCACTATCTTCTGTTGCTCTTACCATTTGTCTTTTGGTCAGTCAAAACCTGAAATCATTTCCTGCTTTGGCCCTCTGCTTATGAATGAAGGAGGCCCTTCACTTGACAAAATGTCTGATGTTCTTTTCAGCTCTGTCTCAATCAACTCTGCCTTTAACCATCATTTTCATACAGAGATCTTCATTTTTTGTCTTACTGTACTTCAAAGTTGTCTTCACAGTTAGTGAAAAACTTTAAAAAAGACTTTAACTTTGGCACTCTGCTTATAGATGAAGGAGGCGTTTTCAGTCTTCAAAAACCCTCTGCTTTATAGATGAAGGAGGTTTTTCAGTCATATTATATCATCAGCCTCCTAACAGTGTTGTTTTTCTTTCACTGTCCTTTCAGGCTTTGAATGAGGCTGCAAGAGCTTGATGGAAAACTCTTTGCTCTGTAGCTGCATCCCAGGCTCAAGATCACATTGAGAAGAAGTTGTCTTCTCATGTGGAGCCAAAAATTGTCTTCTGAGATGCTGGTATGTTTCTGTCCTTGAAATATCCATCAAACACTATAAAAAACACCTACAATCAGCTTGACTTATGGTCTATGAATTGCTGAGACTTAAGGGTGTATTAGTGGTGCGACCTAGGGCTGTAACCAACTTCATTAGCAGAGTAGGAAGGTCTATTATGACTGGTATATAGCAGATGGAGGTTTTTGGCTCTTGGATAGTTTGCCAAGGGAAACATGCCTTAAAACGCCACTTCCTAACCTAGGGGAGACTGTTTGAATAGATTTGAATTGTCTCTTTTGAGCTGATGGGCAGACTAGTATGGCTGAGGCTAGGTAGGATTTGATAATGAGGTTTCATCTCGTCATGGGCGGACTAAAAAGGTAGGAAAATTTTTATGGGTGTTTTCCCAGCTGGAAAATTTGACAAATTTTTAGATCAGCTGCTGGAAAGCTTGTCTATTAGAACTAGTCATCACCAACAAGTGCAAAATACTGATGACTAACATCTCCAAGGATTCAATATAGTCATAAATTTGTTGCTTCACTGGGTCAATATATGGGGTATTTAAACATGGAATATGAGTAGGTGAAATAGCAGTGGGTGATGGAACCCTAAGTTCCTCTTCTAAATAAAAAAAATATGTTTCTTTTGGAGGTGGTTCTTTTAGTGCCTGATTGATTCTAACACTTATTCTTACTGATGGAGGAGGATTTTGAATTTTTTCCCTATTCTTCCTTATCTTGGACTCTTCTATTTTTGTGGATGTATCCTTTCCTTTTGTGCTATCCTCCCTCTTCTTAACCGTTTGCTTCTTAAGTTTCCCCAAAAGTTCTGCAATGGGAACTTCATCTTCTAACTGTTCCTGAGATGGTCTTTGTTCATTTTCAATAATATTTTCAATTTTTATTTTCCTCCCCCTTTTTTCCTTGCTACGGTTAGTTTTTTCTTGGTTTCCCTCTTTGCAATGATTCTGAATTAGGAAAGTTTCCCAAGTATCCCCTATAATTTTAAGGTGGAATTCAATAACAATTTTAATTAACCCATGATGATACATTGTGTTGTCCATAAAATGAATTCTATTTTGAACAATCCCTGACATTTTTCTCAAGCTATGGAACAAAAATTATGGAAGATTTAATTCATTTCCTTCAAGAAAATTCATTAACATCCTAACAAGATAAAAGAACATGCATCCAAATATTCTCTCACAGGTGATAAATTTTTGGGTTATTAATAGAAAATTCCTCCATTTTCCTTTAAGTGTTGTGCTAAGTATTCCCTTTTTAGATATGATGGTATCCATACTATAGTTTTTCATAAAGATTTTACATTCTTCACCTTTGATTCCTCTATTTTTGAACCACCTTTCTCCAGTTCTTGGTAGTCCGGTGGCTTCAACAATGAAGGAATATGCTATTGCAAATTTAACATCTATGATTTTGACCTCCATTCCATTAAAATCTCTGGCAAATGACTTAGAGACCTCCTTATGAAAACCTTCAAATTTTTCCATGAAATTGAGCCACTGTGCTTTATATAGAAACTCTTTTACCTATGGGTAACCTTCCATAAACCTCCTCCCTTCTGGTTCTGTCCTCACTATTACTCCTATGGCTTGAGAAATTTTTGCCTTAGGAATACCTCTTTGACAAGGTATGAGGGTTCTGGTTGATGGTATGAATGAGAGCGTGAGTGAGTGAGGTTTTAGAATGAATTATAGCGTAAGCAAGTGAGGCTTCAGAACCATCAAGAGCATGAGTGAATGAGGATCCAGAATTAGTGTGAATGAGGTCAAGAATAACTGACTGTTAGAGTATGAGTTGGATGATTTCAACAAAGAAATCGGGATTTGATGTTGATTCGTTCGTGTAATGATGAGGGTTTAAACGACAGAGTTTGAGATTTGATTTTATTTGACACGATAAGATCTTATTAACTTATGGTTTTGAATTGGTAGTATATGATGACCATATAATTCATATTCCAATTCTTAAATCCCTATTATTAAATAAATTTTTTTCATTTGCATAGCGTGAATTTGATGTTACTAACCTTTAGTTGTTTCTCCTTGTGTTGTCTTCATGTTTTCTTAAGTGAATTATTTAATTTCTTCAGTCAAGAAGGTCCTGTCATATATGAGCTGCAGAAATCCATCATAGTTGAAGAATATCAAGAGTTCTGTAGCTATCTTTATTCTTTGAAAAATAAAAGGGATGCAAAGAAACTGGGATTTTAGAATAGGAATAAAGAAAATTTAAGGTGCCAAAATATTTGGTTTTCACCTTAGATTTTTTGTATAATCATGCCAATCAATGATTGGTTTCCATACTTATACACTTATTATATATATATATATATATATATATATATATATATATATATATTATTATTATTATTATTATTTTTTCTTTTCTATTTTTTTTTAAAGTAATAAAATAACAGAAGACTTTTAAGTTGGAGAAGAATAATTCTTCTTAACCAAATCTATATCAACATTATCTTGAAAAATCTTAACAAATTCCTCCTTTGTCAATGGCTTGTGATAGATTCTCAGTCTATGTAGAAATTATACAACATGCATGTATATCTTGGATTCACCCAATATAAAAATGTACTAAATTTAAATATTGAATCGCTTCTACAAATCTTTTGAGGAATTAAGAACACAATCGCTAATCACATGAACATGTAGAAATATCAGTCACACATAACACAGATAATTTCCCGGGGAAATATTATAGCTAAAAACCCCACTATATTTTATTGTATATTTAGCATGGATCATGAAACAATTACATACAAAACTCTTCTCACAAGAGCCCTACAGTACTTAGCTAATTGTCTCACACTGTCATATGAAAAATGAACCAACACATAGCTAATTGCCAGCCTCCAGATAGCCTGCCTTTCTTGCACAATCCCTAATGGCATAGATCCCTAAAAGATAGGAATTTTCGCCCGCCTTGACTAGGAAAGTATCATGGGCACTCCAATAGGTGTTTGGTTGCATGTGTGCAACCCAATAATCCTACAACTGCTAGTAAACTTCCCTTTCACCTAGAACTCAACTATGTCTCCACTAGATTTGACATGCATGCAACTAATAATAGTAAATACTCAGTTGCATGTGAGATCACTGATTGTGAATTAATTAATATTTAATTCACTATATCTCTCACTAGTGTATCTTCAGTTACAATTAGCACAACTGATTTTAACTCACTTAACTGAGTTAAACTATTTACAGCTTGCATTAGCTAATGTACCACTGCACTTCGAACTCTATTACAACTAGAATTACTCTGCATGCCTCACCAACTGCCTCTAACTCGAAATCCACTAGATAACTAAATTTATCACTTTCAGTTAATTGATTCAAGTCCACCTTGAGAATAGATTATAGTTTAATGTCCGTCTTAATTAATGGATAACCAAAATAGACATGTGCCCTAAAAATAGCACTGTGGGCCCCACCCTAGTCTGGGTGCTTAATGAACTAGGTGTGGGTGATGAATTTTATTATTTAATCTCAACACTCCCTCTCAACAAGAAAGGGATTATCCTTCACCTCGATCCTGTCTCTATGGTATTCTAATTTTCTCTTGGTGATCGTCAAAATATCTGCATCCTAATCTTTCGTAGGAATGTACTGAAGCAACATTATCCTTCTCTGCACATAATCTATGAGATGATGGTACCAGATATCTATATGCTTGGACCTATCATGAAACACATGATTAATCTAGAGTTTAATGTAACTCTGATTATCACAATGAATGAATGTCGGATCCATATGAGAACCCAACAAACCAACCAAGATATTTCTCGTCCAGATAGCCTCACATGGAGCTTGACTTGCTTCCATGTATTCCACTACCGTTGAACTAAGTGCCACAGATCATTGCTTCCTGCTGTACTAGGAAATTGCTATCGATCTAATGCTAAAGATCCCCCCTGATGTGTTCTTTCTGTCCAATGGACTGCCAGCCCAATCTGCATCTGTGAAGCCATGTAACTTCACTCCCTCTATCTGTCTGTACCATAGAAAATACTATGATGTTCCCCTGAAATATCTCAGGACATGCTTCCCCACCTTCCAAAAGATCTTGGTAGGCTTAACCATAGCTTGACTCAGCTGGTTAACTGCATAGCAAATGTCCAGTTTCGTGTTCACTAGATACATTAGTGAACCTACTAACTATCGGTAGACAGTAGCATCCTCTTTCCTCCAATTTCTTAGAAGAGGAGTATCCATGGGTTTGTAGCTCTCAATGTTAAACTTACCAAGTATCTCCTTTGCATACTTCCTTGAGACACAAAAATTTCACCATCCCTCTCCCATATTTCCAATCCAAGGAAATAATGAATGAGTCCCATGTCCTTCATTTCGAACTCCCTTGCAAGATCCTCCTTGCATGAGTGTATCAGCTGCTCATCACCAGTCAAAATTAGATAATCAACATAAATAACAATGATCAATAACTTACCCTCAACCACAATTTGGTACAGGTTTGCATCTGCTTGACTTTTGGTGAAGCCCGGTCTGGTGAAATAACTGTCTATCCAAGTGTAAAAATCACGGGGTGCTTGCTTCAGCCCATACAATGCTCTTTTTACTCTGCACACATATGACTCACTGTTGAAGATATCGAAACATTCAGGCTGCTCTATGTACACCTCTTCCTCAATGATCCCATTGAGAAACATAGTTTTCACATCCATCTGATGAATGCGCCAACCCATCTGCACTGAGAGTGCAGGGATGGAACTTACAGAAGAGTACCTTGCAATAGGTGAAAAATTCTCATCATAATCTATCCCCTCGATTTGTTAGAATCCCTGGGCCAAAAATATGGCCTTGTATTTCTCCATACTCCCACCAACAACTTTCTTTACCTTGTAGATCCATCTCGACCCAACCACTGATTTTTCGACTTGTCTTGGGACTATATCCCAGACATTGTTGTTGACAATGGAGTCATAATCCTCCACCATTGCATCAAGCCAAGTTGGTTACTGCACTAATTCCTGAAAGGAAGATGGTTCAGGCACAATACATTTTCTCATAAGAGCCATGTATCTAGTAAATCGGTCAGGAGACTGTCTCTGTCTGCGCTATGAAGTAGGGGCTCCTACATTCTCTGCAACATCAAGTCTCAATCTATCGGCTTCTGTGGTGCGCCTTCTGCCATTTCTAATGGATGGCTCTGTATGAGTGTTTTCCTCCAATCCATGAGCCTCCTCATGTGGCTGATCCACATCTTGAGACTTATCCTTGGGAACCAACAGTTCCTCCTCTGCACGCAAGTCCAACTTCGTCTCAAGGGACAACCGCATGGCTTTCTACTCATCAAATTTGATATCTCGTTGCACAATTGTCATTCTGTTGTTTGGAAAATACACATGATAATTATGGGGTGTTTTAGTGTACCCCAAAAAAATCCCAACCTCACCAGTTGGTTCCAGCTTCTTCCTAGCGTCCTTGGTCACAGGCACATAAACAGATGAGCCAAAAATATTAAGGTGTGAAACATTAGGTTTCTTACTAGTGAAAGCCTCTTTAGGTGTACTCATGCCAAGAAATCTATGAGGACAATGGTTTTTCACATGTACCGCTGTGTTGCATGCTTCTGCCCACAAATGCATCGGTAGGCCTTGATTATGCAACATCGCTCATGCTACACCCACAATAGTTATGTTCTTCCTCTTCGTGACCCCATTCTGTTGTGGGTTATGAGGCGCTATGAGTTCTCTTCGAATTCCTTCTTTGCTGCAGAAGTTCTTGAATTCGTTAGAGATGTATTCTCCACCATTATCACTCCTAAGAGCCTTCACTTGCTTCCCCGAATATTTCTCCACCAGTTCTTTAAACTCACAAAACTTAGAGAATGTTTGATCTTTCTTTTGCATGAAAAATATCCAGCACTTACGAGAAAATTCATCAACAAAGATTACATAGTACTTATGTTTTTCTATTTAAGAAACATAGAAAGGACCACACATATCTATGTGAACTCTCTCAAGGATCCCTGAAGCTCGGTTTTCCTTCTCATGAAAGGTGGCCTTTACATATTTTCCCATAGTACATCTCTTGCATGTGTCTGACTACACAAGTGTACCCCTCGGAAGACCAGTAGAAATATACTACATGAATCACCTGTGCCATAATTCGCCCTCATCCCGGCTCACCACTTGATTTGTCTTGCCAATCATTATGCGCAGCCATCTACCTCCAACTTGTAGATATTATTAACTTGAATCCCTATCCTCTTGGCTTGTCCCTTTGTTTTATGTCTCAAGAAAGATTTTCCATCACTAAAAACAACATCATAGCCTCCATCCTCCAACATTGTGACTGTGACCAAATTTTTCTTCAGACCTGGTACATGCATTACATATTTTAATTGAAATGGTTTACCTAAATCCCTCTGAAAGGTAATGGTACCAATCCCGGTAGAACTATACCATCCATCGTCGCCCATTTCAATAGGCATATGGAGATCTTTTCCTCCAAGTCACTGAAAATTTCCTTATCTCCCGTCATGTGAAAGGAAGCGCCACTATCCAAATACCACACAAATCCAAATGCACTAGACACCATGCATGTGATCAATGAGAAGTCAAGCTCAAATTTTGAGGCAAGGGCCTCACCAACTGCAAATCCTCCAACCTTCTTGTTCTTCTTCTTTTGTGGATAGTTAGTAGCAAAATTCCCATGCTTGTGACAATGAAAACAATTCACCTTGGACATGTCCTTATTCTTGCCATTATTGGACTTAGATTTAGAATGGAATTTCTTCCGCTTCTCCTTCCTCGCCTTGGCAGCCAAAGCACAATCCTCTTCATCCTCATTCTTAGATGAAGATCCATATCTGGTGTTTCGACTGAACTCCTCTTGCACCAAATCCGACCAAAGTCATTACCAATCTGGAAAATTTTTCCTTCCATTGAGAGAGTCTTGATAACTGTGCCAACTCTTGGAAATTTCTAGGAGATCCAAGCTCACCAAATCATCATCAAAAAATATTATTACAACGCTCCCCAGTTCATCCCGACATTGGAAAAACTTTGTTAGACATTTTGGAATGGTGTCAGCCTTTTCCATCTTGATCTTCCTCAGTTTATCTTCGAGCGTTAATTTCCTATGGTCATTGCTCCTTTGGAATATATTCGTCAAAGTCTTCCACATAGCATATGGTGTGGCTTTCCCACGGAGGTGTTGGGAAAAATATTGAGAGGGAGGGGGGGTGAATCAGTATTTAGTGCAGACAGAGAAACCTTTTACTTTTCCTTTGTTGTTAGACCCATAAGCTACTTTAATGAAGGCAACTCGCGTATACACGCGGATATTATAAAGACAACTCGCGTATGCCCATAAATATAATTATGCATTTATCTCTTAACTCAGATCATTGCATCATTCGTTCATCAGATATTTAGAAAACAATAAACAGGAGCAGTAAGAACAGAATAAATCATCACACACACATGAACACCAGGATTTAAGGTGGAAACCCAATTCGGGAGAAAACCACCGCTGCCGTCGTCTCAGTCTTCAATCTTTATTACAACCATGTACTGGTGCAGACTCATACCAGCACGCAGGCACCCACCTGCAGAAGGCTACAAACTTCTCTCGTTTCCCAGCCTCTCCTGGAAGGGAGCTACAACCCCCTGCACTCGTTTACCAGCCTTTCCTGGAAGGGAGCTACTACCCCCTGATATTAGCACCAGCTTCTACACACAGAAAGCCTCTATATACTGAAGGCTTCAACCCTCAGATTCACTGCAGACCACGTTTCATCAATTTTCAAACTAGATCAAACAGCTCCAACTCAACCCTTCACTTATCACAAACATACTATGCCCAATGCTTCAAACAGAACAATGAAACCACTGTAACCAGAATATCAGAGATAACCCAGACTTCAGAACAAGTATGCAGAAACACATTCAACCTTGAGCAACCATTTGATCAGATATCATACGCGCTTTTATTTAATCATACCCACGTATATACGCGCTTTTGATGAAGCGAACCCACGTATACATCTGTGCATTTACCAGAAAAACCCTAACTGTCCATACGCGACTTTGTTTAAATAGATCCGCGTATACACGCGCCTTCCATGAAACGAACCTGCGTATAGATCTATAAAAGATAAACTTTGCAGAACAGACCAGATCTATGAACTTACCCAAATTTCTTCAACTTCTTCAACAGATTTACGCCAGGTCTTCATCACCTCTTTTCAGATCCTCCAAGAACTTCATCATTTCAAGATCTAGCGATCTTGATCCTTCATCATGTTCATAGATACATCATAGATTCAGATCTATCAATTAAGAGCAGAGTTCAACCATGCAAATATACTTCAGATTGAAGTATTCATTAAAGCCCAGACACATCCACACCCCTTGCACAATGAATTTCTTCTCCTTATATAGATTTAGCCTTTTTCAATACCATGAGTCAAAACCACATTACTTCCGATGGTTTTCCTGGACGGGATCAAATAGACAATCCAACGCTCAATACAATGGGTCAATACCATGGTAATGCCCCTTGGTATTCTAATTTTGGAGCGCAAAAGACCATATGCTACTTGGTACGTACTTTTCCACGTACATACGCGACTTCCCTTTACTAAAATCGCATATGCCTTGTGACATACACTTTTCATCATTTTTCTGGCCCATTCTGAAAATTATTTCTTCTGCACCTTCTGTACTGATTGTAGATACATCAGATGTACATCATTCACAAACTCATCAAGTCAAGAACATCTTCATCAAGTCATCTTTATCAATTGGGTTGCCATCAAGGACAACACATTGCATCATATTTCCAACAGGAGGCTTGAGACAATGTGGTCTCGTACTCCCTGCAACAAGATCCTCCTCACCTTTGCCACTTTCTTTTGCCATGCATCAAGATTTTCAGCATCTGTCAAAATGGGTTTAGGAACATCATTTTCGATGAATTCCTTCAAGCCATTATCTTCGAGTACTGCCTCCATCCTATCCTTCCAAGTAATATATTTTGAGATTCCATCGAGTGCATACTCTAACCTCAATCCATTGAAAGCCATTTCGATCTTGAATCAGCTGTAGCACCAAGAAGGTATTTCTACAAATTCGAATTACATCCAGTCACAAACTCAACTCTTGCTTCACTTCTACAATTTCCCGTGCCCTGATACCATGTAGAAATTATAAAACATGCATGTATATCTTGGATTCACCCAATATAACAATGTACTAAAGTTAAATACTAAACCGCTTCTACAAATATTTTGCATAATTAAAAACACAATCAGTAATCACATGAACATGAATAAAGATCAATCACACACAACATAGATAATTTCCCGCGAAAAGATTACAACTAAAAACCCCACTATATTCTATTTTATATTCAGCATGGATCATGAAACAATTACATACAAAAATATTCTCACAAGAGCCCTCCAGTACTCAGCTAATTGTCTCACACTGTCATATGCAACAATGACCAACACATAACCAATTCTCAGCCTCGAGATAACTTTCCTTGCTTGCACGATCCCTGATGGTGTAGATCCCTAAAAGATAGGAATTATTGCTTGCCTTGACTGCACAAGTATCATGGGCACTCCAATGGGTGTTTGGTTGCATGTGTGAAACCCAATAATCCTACAACTGATAGTCAACTTCCCTTTCACCTAGAACTCAACTGGGTCTCCATTGGATCTGACATGCATGCAGCTAATAATAGTAAATCCCCAGTTACATGTGAGATCACTAATTTTGAATTAATTAATATTTAATTGACTATATATCTCACTAGGTATCTTCAGTTACAAATAGCACAACTGATTTTAACTCACTTAACTAAGTTAAACTATTTACAACTTGCATTAACTAATGCACCACTACACTTCGAACTCGATTACAACTAAAATTACTCTACATGCCTCACCAACTACCTCTAACTCAAAATCCACTAGATAATTTCATTTATCACTTTCAGTTAACTGATTCCAGTCCACATTGAGAATAGATTATAGTTTAATGTCCATCTTAATTAAGGGATAGCCAAAATATACATGCACCCAAAAATAGCATTGTGGGCCCCACCCTAGTTTGGGTGCTTAACGCAACCAGGTGCTTAATGCACTAGGTCTATGTTGGCTTGAGGGGTCCTAACCCAGGTTTGGTGTGCTTGGCTTGAGGGGTCCTGACCCAGGTTTGGTGTGCAAGGTTTGCCAACAAACCCCTATACTACTGGCCCTTTCGGCAGTGACCTGCTTTCGCAGGTCACAGTCTCACTCGAAGTAGTATGGGTGGGTTCTGGAACCAGATTTCCGCACCCTGAGAAAGGATGGGTAAGGTAAGCAGAGCTACATTTTGTTTCTGCAATTACCTTGTTCTACGCAGAGTTAAGTATGTATCTATTTGCATCCACGTGCACTAGATCTATAATTATATACTTTCTATAACATCGAAACAATATTTATATATAAACAAAGCGGAACAGATCTAGATCCAAGCATTCAGTACACAGATCTTCACAGTGAAAAGGCATAGCATACATTACACATCAATTATCAACAATTCATACAACACTACTCATAGATTCAGATCTCTAAGAATCATTTTCATTCATTCATTCATCAATATTTCCTTACAATTCCCTTCCCAACCTACGCACACAACAACAGGGTCCGCACATAGCTAGACTAGGATCTCCGCACACACATCCATCAGGAGTCCATTCCCCAAAACCCAAACAGACAGCTTAAGCAACAGATCACATCAATATCCCATCAATTCCTATCCCTTTCGACACAAAATACATCTCTATTTTAATAACTATCTAGCTCCGATTTTCCTATGGTCCGCAACCCATGGTTTTTGGACCCCTAATTTACCCTTTGACCCATTACAATGTGTTCGGGGCTTTGACCCACCCCAAAAACCCTGCACTATACTAAATATAATCAAAAGTAATCAAAATGGACCATTTTCGCAGCTTGTTAGGAGAACCTATTCCAACAGTCCCCCAACACAATCTTGTGACTCATCTTGAGTCACTGCGGTGGTGCGACTTTGATTTTTGCACGCAAAGTGTCTAGAGTGTGAACAAGAAGAGGGAGTACATCCATAATTTGGGCCGTAGCGTGCTACGCAATGTTGACCAATGTCAGGGAGGTAGGCCCATCTGTATTCGTAGTGATCTGTTCTAACAGCCAGTGGAGGTGTGCAATGGCAGATTGAGCATCGTGTGCGAGCTGGAGTGCGGTATCATACCATGGCTTCAACCGTTTTTGAACAAATTTCTTGGAGTGCCGAAGGTCCTCAATATGGTCCATGGTGGCTATGCGATGTGTGGAAACGGGGGAGGGTTTGGAGGCTCAAACTTGATCCAGAATATCTTCTGCCTCCTGTAATTCCTGCTGGATATGCTGAATCATGGAATGGTGTAGCACTGTCATCCATAGCTTGGTAGCCGTTTTGACCAATTGTGCTCCCTGCATCAGCTTCTCCTCGATCATACAAATTGAGTCTATGACCATGGAAATTCGCTGGGCCCGGACTTCTGGAGGTATGTCGTACTGTTGCTGCATGTCCCAGTCATGGCGGTGAACCTCCTGCATCACTCTAGAGGATAACCTTTGTAGCTATGAACTACATAGTTGTGCTAAGTCTAGTTGAACGTCCCCTATAGTTAGGTCAGGAGTGTGAATTATGGCAGCGCGAGGGAGTGAACATACATTGCTTCTGGTGGGTGGCGCTCAGGAGCCGCGTAGACATCGCAACATGACCCTGTACCTCAGCATTCCTACTGTGTGGGGGCTGCAGACCACCCTTGCTATTGGAAGCCTGTGCTCAGTCCTATAAATACACTCAACAGTCTCAGGTCCTCTTATCAGTTCTTTCAGCGGGTCTGGGTCCATCGTTCGAACAGACAGGCAAACGTTACAGAGAATATGGGTGAACACAAAGACCCGGAACACGAATAGCCAGAGCCTGTTGAACGATGATAAAATAGCCTGGCACGAAGGTTTCCAACCATCCACGCCCCCTCCAGAGCCATTTAATGGCAAAGTAACTCGTTCGTGGCATGTATCCTCAAGCCTTCGGACCGTTTTTACCATAAATTTCTGCATTGATGATCTGCCACCAGTTGTTCGTACTTGAGGGGGTATTTTCTTATTAAATCAGGACATGTTGATGATTATCCTTTGTGTCCTAGGTCGTGTCCATGAAATTTTAGACCATAGATGACGTTTGTAAGTCGTTTGCATACCCAGGATGAGGGACGAGGCGAGGTGTATCAGCAAGTTGGTCAGCAGTCCTGTCAAGACCTTTATTTCACTCGCGGGCTAGACGTCCTTGGGTGAGAAGGCTATGTCATATGTCCTTATTTCATTTATTACTTGAGATGTTCACAGATTTTTAGACAAGTCTTTAATCCTACGCATGTTGAAGTCTGTGGTACCCCAGTAATTCTGTTCGGGAAAGGTTTGATCGCACTCCTATGTTTTGCACATCAGCAGGTATCTGCGTAGGTCAACTGACCTCAGAGCCCATCTAGCCATAGGGGCCCCTATGCGTAGGATCACCTTACTCCAGTACTTCCCCTGCGTAAAGAATACTGGTCCTTGTGTAGGTGGTTCACATAGTGCTAGCGGTAATGCTTCTTGCCTATGGTCCGTGGGACTCTTTGGTTCATCAAGCTGCTGATCTTCACCTGCGTCCTCCCGGTAGGGCGAGGTTCCTTCTATGGTAGAGATGCGATGGAAATTCCTGATGGTCTGAAGGCTTCGAAGCATTGAAACCTCATGCAACTGGCCTTGCCAATTCTCCAGCTCCTCATCGGAGTCGAAAAAACATTCACTGTCCTTTTCCAACAGAGTATTCCTTCATCCGTAGGGTTAACCTGATCTTCATCCTATGCAGTTATCTTATAAATGTGATCCAATTCCTCCTTTTCATAGGCTAGCTCTGTGTACCGCGCACCTTCTGCTGGGTCTAGTGGTACTATGACACGCGTACCTTTTTTTTCGAACACCATGCTGCATTTCTTGAGATTGATGACACCTCCCATGTCTATTGCCCAGTCCAGTCCAAGGAGCGTAGGGTAGGGGTCTACATCTTCTATTTTTATTACTTCAAAATCAACTAGGACCCGTACTCCTACGATGTCCACCATGACTTTCAGTAACCTACCCAAAGGGATGATCTTTTGTTTATTTGCCATTTGTAGCTGAATGGTGGACCTTTCCAACTTAGGCTGTCCCATTCATTGCCATGTTTTTTTTGGTAAGACGTTCGCATCCAATCCAAGATCCAGGATAACATGATCCATCTCATAGTCTTCGATCTGTGCAGTCAATCGCATCTCTCTCCCAGTGTGTTTCTTATGGTTGTACAACTTGTGTACATCCTTGGTCTTAGGGATCAAATTGGGCCAAGCTGCGTAGGTATTTAGTAATGCTAGGAGATTTCCTACGTCCTGCGGATTCCTTAGTAACTTCAGACATGCCTTTAAAAAGGGCTCAACTCCTTCTTCTATCTGAGGCTGCGCGGAGGCTGCCAATGGTGCTTTTTCGTTGAACGACACTCCTTCCTAAGAGGCAAGTCCTCCCTCAGCTCCCTGGGTGACTAGCCCACTACGTGTCATGACTTTCACACTTGAATCCACCTTTCTTAACTCAGTTTTAACTCTTTGTTCATTCTGCATCGGGGTGGGCTGCTTTTCCTGCATCTTGGCTATTAAAATTGGGTAGTCTTCTACCTCATGATCCAGCTTCCTACAATACTTGCACAATCGCCTGGTGGGATTAAGGCATTCTCTGGCAAAGTGCCCTACTTCCCCACAGTTATAATAGATGAACTGCCCTCGTCCTCGACCTGCGCTTCCTCCTTGAGCTCCTCTCCCTCAGGCCGGTGATCCTCCAAAGTGCGCAACAAGTCTTGGCGACGCAGGGTTCGATTGCACCCTATATAAGTTCCCACGATCCATTATTAAGTCATATGTGCGACAGTTCTACTCATCATGCCCCATTGATCGACAGAATCGGCACCACTGTTGCTTCAGTTCTGGGACATACGCACCTAGTCGAGGGAAATGGTTCGTATCATGCAGTCCTGCTACCCAACAATCATCACACCAAAGCACAGATCCGCTTGATCCTGGTCACAACAGGACAGGTTCTCTGCTTGCCCCTGGGCATATCGGACTAGGTCCTCCAGCTTGCATTAGTCGGTTAGCAGAGGACACTGATCCTTCGTATGGCCAGACACCTGGCATTGTATGCACCAGAGGTCTACGCAGATGTTATTTCCATGTTCTTTTCACAGCTTCTGTATCTCCATATGCATAGCCCCAAGTTGTTCCTGGATTTTTTGTACCCCTACCAACGTATCCTCCCAGGGTGTAACTTCCAATTTCATAGCAACTTCCACATCTTTCTCCTATGATTCAAAGGTCTGATGACTCATCGGTGTGCACAGGTGAGGTAACAACACAACGATGAACCACTCTGTATGTTGTATATTATTTGAACCCTCCTTCCCTAATTGCCTTCTTCAATCACTGATTAGCCTCCCATACCGACTCAGATGCACCCTCTTTGAAGTCCTTTACTTCCGCTACCAAATGGGAATAAGATTTTGGCTTTTGGAATTGCTGCTTCAGGGCATCTTTGATATCTTGAATGGAGGCAGTCCCATTCTGGGCAATGCATCACATATACCAGTCCAGAGCTCTGTATTCAAATGTTAAGGAAAAATGTGCCCTTTTTATCGTGTCACTTGCCATATTCTGCGCAATCCAGACAGAGTCTGCCACAAACCAAAATCGGTCCATATCCTCGTCTCCTACCCCTCTGAAGGTAGGCAATTTCAAGTGCGCAGCCATATCACTATCTAGGGAGGGTGGTGAATTCTTGCCTTTGTGCGGCCTAGGTGGCGATGTACCTGGGGGATCTTGTGCAGCTGGTTCCTGCAATGGATTGTAGGAGGATCTCCCTCCGTCAAGGTTGGTTCAATAGTATTTACCACTGCATGTTGTGCTTCCTTCTAGATCTGAGGTCATTTAGTCTGTATGACTACACAGGATGATCTTTTCGCACAGTAATTCCTTCAGCAATGGTAACATCCTCAGAAACTTGCCTCAGAATCCTTTGAAGAATCATCGTTCGGCCTCAGACTATGATACAAACTAATCAATAGAAAATTCGGTCACAAATCTTCCTAGCACACTATCCACCCAGTGATCTACCGTGCGTGTGATAGTATTATCAATTTTTTCAAGCTGTTCAAGCAACTCTGGGGTCCACAGAGTGACTTGCTCATCCTTCCAATACTTCTGGAATTCCACCAATCTGGCCAGCCACTCCTGGAGTTCAATCACAAAGGTCACAAAGAATATTTCATAGCTTTTAGTAAGGACATACCTATTTTTCCACCTTTCCGCCGTTAACTTCTCACTGCGATTTTATTTTACTACAAATTCCTGGATCTGTATTTTGAACTAGTCTTTGATCTCTTTTATTTCAGGTTTCTAGTATTCTCTTGTCATTACCCGATTCCTCTCTTAGAATTCTTCCGGTCCTAGCAACGGAACCATTTGTTGGCTTGAGGGGTCCTGACCCAAGTTCGATGTGCAAGGTTTGCCAACAAACCCATATACTACTGGCCCTTTCAGAAGTGACATGCTTTCACAGATCACAGTCTCACCCGAAGTAGTATGGGTGGGTGCTGGAACCAGGTTTCCGCACCCTAAGAAAGGATGGGTAAGGTAAGCAGACTTGTGTTCTATTTCTATAATTACCTTGTTCTGTGCAGAGTTAAGTATGTATCTATTTGCATCCACGTGCACTAGATCTATAATTATATACTTTCTATAACATCGACACAATATTATTTATAAACAAAGCGGAACAGATCTAGATCCAAGCATTCAGTACACAGATATTTGCAGCGAAAAGACATAACATACATTACACAGCAATTATCAGCAATTCATACAATAGTACTCACAGATTCAGATCTCTAATAATCCTTCGCATTCATTCATTCATCAATATTTCCTTACAATTCCCTTCCCAACCTACGCACATAGCAGCAGGGTCCGCACATAGCTGGACTAGAATCTCCGTGCACAAAACCAGCAGGAGTTCATTCCCCAAAACCCAAATAGATAGCTTAAGCAACAGATCGCATCAATATCCCATCAATTCATATCCCCTTCGATACAAAATACATCTCTATTTATAACAATCTAGCTCCGATTTTCCTATGGTCTGCAACCCATGGTTTTCGGACCCCTAGTTTACCCTTTAACCCATTACAATGCGTTTGGGGCTTTGACCCGCCCCAAAACCCCTACGCTATACTAAATATAATCAAAAGTAATCAAAATGGACCAGTTTCACAGCTTGTTAGGAGACCCTATTCCAACAATGTGGGTGCTGAATTTTCTTGTTGAATCTCAATAGTATATGTCCATTTACAAGGATAGGAAATTTTTCTTCATCAATCGTTCTGATCCTGACTGCTCCATTATCAAAGACTCTCTCAATCTCATCGGGCCCAAGCTAGTGAGTTTGAATTTTTCCTTGAAAATCCTTGAACTTTGAATCAAAAAGTAGGTCACAATCTCTTGCTCGAAATTTTCTTTCTTTGATATATTTATCATGCCATCTGGATCTTTGTTTCTGAACTAGTCTGGTCTTTTGAATTTCATCTTGTCTTATTTCATCAAGATTATTGAGTTGTTCCATTCTATGCCTTTGTGCTTCTATCAGGTCAAGTCCCAATTTAACTGTTTTCTTGAAAGTTTTTATTTGCAACTCAATTGGAAATAGGACTTGCTTCCCATAAACAAGTTCATATGGAGTATGTTCTGTTGTGATTCTCCATGTGGTGCGGTAGGGCCATAAAGCTTCTGGAATATTTTCCGCCCAATCCCTTCTATGCAAATGTACAGTATTTGTAAGGGTTTCTTCAATCACTTTACTAGTGGATTTTACTTGTCCATTTTCCTGCAGATGATATGGAGTAGACTTCTTATGATTGATTTTGTATTCTTCCACTATATTTTGCACCATTCTGGATGTAAATTGAGTTCCTTGATCTGTCACAATTTCCCTTGGGACACCAAAACAAATAAAAATATCCTCAAAAATAAATGAAACTACATCATTTTCAGTAGAAAAATAAATTTCTTTAAATTCTACCCATTTAGTGACATAATCAATTCACACAAGAATATACCTCTTTTCTCTTGATGTTTGATTGATTGGTTTGAAAAAATCCAGAGCCCATTTTTCAAAAGGTTCAATAAGTACCTGAGGTTGTAAAGAAATTTCATCTGAAGGAACAAGTTTCCCCATTCTTTGACAACTATCACATCTCTTAACATATTCCTTGGAGTCCTTAAAAAGGGAAGACTAATAATATCCTAAGAGAAGGAATTTATAAGAAGTTATTTTGTCGAAAAAGTGTCATCCACATGGTTTTTCATGACATGCTTTTAGTATCTCAGGTATTTTTTCTTCTCTCACACGTCTTCAAATGATGAGATTTGGACCTGTCTTGTACAATTCTTCATTTATCCATGAATAAGATGCACTCATTTGAATTATTTTCCTCTTTTCTCTAGGAAACAAATATGATGGTAGATTCCCTATCGCCAAATAGTTGACAATGTCTGCAAACCATGGAGATTTAGTTGATATTGCAAAAAAAATATTCATTAGGAAAATTGTATTCTACAGGTGTATCATTGTTATCATTTTGAATTCTAGACAAAAATTCAGAAACTGTATTTTGTTTTCCAGGTCGATATAAAATGGTGATATTGAATTCTTGCAATAATAATAACCATCTTGTGACTCTACCATTAGTGGTTGATTTATTCATTAAATATCTAATTGCAAAATGATCTGTGTGAATGAAAGTTTCATAGCCACTGATGTAATGTCTAAATTTTTTAATGGCATGGACAATAGCTGAAAACTCCTTTTCATTAAAAGTATAATTTAAATCTACTGGAGTCAAATTTTTACTTGTATAATAAATGACATAAGGAGTCAAGTATTTTTGTCCCAATATAGCTCCAAGAGCTATTTCTGAAGCATCAGTTGAAATACAGAAAGGAAATTTCTAGTTTGGTCCTCTTAAGATGGGTGCTTCAAAAATATTTTCTATCAAAGTTTCAAATGCCTTTGGAAATCAGGATTCCAACTGAATTTAAAATATTTTATAAGAAATTTTAAGAGTGGAGATGCAAACTTTGTAAATTTTTCTGTAAATGTTCTGTAGTATCCAATGAAACCAACAAAACTCCTAACATCTCTTTGACAAGTTGGAATTGCTAAGTTGGAAATAACTTCTACTTTAGATTAGTCCACCTTAATTCCATTTCCTGAAATATGATGTCCTAAAGCAATCCCCTCAATAAACATCATAAATTTTTTTTCATGGCTTAATGAGATATTTTCTTCTTTACATCTTATGAGAAGTTTTCCCAAATTTTCGAGGGCTTCTTCAAAATAATTTCCATAGACTGTAAAATCATCCATATAAACTTACACACAATCATGAATTAAATAAGAGAAAATACACAATACTGCTCTTTGTAATGTTGCTGGTGCATTGCATAATCCAGAAGGAAGTACTCGGTAAGCATAATTTCTCTATGGACAGGTAAAAGTGGTTTTGTCTTGATCTTCTTGTGCTACCCGAATTTGATTATATCCACTAAAATCATCCAAAAATGAAAAATATTTCTTCCCTGCTAATATATATAAAAATTGATCTATGAAAGGTAATGGAAAATGATGTTTTAAAGTAGCCTTATTCAACTCCCTATAGTCAATACATACTCTCCATTTTCCATTATTTTTAGGAAAAATTACTAAAGGTGAAACCCATTGACTGTCTGATATTGGATAAATAAAATTTACATTCAACAGTTTCTGTAGTTCTTCCTTTACAATTTACCTTAAATTTGGATTCATTATTCTTTGAGGTTGTCATATTGGTCCGACATTCTCTTCAATATATATGTGATGCAAGAAAGTTTCAAGATTGATTCCTTTCATGTCAGTGTATTCCCATGCATATGCATAAGAGTGTTTTTGTAATGTTTCCATTAATTTCTTCTTTTGAAATTATCCCAGATTTTTTTTACATTTAAAGTTTTACCTGGAAATATTTCTATTGAAGAGTTGCCAAATTATTCCATAGAATATAAAGATATCTGACTGGATGATATATATTCAATATAGCATTATTCTTGAAAATTTTGACTACTCTCACAGTGTGAAGATAATTCATTATTTTCTATTGAATTTAGAATATGATCTTCTTCAATAATTTGTGATATAGTAAAAATAGGTTGTATGTCATTGTCATCATCCATCCATTCTTCATTTTCTACCTCTATCATTGTTTTTCCAGGTGGGTATAATGTGAATTTCTTCATTGAGCTACCATAAGAGATAAACATATCACCAGATCTACAACTAATAAAAGCATCAATTGTAGCTAACCAAGGTCTTCCTAAGATTAATGGATTCATCCTAAGTTATTCTTGGGGGTTAAGATCATAAAATCAACTAGATATTCTCAAGAATCTAAGGATACATAAATGTATTATAATACACCATCAGGTTTAATTATAGATCTAACTGCTAATTGTAACAATGTTGGTGTATATTGAAGATTTGGAAGCCTTAGTTGATCCATAGTTTGTTTACTCATGATGTTTATCACTGCTCCTAAGTCAATCAATGTGTTTGGGATTTCGATACCATTGACATGTGTCTTCACAGTGGGACTTCCTAGATCCAAATATTTTTGTATTGTTTTTTTTACCATCATGATGTCTGAAATTTTTCCAACTAACTATATTCTTTTGACTTCTTTTCTTTTTCTCCCAAGTTTATTTATAATCAACTACCTTATTGTATTTGCAAGGATTGGAATTTATTTAATAGATTTTAGTAAAGGAAGTTTTATGAAAAAATTCTTTAGCTCATATAACATATCACAATCAAGAAATATGATTTATTTTTCTACCCCTTTATCAATTTGTAATCTTTTAGGGAAAGGTTGTTTTGAGACAGATAGTGAAGGTTTTTATATGATGAGAGTTGAGTTTATTGGAGTATCATGTGTTTGTTTTTGAAGATTTTATTTTTGATGAAGAGATGTATCTTCTTCAGAATGGCTATTTTTCTTTTGAGGATTTTCATTTTGATGAAGAGATGTCTCTTCATCAGAATGATCATCTTTCTCTTTTTCCTAGATAACAACATATGGTAATTTATTTTCTAATACTCTACCAGATCTAGGTTGGACATTATTAAGATCTAATGGAGTTATCATATAGGTCTAAAAAAATTTTCCCTCCATGTTGTATACATGTTGTGCATTTTTATTGTTTGGGTTTGGAAGTGGTTGAGTAGGAAATTGATTTGAGCATTGTGGAAATGGTAATGAAAGCTGTGAATTTTTATTTTGAAAATGAGGTTGAGGTTGTTGATTGGATTGAGGAAAATGTTGTGGTGGAAATTTTGGATAAGGTTATGGATACTGGTGATATTAAGAGTATCTACCATGAGGATTTTTCCATCGTTATGTCCAAGGTTGGGATTGAGACCAAGGCTGCTTCCATGGCATTGGTGCAGTCCAGTTATTTTGTGGGGGTTGAGTATACATCTTAGTGTTGAAACCATGAGTTTTTTATCCTTTCCATGGTATTCTAGAAACAAATAAAAGAGGATCTACTTTATTTGGAACCATTTCCGCTTGGTAGACAACTTTAAGACCTGGAATGGAAGGACAATTCTTTGTTTCATGATTTTTTGTACATATAATACAAGTTTTTACGCTTTTCAAATCAAGAGGGCATTCCCTTAAGGAATGTTTCTTTCTATACTTAGGACAAAAGATAGATAAGGCATCACTTTTAACTCTTTGATTGTTTTGTAATTTCAAGGTGCCTATTTGTTCACTAAGACCCTCTAAAATATATGTTTTGAATTCATAAAGAAAATTTCCTATTTCAGCCCTACTTACTGTTCCATTTGCAGATTTATTAATTTTAGAGAGAACATGATCTCTTGAGTTCTTTCCAACTCTTTACTTACCTCTTGAAAGATGCATGCATAATTCAAAAATATCAAGTAATGATAGCTAATAAATACCTCATATCCCATCATGTTAAGGATATCTATCCATTCATCTCTAATGGATTTCAATAGGAGAGCTTTCAAAGTATCTTCATCCAAATTTTCCATTTTAGCCATTTTAATATTTTAAATAGGAGAGTTTTCAAAGTATCTTCATCCTCGATATTCTCCTCTTCTCTTTGCATCATCTTAAAAACTTCATATTTCCAATTATGAGGTGTGCAGTAATCCTTGTATTTATGTAATAATGCATTTTTCATTTTTTCCCATGTCCTAATAGAATGTGTTATTAAACCCATAAACCATTTTAATGTTTCATCCTTAAGAGTTGCTGGAAACAATTTCAATTTTTGAGAATTGAATAAGTAGTCATATGATCTACATAAAACTTTGAATTCAAAAAGAAATGCATCAGGATCCTCACTTCTTAATCCATGGAAGTTAGGAAGGATAGAGGGTGAGATATTTTTCATTGTGGTAGTAGTATCTTCATCAAGTATAGGAAATCCAACATAATCTGGTTCTCCTCTATCTCCTCTACCTCTACCTCCACCTCTTCCTCTGCCTCTTCCTCTTCCTCCACCTCCACCTCCAATCCTAGGTCCACCTCCTCCTATTCTTAAATGTTCATCATTCATGTTGTGTACTTCTCCTTCCCATTCTCCACCCATTGTATATTCTTCATAACTAATATAAGATTCTAAGATTAGAATTGTCTATTCCTATTCTAATTCTTTTGGTTCCTCTATCAATGGTCTATTAAAGAAGATTTATTTTTCCTCTTCCTCACTAGGGATTTCTAGCTCTTGGGATAAAAGTTGTTCTCCAATAGAGGTTAGGAAAATCACTCCTTCCGTTGGGGATGTAGGATCTTGTTCTTCCACAACTTCTTTAGTTGATGTGGTTGGTGAATATCTAGGTTGAATTTTTTATCTTAATACCTCAGGAATTCTATGTCTACCTTCTAATAATGGTATGTGAGTTTGGGTGGGTGGTGTGGCACTACGACGTCTTGATGGGGTGAGTGGTGTTGTTGCAATTAAGCTTCTACCTTTAGCTAAAAATTTACCACTATAATCTATTTCCCTACACATGCCATTTTTTTTTTGGATTTTTATAAGAGAGACAAGGATCCTATTTACACTTCCCTGACAATGACACCAAAATGTTTATTCAATTTAATGTTCTTAAATTTCTATCATAAATTATCAACCGAAGTTGGTAATATTGTGAAGTGCAATGCACTATATATGTTAGAAGCATTTCTTACTTATTTTATTATGATGATTGTATTTGTGAAGGTTGTCTTTGAAGATGTTTTTATTTTGTATGTCCTTAATGAATTTGATGAATTGAACTGGAAAATTGTGAAGGCTAAACTAAATTATAATTTAACTAAGTTCCAAAAAAAACGACAACAAATCTCTTTTTAAGTCCTAACTAATTTATCTATCAGTAGCTATGAATTAATTTCAGAAAACTAAAATTCTAGAAAAGAAGCAAATATTTTTATGTCTTTTTAGAAATTTTATGTAAATGAAACTTGAACCAAAGAATAGTTGAATCACTATAAAGTATTTACACTATTATACTAAAAAAAGGAATCTCTAAATCACTATTGAAAAATAAACTAATTAAACTTGCAAGAAATAACCTATTGAAAAATGAAAAGGAAATCTTCTATTTCCCTTCAAATGTATCTCATGGGAAAAAATAATAATCTATAATAAACCACTATTGCATGGAAAGAAACTAATATTATCTCTGTGTTTTAACCATTCACAAAATAGACCTTCATCAAGTGACAAAAATAAATTATTTAAACATTTATTCTAATAAGTTGAAATTGTGAAAATGCTTATAGCATCTAACATAATGAAATGAAAATGACAAAAAAAAAAATCAAGCATCTATACTATGAAATTCTAGAAACAATACATTGAAAGCATAACTCAAGGATGTACCAAATGATGAAAAATGAAGATATGGAAAACATCTAAGTGCAAAAACATAAACGAAAATAGAACCTCTTTTGTTGTAGGGGCCCTCCACAACAGATGGTTTTGACTCTAATCTTCACTAGCTATGAATTGGAGCTCCGAAATAATTCTTCATTCAAGTAAGGAATGAAACAAAGTTTTAATGAGATTATAGTCACATAATAATTCGCACTGTCAATACAATTACTGGCCTGATATTTATAAAATCCTATCATTAATTGTCTTGAGGCTTTTATGCCTATTAGGACTATAAAATTTTATCTTAAACTCTAAATAGAAAGTAGAATTTCATTGCTTCATGATTTGCTACATGGTAGAGAAAATCGTGAAGTGTGATGGCTTTAGACTCCTCGCTCGCTTGTTCCAAAACCTGGTTGACCGTTCCTTTTACCATGTATCTAGGAAATTTCCTAGTTTCTTTGGGTCAGATGGATAGGATTAAATCCATGATAGGATCATTCTTCACCTGCCCATATAGTTCGATGCTCCAACGACACCTCAGAACCTATTGAATTGTGGCAGTGGCTACAGAAACAAATATCTGCTGTAGAATTGCATTAATTCCGTAGTGAATGAAAATTCTACTCTAATAATAAGGAACATTTGAAAATATGAAAAATAGATCATTAAAATACCTTACCAAGCCAAAATTTGTAGTTTAACACTTGTTTGAGCTAATGGTGTTGTCAAAAAGAAGGAAAGATGAGTGAAAGGGAGTGTCAAAATTGAGGCCGTCTTGAGGCTCTACAATTGGAATGGTCACTCATCTAATGAGGATGGCCAACTAGTAGAAGATCATCCCTATGGGAAGGTTACATGGTGTTGTATTAGATATTTAAGGAGTGTGTGTTGTTGCAGACTTAAAAGTGATTTAAATTATAGATGATAGCAATCCATATCTGACACTGCTTGGATTGGATTGAGATTTTGATATTGTGGTGATAATTAATTTGAAGAAAAGGAAAATGGTGTTCGAAAAGGATGATATGGGGGTCATTGTTCCTTTAGACCCATCAAAAGGAGTGTGCTATACATCCATGATGACTACTGCGGCGCAGATGTTGACAATATTTAAAATATGAAAGCTAAGGAGGAAGATTATATTAATCCAGTGGAGATGGAAGGTTAAGCTGGGAACATGACAACTCCTATACTTCATATTTTGAGGAAGAGCCGGAAAATTGGTAGAATAGGTTACATGAAATATCCACCAGGCGATGTGCCAGAATTAGAAAGTCACTTTTATGCATAACTTCAAAGGTATGTGATCTTCCTTATTATGAAGGGATAAGAGATGTAAGACTTTTTATTGATAAATTTGAAAGAGAAGTATTGGAAGATCAAAGGTTCTACACCTGCTAGATGGTGGGGTACTTATAAAAATAATATACGAAGTTAGGCATAATATTGAAGGATGACGAGGGTCAAATTTAGTATAGTAGATACCAGAGTCGAAGTAAAATATGATGGAAAGGTTGACCCTCGAGAGCATATTCATCGCTGCACTTCAGTTTGGGAAGAAGTTCCAGAGCAAGAGTGGGTACTTGTATTTTTCACACACTAGAAACAATACCTATGACTTGGTATCTTGAAATATAACTGCGACATGGAACTGAAAATTGGACAAATTTGGTTGAAGGGTTCATACTAACATTTAGTTTTGAAGATTATTGTCTGTGCATAGATGACACCCTTTTGAAAGTTGGATAAAAGGTTTTTAAGGATGGAACTTCGCTAACATAGACACCAATAAATTGGACCAACAATTGGAGAAAGTACTGGAATGATATAATGTGATCACAGAAGAGGATGATGAGGATCTGCGTAATATTGATATCCCAGAATAAGAAGGACATCATGAAGTTGATGGATGATAAACCGAAATACTTGACATAACAAAGCCAGCAAAGACGAAGAAGGTGAATATCAGGTGAGAAGAAGAATGAAAATTTGCGATGATTGGGGATAAATTCCAAGAAGTGAAAACGAAGTCGTGGAACAGGATATCACCTAGCCTGTACGAGCAGTACCAGAATATTCCATATTTCAAGGCTGATTTTCACTGGGTATATGTTAAAGCCAAAAATGATTCGATGGTGGCGTCCTATATCATATCTGGTCACCGAAGATGACCTTGTTAGCAAAATAAAGCGTTGGTCAGTGGAGTGTATGACTCCACCCATAGGAGGTAGCAAAGAAGAAAAGGACACTGCACAAAATGAAAGTACAAGTGGGAAAGCTATTGAAAGGGAAACCGAGGAAGAAACAGAGAATGACATAGAAGGAACCGAAGGGACAAAGCCAAAACATGATCAGGGTGGGTAGGACCCTCCCAATGACGTAGAGCTCAAGGAATCACCGTTACTCATCTAGAAGAGGGTCCCTACAACCACTACAATGAGCCTAAGGAAGAATAAAAAAGCGTACAAATCGAAAGGCATGATACCAATTTTCCTCACTAATGGGGACATCGACGAGATTGGAGAAAAAGTTCAACAAGTAACAACGAACACCTGGAAAAAGTTTGATAATCGATATAAAACAATTCTGACAGATGTTCAACAAGTTATTGGAGATCTAAAGGTAATGGTGCAAATATCCAGGCAACCAGAGAAGACAAATAGGAAAAAAGAGAAAAAAATTCAACAGGCACAGCCAGAGCATCACATCGAGGCAACATTTGGTTTGAGAATTTCATAGGTACCATGAGGAGCACTACAGTTCGAAGCTACAAAATATAGAGAGTGCACGAAAGGATTGGAAATTATTAGTATGAACATCACCACCCTACCCACACAAATCTTGCACGAGTTCCACCAAAGCATCACAGAATACTTAAAAGGGTGAGAACAACATACTTTGCAGTCAAACATATAGGTGTAGTAGGAAAGAACTACGATGAAGAAGGAGCTTGATCGAATGATTAATGAATGAGATGAGATGCACCAACAACTAAAGCAACTAGAAGAAGCTATTGGGAATAATTGTAGTGAAGTTCCGGATGTCAAGGTCCATGCAAAGGAACCACCAACGGACAAGGTTGCGAAGCTTGCTGCTACAGGGTAAACTTCTTGGGTTGTTGGTTTTAGAATATCCCTCTCAGGGCTTTCCGGTGCCCGAGGAAGACAGTAAGATTAGCTATGCTGTTCACAAAGATTGCCTGAGCATGTTCATATTAACTTAAAATAACTTGAAGGAATGCGATAGAGAATTACCTCTTTGACAGTCTTGGAGTCCCTTGGAGAGCGCTAGGCAGCGAAACAAGAGTCCTTCTTCACCGGCTCCAAATCTTAGTCCTGCAATCAGTCAAAGCACTCGCATAATTTCTAACATAACATATATCCTATCAATCAAGTCAATACATAATGAACTTCTAAATTATACACATCTGAGCCATTCATATCATACTATGTAAATGTTCAAATAATAATGACAGTATTAAGCATTGAATGGACAAAACGAACACAGTTATATTGATTTTGAAAGAAGGAGGATTACAACTGTCAGTTGTACCAAGCCCTCCTTAGTCTCCCAATCTCTCTTATCTCTCAAGTGAATAAGTCCAAGTCAACAAGCTCTCTAGGAACCTCTTTGACTCTTGGCCTTCACAATATAACACTATTCTCTATTCCACAAGCATGCAAGAACCTTTAGCAATCCTTCGACCTTTAATTAAGAGCCTTCAGCTCCTTCTTATAGGAGAGGGAGAAGGCCATTGTTTCCCTTCTCTTTCCACTAGTTTGGAATGGAAAACACTTAGATGTTTCTTTGATCTCTATGCTTTTTCCTCCTTTGGAGTTCAATCTTGTTATGGCAATGACCAATAATGAACCGGTGCTCTGCAGTTTCCTTTGTGAACTGACTCTCTGGTGAGGGAAAGCCGGAGATTCAAATAATTCTCCGCGGGCTTTTCCCAATTCAAACTTAAAACATGGGTAACGCTGCCCTTTAGTGTAAACAGAGCGTTACCCTAGCCACTAACGCGGCCCATTCACTGATTGACTGCGTTATAACGCTCTTGTACTGTTCTAGATAGGTGTTACCCTGGCAGAAATAGGTTTAATTTAGGTCTTTGTACTCCTTCCATATTTGTCTTCCCCTCTGAGCTGATGAGGAGGTATTTTGACTTGTAACAGATGCCCCATAAAGTGTGAGGTCAGAGACGAAGACGATGGACGAAATACTTTATAATTTGTGTAGAGATAGAGAGATTGAAAGACTGAGGAAAACCTGAAACAACAACATATGTCAGAAAATATAGTATTTGCCTTGAGTCGGGCATTTCCCATACTTAGCTTAAACAACATGATTTCTCTAGAATAGAGATATGAAGAATCTGTCCACCAATAGGCATAATGTGGAAGTGTATGTCATAACAGGATCAGGCTGAAGAAGCTGTCTCCATAAACAATATCGCAACTTGGGGAAGGAAACACAACTTTAATGATGTAGCCTTTGCCCCAAGGTCTTGACTTCCGATTCACTTAAACTACATATTCCTCGACATGTGAATGAAGGAGTTGTCATCAAACATGTGAGAAATCGTCTGATTACCAATCAATAATGAAAACTGTTAACAGACGCGAAGGTGGCCACCGATAATGATGATGGTCCCTAATATGCACAGTACAATCTAGCGAGTGTGAATAAAATGAGTTGAAGTCGAACACTCGTAGAATAATTCGACCAGGAGCCAATGATGAAGACCCCTGATCAAACACAAGACTACCTACCACTGATGTCTGCAAGTATCCTGGTACTGAATGAGTTTCTGGATCAACTGCCTAGATAAGATGTTGAAGTCGAGAGGAAGTGAGTTGTTGAAAGGTAGGCACTGAGGCGTCCTACATCAGTCAACACGAAACGGAAACCAACTGATTTTGTTTATGATTTAGATAATGAAGAGTAAATGGGGACGTCAGACGACAAATAATTTCTGGCATAATGAGAGGTTTGGTTGATAACAGGAGCAGTAGATAGTGATATCTTCTTGAACAATAGAAGGCACTCTATCAGGGTACTAGGCAGCTGAAGCTTGATGAACACCAAATAGTGTTTTAGGATTTTACCGATGCAGGGACACTGGGAAATGAAGGCTAATACTCATAGATGGTAGGGTTCGGCTGACTGCGAAAGAGTTTTCTGGGAAGTGCCATGTTCAAGAATTTTGCTGCCAAATCGACCTTTTTGAAAATGTAACAGAGGTAGTATCCATTTTGTCCAAATTTTTTCCCCATCTGATTAAGTTTAATGAGTCCAGACGAGTAAACTCGGTGAATTTTTCATGTTTAGAGAGTCTGAAAAATGTCAGGAAAGACAACTCTGTGCCCCATCTGATTAGGTTTAACAAGTCCAGATGAGTAAACTCGGTACCTTTTTCATGTCTTGATAACCAGGCACGGCAAAGGGATAATAGTAAGCTCGAAACAGTTCATTTTCCGTAAGTTAGTCCATCGAAATCGGAAAGATGAGAAAGCTATGTTTGATAGACGTCTACCTCATTTTGTTACGAGTACAAGGAGACGGAGTAAACTCAGTACTCTTTGTGAAATTTTAACGAGTCCAACAAAGAAAAACTCGGTGCCCTCCGTGAAATTTTAACGAGTCACGCGGAGAAAACTCATTTACCTCCGTGAAATTTTAACGAGTTGTGCGGAGAAAACTCGATTACCTCCGTGAAATTTTAACGAGTCGCGCGGAGAAAACTCGATTACTTTTTCAGTTTAAAGAGCTTTGAAAAAAAAAAAAAGAATGGCTCCATTCTTTCTGTCGTGGTAGTTTAATGAGCTCGACAAAGGAAACTCGGGGTTTTTTCAATTTTATGAGAGAGAAAAATATTCCTAAAAAGAAAGCTCAGTGCTTCTTCATGGTTTTAACGAGTTTGAAGAAGAAAACTCTAAGTTTTTCGGATTAACGAGCAAGAAAAAGACCTACAAAAAGAACGCTCGATATCAAATTCGCATAAGTTTAACGAGTCTGAAGAAGGAAACTCGAGGTTTTTCTTATTAACGAGAAAGAAAAATACCATAAAAAGAATGCTTGGAATTTCTTGATCTATTTCTCGTCAATAGAAGGACCTATGTCGGGAATTTTCTTATGAGACCAAGAAAACACATCGCGGAATTCTTTGAAAATGGATGTGAAGCGCGCAATTTCCTCAGGATTGCAAGCTTCTCCAATCTGAATATTTTCCACGATACCCATTTTGACCGAGATATCAATGAGCATTGTCTTAGAAATATTACCCATGTTCCCTTCTGACTCGATAGTTTGAACAGTCGTGTAAGCGGAGGGAACCATCTCAGGTGGGTCAAAAGAATGGATTTCAGTTTTTATCGCGTCTGAGTCAATCATCAAAGTGCGATGGTGAAACTCTCCCCAAGGTCATTCTTCTAGAGACATGATCTCTCGAATAGCTTCGTCTGTAGGCCAGACTTCATTGAGGAGATCCTTAGAGAGAACAGTGATGGGAGGGAGGTTTGTACCTTCGGTCGAAACCATAGCAGTGGAGGGTTCAGATGCAGTTTGGATGGCTTGATAAGCCAACTCGGCCGGCGAAAGCGACATCTGATCTCCATAGGAATCAATGTCTGAAGGTGCCAGGATGATCCATGGGTTGATAGAGCCATCTAAAGTGGTGGATATCATTGCAACCGTGTTTGGGATCTGCGGTGGCGGGAGAGGAAAACAACCCAGTAGGGAAGATGCCTTCAGAAGACCAGTACCAATACTGACGTAAGAGTCAGAACCGCCTCCTATTAGGGGTACAGTGCTACTTGGTAACGTGGAATAATCAGGGGTGCAGAAGGATAACTGATCCACTGTGACTATTTTCCCATCCAATGGAAATAGGACGAGTCGGAAGACCGAAGAAACAATGGCAATCATGGCATAAGACCAACTACGACCGAGCAATAGATTATAGTCGAGATGACGATCTACGACTTCAACGTCCACGGTTACCATTTTCCAACTCAGAGTGATGGGAAAGCTAGCAAGGTATCCTTTTGGGGAACTTGTGGCCATCGAAAGCTTTAAGGGAATTCGACAGTGGTGTTAAGGTAGGAGAACCTAAAGCGAGCCAGCAAGCTTGTGACATAATGCAGGTCGAAGCACCTTCGTCTATGACAGTGCAATGGATCAGTCTCCCGTTCGACACAACCTGCACCTGGAATGCGAGTTGGTGTGAGAGGCAAGGTCTAGCCTTTTCCATATCAAAGATAGCTAGCATGGAATCTTGGGGGTCTATTCCACCAATGGCCGAAAGCAATGCTTTCCTTTGTGCTGGACAGGTTTGTAATACTTCGAGAGTAGACATAGCTAACGGTGCCTGCGCCAAATCTTCTACAATGTTGCAGTTTTGGGCTACACGTGCAGAGGTGTTATGAGTCATGCGTCGAAGTGTCCCTTTGGGGGGACGAATCACGGGGTCAACAGTAGGTCGTTCGATATGCAAATCGTTTGGCGGCGGTGAGTTCGAACTAGTACCAGGTTCTTGAGCATCTATGGTAGGATATCCATAAAGCTTAGCTCGAGTTTGAAGTTCAGCACTCTCAATGCCATAAATGGCAGATGGTCCTTCGTCAGAAGGATACGAACCACCATTGCCCCGTTGATGGGGTTGTGGCAGATTGTCAACCATGTGTTGATGTTGCTGCTATTGATTAGGGAAAGGATTATGAAGAACGGCAGGTGTTCGCCCAGAATCCTTGTTGGAAATAAAATCGGTGCATTCTTGTAGCCGAGGAAATTTGTATGTCAAGTGGTCCTCTGCACAGATTTTGCAAGGAAATTTCATGGGTTTATCCTTCCCTTTGTCATTTTTGGCAGCGTTTTTCTGATTAGGGTTATTCTGATTATCCGACTACTCTTCCGAAGAAGATGACTTTTTCTTGTTCTTCTTATTTTTCCTGCTAGGTTTTTGTGAGGTTTGCACCGTATTTACTTCAGCGGTGGGAAGAGTAGTCATGTGGTGAGGGGCGGTGGCAGCCAAAGATGGCTGGGAGGCTTGCCCCCGAGACTGTTTTGTGGCTACGCCAGAGATCGTGCCAACGAGACCATCAACATGAGCTCCGATTTTCTGAGTAGCCGGAGGATTTGGGTTACCAGGGGCATGGGGGAGTAGATCATACAACGTGCCAGATTGTGAATATATTAAATATAAATGCTGGGCACGGCGAATACATTGATCTTCTGTAACTACACTAGAAAGGCCAATGTCTTTAACTATGTGGGGTAAGAGAGACTTGCAGAACCAATTAGCTAAGAGATGATCCAGAATTTGCGCCTTGACTAGCCTCCTCCTACGTCTCCATTCATGAATGTGATTGGAGATGTGGGTGGCGGTGTCTTGGTGGAGCGAGGTTAATAGTTCTGTTCCGGTCTCAAATCTAATTGGTAGTTGGAAGTTCTTTAGAAACTCCGTTGCTAAAGCACCAAATGTATTGATGGTGGCGCGTGGTAATTCAATGTACCACTTGGCAGCATTGCCTGTAAGTGTGCGGGGAAACAGTCGAAGTCGGACACTATCATCTACCATGGAATTGGATATAGACCATAGGTGAAAGGTAGTGATGTGTGCGGCTGGGTCGTCCCCTTGTTTCCCGTCGAACTTCAGGATGTCGGAAGGAATCTTATGCGGTACTGGAGGCCAAAGCGAGTTGTGATTGATGGGATCGTTAGTCAGTTTATGGATATCGGGGATGTCCAAAGCTGCCAAGAATGGAAATTGTGGATTTTCCCCCGAATCTAACCAAGGCAGTATGGGCTGACTATTTAGACCATAGGGTCCAACCATTAATGTGTTACCAAGAGGATAAGTAGGACTTTGGTAAAAACTTCCTATAGGTGGAGGAGTAGGGACATACTGTTGTTATCCATAGGGCATATTGTATTGCGGGGCGAACTGTTGGTTGCCCCCAGTATAAAAGTGCCCTCCCATTCCAGATGGAGGTTGGGGTTGGTTAGTCCAAATGGATGCAATAGAGTTTCCCGGAGGCATGCTACTACTTGCATAGTTTGGCAACGACATAGACCCTACACCTATATTTGAACCACTTAAGGGAAGAGTATTAACAATAAGTTGTCCTATTTGTCCTAAGGATTGCAGAGGAAGTGAAATGTTCCCTGCTACCTGCATGCTGGTGACACTGCCCCCTGGCATAGAGGCCAAGGGGCTTGAATTCAGCAGAGGGTTCCAACCGAAAGGGTTGCTAAAAGGTACCGAAGTAGTCATACTCATGGGAGGAGCTACCGTGGGTCCCAACGTGGTCACGGTAGGAGTAGATGCCGAAGGATTCGGTAAGATACTGACAGTTGTGATGACCGTAGGGTTGGGAGTAGGTATATGTTGAATACTGGTGTTATCCAGTGATGGCATAGAACTGACCACTGGCGAGGAGGATGGTGGCGAACCTGGGATGGTTGCCATTGGCATCGACCCTGTGGATGCTGGTGGTGAGATGGATGTTTCTGCAGCTGAAGACATATCTTGGCGTGGTGGAATCTGAATTATCACAGGCCCTAACGGATCAGTGAGCGGAGGATTATAATGAGGTACAACCCCTTCAGTGAAAGGGTTCTCTATAAATTCCGGCTGATATGAGGCTATGTGATAATCAAGATTAGTCAGTGGAGACTTCTCTTCCGTAGAAGGAACGGGTTCACCAAGGTTCAGTTCTTCCTCAATAGTTAGAGGAGGTAGACCTTGCTGTCGTCTAGACAGACGGCGTGGGTCGGGGGACGCCACGGTGACCTGTTTAATTTTAACAAATTTTAATAAATTGTGATGTATTATAAAGTCTCAGTGACAGTAACCACACACCTAAAAAGAAAAAATGACTCTCTAAAATCAATCAGCAAGCAGCCAGAATAGGGTGCCCTGTCTGAGTACTACCATTTGTTGGTGATGAAATCCAGTATCACAATAGTATACAGAGAGGGTTGGTCGAAATTACAGTTACGTTCACTCTAGAGCTTCGCCCGAACCTCAGACGATAGGTGTAAGCACTCTCGTGAAGACGAGTACCCTCCTAAATACCGAAGACAGAGTGGGTCCATCTGTTTCAGGTACCAGGACAGCCCGTCCCAGTCACCTTGTGTAAGTCCCTAAAAAGTATGGCCACTAAAGATACCTCAAATCACAGACATCATCAGGGGGGTCCACGGTCAAGGACAATGTGCTATATGGGCAGAATACCTAGATCCCCGATCTAGTTTTGACATCCCCGAAGGGAACCCCAATATATAACACACCCACAGGATGCAGTCGAAGGCGGGCTACCTTCTAGTGCACCCAAGTGTTGTCTCGCGTTGAGCTCCGGTAAAGGAACGGTCCCAATAATGTGAGTGCAGCAGGATTTCACTCGTTAATGACTCTAGTTTTCAAGTTTTGAGATCTTGGGTATTTTTCTCACTTTCCTAACCCAAGATCCTAGCCTGAACTACTGTTTGTGTGAGCTCAAAAAGAGTAATTATATTGATTTTATTATCACTTTATTTTTAGTGTACTTGACAATTAGTCTTGCAGAGAGGGAGTGGACGTATGAAATGTAGTGAGACTCTGACTCAAGAAACCATGCAAAACATGCTCTAAATATTAAATTCGATGAAGAGTGGTTCTACAGGGAGAGGTTTCTTTTCAACATCCATGCACCAACATGCAAATAACACAGTTCAACTTTTAAAGATTCAGACTTCTATCTACCTCTTTTAACAGTCTATGAACTGAAACTTTCAGAATAAACTCAACTAGATGCGGAAAAATAATTAAAAAAAAAAATTCTCTTAAAAAGTAAATGCTTTGAACACTAACTTTTCACACAAGAGAAACAAATAAAAATTCCAGCTTAGCAAACAAGCACAGGGATTCAGTCATTGAAAGGTACTGATGGCCAAAAACTCTGTAGCTAAAACACAGTCACAACAGTGAACAACAAGGTTTTGGCTGAGTAACGCTCTGTCAGTGAGTAAAGACAGCGACTAACGCACTGTATTTTATCATAAACAGCGTTATAACGCACTGGACAACCTACAGAGGTAGCGTTAGCCAGGGAAAAATTCTTCAGTTGGTCAACAAAAACAGGATTGAACTCTGCGAGTGTTTGATATGTCTATTGGGCATCAAAAATGGTTGGAAGGGTCTGTGAATAGAGGAGAGAAGAAAGGAAGGAAGAAATAGTCCGGAAACTATGGGGAAATTCCCTAGCGGAGTTGCCAATTCTACTATAGGGTAAACTGCTTGGGTTGTTGGTTTTCGAATATCCCTCTCAGGGCTTTCCAGTGCCTGAGGCAGACAGTAAGATTAGCTATGTTGTTCACAAAGATGGCATGAGCATGTTCATATTAACTTAAAATAACTTGAAGGAATGTGATAGAGAATTACCTCTTTGACAGTCTTGGAGTCCCTTGGAGAGCGCTAGGCAGTGAAACAAGATTCCTTCTTCACCGGCTCCAAATCTTAGTCCTGCAATCAGTCAAAGCACCCGCGTAATTTCTAACATAACATATATCCTATCAATCAAGTCAATACATAATGAACTTATAAATTATACACATCTGAGCCATTAATATCATACTATGTAAATGTTCAAATAATAATGACAATATTAAGCATTGAATGGACAAAATGAACACAGTTCTATTGATTTTGAAAGAAGGAGGATTACAACCGTTGGTTGTACCAAGCCCTCCTCAATCTCCCAATCTCTCTTATCTCTCAAGTTAAGAAGTCCAAGTCAACAAGCTCTCTAGGAACCTCTTTGACTCTTGGCCTTCACAATATAAAACTATTCTCTATTCCACAATTATGCAAGAACCTTTATCAATCCTTCGACCTTTAATTAAGAGCCTTCAGCTCCTTATTATAGGAGAGGGAGAAGGCCATTGTTGCCCTTCTCTTTCCACTAGTTTGGAATGGAAAACACTTAGATGTTTCTTTGATCTCTATGCTTTTGCCTCCTTTGGAGTTTAGTCTTGTTATGGCAATGACCAATAATGAACTGGTGCTCTGCAGTTTCCTTTGTGAACTGACTCTCTTGTGAGGGAAATCCGGAGATTCAAATCATTCTCCGCGGGCTTTTCTCGATTCAAACTTAAAACATGGGTAACGCTACCCTTTAGTGTAAAAAGAGCATTTCCCTTGCCACTAACGCAGCCCATTCACTAATTGATTGCGTTATAATGCTCTTGTACTGTTCTAGATAGGCGTTACCCTGGCATAAATATGTTTAATTTAGGTCTTTGTACTCCTTCCATATTTGTCTTTCCCTCTGAGCTGATGAGGAGGTATTTTGACTTGTAACACTTGCCCTCGCAATCAAGGCATCAAAGAACAAAATTGAAAATTTAAAGTTTGAATATGAGGTGCAGATTACTGAGTTGCAAATGAGGTTGCACCCAACCACACCACCACAGGTACGTGAGTAGAGGAAAGTGGATATTAAAACCGCACTGAAAGGCACCGCTCAAAAAGTGATAGAATTTTCAAAATTTTTAGATGATACTATGGAGATTTGGACCTCGCTGCAGGCCCAATCCAAACATTCAGAGAATTGAAGAAGAGATACAGAAAAATCATGAGTTGTTGGACGAAATCCGAGCAACTTCAAGGATCTTAGCAGTCTCGCAGAGGCTCACCAGGATCATAAAATAAAATAATCTTTAGAGTTAGATTGAAGATCTTTAGAGAAAAGAGCAGATTATAACAGAGAGGACACAACCATGGCAAGGAGGCCCTCCAGTTTTCACAGACAGTATATGGAAAGCTCAAGGAGCTGCGACATAAGCAGAAAGAAGTGCTACAAAAGACAACCCACTACAAGGAAAATACCCTCTAGAAAAGGTTAAAATTGGCCAAAAGTGTCAAAAAAACATTTTCTACAACATCTGTTTTCGGTAACGAAGGTTTTGGCGGAGCTTCTAACGGAATTTCAACACAACTAAAAAAACCTGGTCGACCGGAGGTTTTGACTGATGTTTTTATCATTGGTGCACACATCAGGTGTCAACATACTGGTGCGTTATACTATGAATGCACCGGTATTGTAAACCTACCAAGCACTGGGACGGAAAACAAATTTTGGTCGCCTCGGGGCATTTAGCAACGGCCCAGTGCATGTCAGCTAGCCAGTCGCACCAGGGTGGTGGAAAGTGCATGCATCGGGCCGGTGGAAGGGGTATGCACCGGGTCGTTAAGGTGTAAAACCACATCGGGCCATGTAGGTGATAAAACACACCGGGATGTTAAGTTATAAAAACACATCGGAGTGTTAAAGGAAAACCACAGCAGTGCATGCAACACTTATCAGACTCCTCAGGTAGTAGTCTTCGATAAAGCGCACTAAGCGTTCTAATTGGTATTGGTATTTGTGCGGTGCTAATAGGTCGTAGAAATGCACTGATGCGCAGTGAATAAAACACACCGGTGTTCATTTTGTATTTTTTAGAAACATCGATCTGTGACAGTGCAATTATTGTGATTTTTTTAATCCATTAAACATCAAAATTTGACACATATCTTATAACAGTATTCATATCAATTAAATTTTTATTAGTGCATTTGAATGTGATGTTTGGATTAACTTGTTATATCATATCATCAGATTTCGCATCTCTTCATTATAATATTTAATCATCCATATATTTAATCAGTGGTGTAACATTTCACAGCGACAATGGAAAATGCAATAGAATAAATTAAAATATATTTTATTTTATATATATGAATAAGGCACTCTTTGTCATACAAAATGGGACAGTTATTGGTATCCCTTTGTCTTTTAATTGGGACACTATGTCCATTACATTAAACAAAATGTCTGATTTCACAGACAAATATTTCAAAAAATACAACGCCTTTCTTTGATATCCAAACATATTGATCATCATTCTTCGCTGGAACTGTTGTCACTGCTCGAGCTACTTCCATGACTTGGGTTATTTTGAGGAATTTTTTGTTCACTGTGTTGATTGTTTTCTTCTTCTTTAACTTCCATATACAAACATAAAAATAAACTTTAATGAGTGTATAAACATTGGTGAGAATAATGAAAATTTTAATATTAAATAATATACATCAATGTACCTCGGATGCGGGTGACATAAATGACATGAATGACAATCATTTCTCACACACCTCGAGGACGGAGATGTTCTGCATAGATCCTCACCTGATGTGGATCCTCAAACAACTAGTCATCTGCACGAGACTAACCGAATAAGGTATGATGATGAAATGATGGGAACTGCGTCACCCTGTCTAGGGCACCCTTCCGCATCTATCACCATAAATGATTATCATGATTGATCCCTATATCAGCCATCCCCCTTCCCTCGAGCCTTCTCAGACGATCAATCATGGCATGGAGATGCGTGTGAGGCATACTCATTACCATCCTCCTCGCATGTGTCCAAGCCCCTTTAAAAGGATGAGTCCACAACCCCGAGCAACGCATAATATTTTCCCTCTACCTTGGGTTTTTTTAACTCTACTTTGACACTTCCCCAATTTCATAAGGCCACGCAACCCTATTCTCAGCGCTGTGCTGCGTAGACCCCTCTGTGTTGTGACATCCCATTTTGTGCTCCTATTCCCCAGCCCTTTTGACCCCCTGATCCTTAGCGCTGCCTATCCCTCTGCTATGTATCCCTCCCTTGACATCTCCCCCCTGCCTCATTTTGCAATGGCCCCCAGATTACACCAGAGAACCATCCGAGGTGGATAGAGAGGGGCTATCCCTGGCCGTTATCATCGTTGTGAGGACAATCGACTGGAGTAGATGGAAGGCTCCTCCTCTGACATTTTACGCGACAGAGCCCTGACCTCGAGTAGGTGGAAGCATCCCCTATGCAATTTGTGCAGAGAGGTAGGCATGGCCCACATAAGTCCACCATAGCGCACCAGACGCACCCCCAGCTCCGCAAGACTGACCTATTACTGGTTCAGGAGAAGGAAGACGATGAATCAGATGTCTGGGTGATGGATTTTGATGGAAAATGGACACGTGTCCCTGACGGAGTAGATCCAGAGTCCCCCATCCTCTGTGCATCGATCCACAAACCCAGGCATTTAGTGGAAGATTTGGAGGAAGCGACTGCGCAGGCACCTACTTGCCCCATTAAGGAGGAGGTCCCCAACAGCGATGATGAAGATAAAGATTGAGGCCTACGCAGATGCACAACGCTTCCATGCATTAGGGTAATTTTGAGGTCTAAAATGGGCCTCCTAAGAAAAATGTACAAACAAAATAAAATTTATAATAACCAATAAAATTCAAGACGATGATGTCAACCATGGGGGATGATTCACCATTTTTTAAGTAAAAGGGTAAAAAGATTAAAAGAGAATAAAATAATAAAACTATTTTTTCAATTCGTATTTTTAACTTATCTCCCAAATTTTTTACTCAAATTTCAAGCGAGAGTACTCGTTGGATGCAAAATTTAATTCCTCATCCAAGGCATTAGGGGAATTTTGAGGTCTAAAATGGGCCTCCTAAGAAAAATGTACAAAAAAAATGAACTTTATAACAACCAATAGGATTCAAGATGATGATGTCAACCATGGGGGATGATTCACCATTTTTTAAATAAAAAGGTAAAATTTTTAAAAAATAATAAAATAATAAAACTACTTTTTCAACTTGTATTTTCAACTTATCTCCCAAAATTTTTACTCAAATTTCGAGTGGGAGTACTCGTTGGATGCAAAATATAATTCCTCATCCAAGGAGTACCCATGTTGCATACTTTCGATGAACTCTACTACACGAAAAATGAGAAATACATAAAAAGCATGATTGTAATCACATTTTTTTATGTATTTCTCATTTTTCGTGTAGTAGGACCCATTGAAAGTATGCAATATGGGTACTCCTTGGATGGGGAATTAAATTCCGCATCCAATGAGTACTCCCGCTCGAAATTTGAGTAAAAAATTTGGGAGATAATTTGAAAATATGAGTTGAAAAAGTAGTTTTTTCATTTTTCCCTCTAAAATTTGATGATGTCATCAAATCTTATTTGATTTTTTCCACTATTATTTTATAATTTCCTTAGGAGGCCCATTTTAGACCTCCAAATTCCCCTAATGAGTACCCATGTTGCATACTTTTTATGGACCCTGCTACATGAAAAATGAGAAATACATGAAAAAACATGATTGCAATCACGTTTTTCATGTATTTCTCATTTTTCGTGCAGTAGGATCAATTGAAAGTATCCAACATGGGTACTCCTTGGATGAGGAATTACATTTTGCATCCAACTAGTATTCCCACTCGAAATTTAAGTAAAAACTTTGGGAGATAAATTGAAAATATGAGTTGAAAAAGTAGTTTTTTCTTTTTTCCCTTTAAAATTTGATGATGTAATCAAATCTTATTTTATTCTTCTTCTTTTTTTTTTGTACATTTTTGCTATTAAAAGTCTAGCATGTGTCATTGACCAATTCTCTGGAAACTCATCCTGTAGTTTAAGTAAAATTTGGTTCTTAGAATCTTTGGATTGATTTTTGTATTTTAAGTGGAAAGACTGTTTATACATTCATTCCACTTGTCATACCAATTTTTAGTCATCTAACCTATTACTATTAGATGGACTAAAGTACACCATGTAAGACCAATTTTACCATAGTAAAATTTCTTTCATTATGAGGAATAATTTAATAACCCATAGTTTATTAAGTTATTTATGGTCTAAACAGGAAACCCCATGAGGAATAATTAAATAAATCCTTATTTGATTGATTTTCCTCTAGGGATAATTAAATAAATCATTATTTAATTAATATTCCTGGTCATATTTGACCCAAAACAAGAAAATTAATTAGATAAATCATTATTTATCTTATTATTTTCTAGGAATAATTATTTAATAATATTCCTTGTTAAATTTGACTAAATCATTTACAAATAATTGAATAAATCATTATTTATTTAATTATTCCTTAACCACATTCTTGAAATAATAAATAAATCATTTAAATAAATCATTTATTTATTTATTATTTTATAAATAAAGGGATTTGACCAAATTTAAATTCCTTTTCCCTCCATCAAAAATAATAAAATATTCCATGTAAGTTGGATCTAGATTTGGTTAATAATATTTTAATTATGCACCAATATCCAGACTAACTCAATATTTTGTTATAAATAGAAGGGTTTTCCATCTATTCACTACCTTTTGTCACCTCTTGATCACCTCCTAATCTATGCTTTTGGTCAAACTTTGATCCTCCATCATTGTCATATTTTTTTCTACGTTTGCTTGTGAGCTCCCTTTGAGTTACATTTTGTCTGGGTTTTCTGCACCATCAAGAGAGAGAGATCTTAGATCTGAAGCACTGAGGACATACAAGAACCCATCCAATTGAGGGGGACTAGTAACATCTTTCTTGTTCCCTTCCCAGGTGTCATAATATGAAAAATTATTTAAAAATTCCTGTCTTGTCTATTTGATGTACGAAGCTACTCTTGTTTATTTTTGTTGTTTAATGTCTTTAACTGCATAGATCTAGATTTTTGTAGCATTTATTCTGATCACCTACTACAGATCTAAGGAAATTGACAGCCACATTTGATGTTAGGGCAGTGTTTGTTATGCACAACTAAAGTGAGATTTTTTCGTACGCTTGGGATTATAATTCACACTAACAACTGGTGACTCCATAAGGGTTTTTAATTACGATCGTTATCATTTTTCTGATCTCTGCATGACCAGCTGCTTCATCCCCTATGGTTTTTCTTCAGCTTCTTATTTTTCATTCCTTGATGTTGTTTTTAACCTTATTTACCCTAAAACAATAAAAATTCTAACTTCCGTGTGTTTTTGGGCATTTGCGCAGGTAACATGTATCAACCGTAGTAAAGACATAACTTTTTTCTAAAACCTGCCCCTGAGACAACGAGAAGTGTAGGTCCCACTTTTTAGCCCAAAACCTATGACCTCAGCTCTCAAGTAGCAGATATCTACCCAGAAACTACAACTTCAGCCAAAACATGTCAGAATTTGTGACTTGTACTTTTTTGTGGGATTTTTATGTGATTTTTCTGGGTTTGCTGAGGGCACTGTTCAGGGTTGTCTAACCTCCGTCTTTACCCATCTTGGACCTATCCTTGCTTAGTTTTACTCTTCAAAGTAGGAACCAAGCCCTTTAGGGCTTCAATACGCTTCCACCTTTTTAGGAGGATTTTAGCTGAAGTAGGCATTATGAGATTTCAGTGTTTTTCAGCCATTTTTCAGATCTGAACCCACCTTTTCAGATCCATTTTAGATCGATTATTTTCCCATTCGAAACACCTCTTTTTAGTTTTGTTTAGTCCTCCCTTTAGGGTCCCCTACGTTTCCCTTTGGGTTGTAGCCTTTCACCACCTATTTTTCAGCATTTTTCCATCTGGTTTCTTGTTGTTTTCTGCACCTCTTTTCAATAGATCTGACCTTTATATCCCTATCCCTCCTGGCCTTATATCTATTGGCCATATTGTGTATCTTGAGTAGACTTCGCCCACCCTTAAAATAGTTGTTGGGAAGCCCTCCTTTTTAGGTTTAAATTGATGCATCTTTAACTGTTTATTTTACTATCGCTTTAAGTTTTATTTACAGTTATACATCATATTTTTTCTTTTTTATATACACATGTTTGGGCTTAATTAAAATTAACACACTAATCACACACACACACACACACCTAAAGCAAAGAGCGCTCGGTTTACACCGCTAGGCCAAAACTAAAACATTGTAATCAATTAATCTGCACCTCTGTGCCCTTATTTACCTCTCTTCCTTATTGGGTTCTGTTTCTCTTTGTCATCATTACACCCCTAAGGCGTTTCTCTTGGAGACTCCAAGGCCTTCATCCTCAGTTTCCGTTAGGAAGACTTACTCCACCACGTAGGGTCCGAGCTAGTCCTCCGCTAAGTCCCCATTTCGACTCTGATTCTGGTTCATCGAGTTCTCCTTCTGTTTCTATCCCTTGTTCTCCTCCATCTTTCACCTTCATCATGTCTGGTGCAGGAAATACCATTAGTGGTGGCCTTGGCTCTAATCCTAGAGCTGCTACTAGTGGAGTCGCAATAGGAACGATTCCAACTACTCCCTCGCTTCCTTATATGGCAGGCACAAGCCTTCCTAATTTAAACCAGTTGATTAATGACCCTATACACCATGATCCAGGTTGGCCTACTATGCCAACTAAGCTTCCTTAAGACATCCCTAAGTTTGAAGGAAATGCTGGAGAGTATCCTACCAGCCATGTTAGTTCTTTCCACGTGGTGTTCGTCCAACTCTATCACTAATGACTCTGTCTGTCTTCGATTATTATAGAGTACGCTTCCTGGAGAAGCTTCCTAGTGGTATGCCGATGAGGTCCCTGCCTCTAATACTACTTTTGCGCCTCTTGCAAAGGAATTTATTTCCTACTTCCAGCTTCCCCTTCACTATGACACTGGTACCAAAATTTTGACCGCTTTCCATCAAACTTCTACTGCCTGCCTATCTGACCATGTTCAAGAATGACACAGAAGAAAGAACCTATGTCGAGCCCATATTTTCGAAGACCGTGTCTACATGGACTGGTTTCTCAGATCCATTTTGCACCCTATTGGTAAAGATGTAACATCTCACTTTCCTTAAACTGAGGAAGAAACCCTCCAAATTGCACTAAAATATGACTTGACCTACGCGCAATATGGTTATGTTTATACCGTCTTACTTGATCTCTCTAGACCTGGTGGTGCCAACACACCGGGGGCATCTCATGCTGCTAAAGGTATCGTTGGATCCCTTTCTCATCCGTACACTCATCCTCCTATGGGTTATGGTTTCCCTCAGGGAGGGGCCAACTTCTCTAATACTTTTTCCCCTCCTGGAAGCATGTATCTAGGACACGACATGCCTCATGCCTTTTACCAACCGCATCCTCCGATGCGAGGGCCTACTTTTTCCAAACCTATTTACCCCAATGTTGCTCAATCTCCTTACTATCCATATCCGCAGCCAGGTTCTCCATCTCCTCCAGCACAAGCACCTCCGCCTCCCATGCCTTCTCAAGCTCTGCAGTAGCAGCCACCCCCCCCCCCCCGTAGGGTCAGGTGTATGCGCAGAAAAGTGCAACTTATCCTCCCACTTCCAAAAGGAAGAGGAAAGGCAACCAGAACCAACCTGATCTAGGTAATGAAGGAAAAAATCCCCAAGGGAATACATCTAACACTGCAACTTAGCAATAGGGCAATCAACCCAAGCATAACATGCCTCTTTGTACAAATAAGCCTTGTTCTTGTTGCAGTTCCCATGGTCACTATACCCATGCTTGTACCCTATTACCTCAGATGCATCAACTATGGGAGAGCTCAAGCAGCATCTCGAGGAAAACAAGCCTTTGCTTTGGTTCCTCCTAATGTTGCACCTACTCAACCATCTGTGTTTACTAATCCCTTCCCCCAGCAAGGACATGTGGCTGCCCAAACCCCTGGAGGTCAGGCGGTCACTCAACCTCCCCCGTCTGGTACCTCTGATTACCAAATCCTCATGATGCACTTTGACTAGGCCAATACCGCCAATCTCAACCTTCAGATTCGGTCATGCCAGTACACCAAGCCTCCCACTACGTCCACAAATAAGCCCTCGTCTTCATGTCCCATAGAGCCAATTTCAACACCCAATGGTCCTTTACATATCCCGTAGCCTAAGACAGAGGTACATACCAAGATCCCCAAGGGATCATTACTCCAAAACACTGCTTCCTGTAAAGCCTCCCACACCTATAGTATAGTAGATGACTTGGCGCAATCCCCCGCCGCCATGTCAATGCTATAAGTCCTCCAGTCATGCCCTTCACAAAGAAAACCTCTACTAACTGTTATGGGTGTTGTGGATCCTTCATATGATTTCTTGATTGTCTTCGATGTTTACAATTCAGAGCATCCACCCCTTCCTGCATCTGCTGCCTTCCAAATACCTGTCAAGATCCGAAATGCCAATGTCTCCTGAAGCATCATTGACGAGGGGGAATCCACCTGCGTGATGTATGCTTCTATTTGGAAAAAGCTCATATTGTCTGAGTTAGCCCCTTCCACTATCACATTCTGTGCGTGGGATGGCCACTCTTCCCAGCCCCTTGGCATGTTTCGCAATTGTCCTATTACTCTTGTGGGAAAAAATGTTTGTGTTGACGTTGAAGTCATTGATGCCCCCTTAGGCTACAAGATTATATTGGGTCGTAGCTACACTTGTGTGATGTTTGATGTCCCATCCGTGGTTCACCATAATATGTTCTTTCCTCACAATGGAAATATCGTCACTATAGATCAGTTGACATATTATGAACCGAAGTCTCATACCTCTCCAGAGTCCATTATTTCTTCGATGGCCAATAAAAAAATATTTGAACCTCCGATCAGTGTCTTAACCAGAGTCTATAAATATTCCTCTTTGCTTGTTTCATTCCCTCATATCCCCCCTCTAATCTTTGACCCTAGCTTGTCAAATTTTTTCATGATGCAATCGTCATGGTCTGACCTCAGACTATCCAGTTCGACTAGTCAACGGCCTCGCCCTTTGCAACTTGCTATTAGTACTTTGACTCAGCCTTCGGGATCTCCTCCTCAATGTCCTTCATCTGTAGTTGATGTACCTGATCCTCTTTTTCCTCATGGAATAGTTCCCCCTATCCTTAACCATTTGAGAGTTATTCTGCCTAGCCATTACCCCTCCTATTAGATACCATTTCTTGCTCCCCCTTCTGAAGTATTCTTGGTGCGTGTTATGGATACCTTGACCCTTCCCAACATGACCCTAGGGATCTTAGTCTGGTACATTGATCCCCTTGCCAAGACCCCATCTGGTCAGCTCAAACCTTACACTTCTTTGACCCCAATCCAACCAGTCGCTATGACCCCTCCCTTTGCTTCTATGCCTCAGCCTCCTCAACATGAATCTACTCATGTTGTGAAAGCCTCGGGTGAGGGGGGAAAAGCCCACAAAAAGGTGCCTAAGGATAAGGCTTCCCAGAAAACACCTACTCCTCCTAAGCCTCCAAAGCGTACGCCTTCGTGTGCTTTGTGTGATGTTGTCGGTCATGCTACCCACAATTGTCCTAAATTTCCTCGTATCAAGCCCATGGTCAATGAAGCATTTCCCAAGACTGATATCCCAGAAGTCCATGTCACTTTACCGGAGTCAGCAAAGAAACTCAATACTTTGCACACAAATCACCCTTGTGCTTTGTGTGATTTCCATGGCCACTATACTCACCTCTTTCCCTCCCTCGAAGATTACCACACCTCCTTGGAAGTGGTTCGCCAATACGAGGTCGAGCACAATGAGTTTGCCTCTCTCTTACTTGCATGTTATGCTTCAGAAAAACTAGAGGACACATCCACTCCCATTGACATACCCTCTCCTGATGTTGAGATGATGGAGCATTTGACCACTATCCTCTACTTGTCATCATCTATACGATCCACTGTGGAAGTCCCCTCTGGGGCATCCCCTTCTGTTTCGTCTGACTTCCCTTCAGTGATCACTCTGGGCTCAACATTGGTAGATTCTCCATCTAATTGTTCTTTTTTCACCCTCTGTGATGGTGCACCTGTGAACCTCACTTCTCATTATGATGAGTCAAGTAGCTTCACCATGTCATGTGGTAATCCTTCCACTAGTCACCCCATCTTTTACTGTGATGATGACATTATGGAAGCATTTACCACCCCTGATTTTATCTACCCAGCCCATAAGAAAAATGGCACCATCCGTGTCTATGGTGAATTTCATGACCTTAGCACAAGATGTCCCTAAGACAGTTCCCTCACACCATCCACTATGCAGTGTGCGGGGTGTAGAAATTCTACCCATAACATTCCCCCTAGCAATGCTTGTTTTATTTCTACATTGTGTTCAAGTTGCCAACATTGTTCATCATCCTGCCATATGTTGTCTTGTGGCACCTTTCATATGGATCCCTCATCCACACTGTATATCGGCTATGTCGATGGTGCAAGTCACTACTCCCAGAATCTAGCCTCAGCAGTGTGGGCCATTTTCACCCCCTTGCATTCGCTTGTCCTCTCTAACGGCGTATGCATTGGTGCTACCACCAATAACTAGGCCAAATATGATGCAGTGATATGTTTTTTAGCTTATGCCCTTGAATTTCACATCATTCACCTTCATGTTTGTTTATATTATTTGTTGCTTGTCATGAAATTGAATGGTGTTCATCGTGTGCATAATCCTGTCCTTTTTAGAATATTTTTATGCATGAAGCTCTTAATGCGTGAATTTGAAATTATTACATTCAGTCATGTACCTAGAGCCCAGAATCATTATGTAGATAGAATTACAAACAATATTCTAGATTGGCATTTATCACATGCTTTTAACACAAGACAACAACCATAAACCATAAAACGATGCATATCCACAATGATGTGTCGTCCAAATATACAATGTTTTGGATTCTGTTAACTCTGATACATATGAAATGCCCATAGCATGTTACAAAAAAATAAAACTAGGGGCACCTCATGCCCATACATCTAATCACTATTTAGAGGGTCATGAGCCAATGGATCGGCTCGTGCAGCTCGTAGATCACGCAGCCATCGCCATGCGCCGCATGACTCCTTGCCACTCTGAGGGTAGACCAATACATGGCTCTATGTAATAGCCGTCAAGGTCCTGCAAAATACACTTAGAAACATCGGTCAGTAGCTTCTGACATATACAATGGACATCCTCCAGGAGGGCCATTGCATCCTCATTTTGCTTTCCCCTCGATCCACTCAGTTCTGCATCTCCTGACACTGCAGGCCGTCCCATATACCTGGTCGGTTTCACCGGTGCTATATATACATACCAAAAGTAAATGAATCAGTACCATATACAATATTTTGAAACTTTAACATGAATGATAAATTATAAAGAAAATTTTCACTTATCGTTTGGCCCCAATGCTCGACCTGGCGGAAGTGGCAAGTCCGGGTCCCCATGATAGTTCATCCCATTATAGGGATAGTCGTCTATGTATAATGGCATCTGATCCCAATGCGCAAAAAATTCAGGTCGGATGATCCAAGAGGATATTGGTGGCCACCCACCTATTCCACTTGGGGCCCCACCATTTTCTCTTTCAGTTTTTCAGTTTCGACACAACTTACTATTTTTAGTAGTTTTTTGGTTCCTGAACTTCCGAAGCCGTTTTGAGGCCCTAAACAACATTTTTTGGGCATCGTTTGTTCGGTGAATTTGATTTTGTTTCAAAATCTACAGTCACAATTGATAGATGTATTCCTCGGATAGATATTTCTAATTATGTATCATGTGCATCAAATAGAGATAGTATGCCAAAGTTACGACCCTGATAAATTGATGTACCAATTTACCCCAATGGGGCCCATAGTCTAGCGTTTCATCTCCTAGGGTTAGGTTTTTGGATGTTTAGGGTTTTCCATTGTTTCTCAATAATATATAGGCCTTCTAGCCTCATTGTAACACAAATTTCAGAGGCCTGTAGCCACCACATCTCTTCTCAGAGATAAGCTACCAGCGCCCTAGCTAGTTTATTTCCATTCTGTCTGTAAGAAAATTTCAGTTCTTTGATATTAACGAAATCAAGTGTTATTTCCTCTGCATATTTGTATTTATGGTTATATGTGTATTCTATTACATTCCTGCATAAATCCAGATCAGTGGTATCAAAGCAGTCTACTTTTTATCGATCCTTCTTTGCATGTCCCCAATGAGGTCGAGGTATAAGGAGTTAGGGCTCGATCTAGTCGAACCTTTGAAAGATCAACCTTGCAAACCCTGACGGCCACCCATGGGGGATGAAAAGAAAGATGAGGGAGCAGGAGATCCTATCAAAATATTTCTCAAGGAGGCCTTCAAAAAATAAAGGAACGCCATGATGGATAACTTTGCCTAGATCTTTCAACGACTGCCCATTGGCAGCGCATCCGCATCCAACAGCCACTCTGGAGGCGTGAATCCCTTTAAGGTACAAGTAAAATTTGACATTCCCATATTTGAGGTTCAAATAGATGCAGATGCCATAGATATATGGTTGAATCTATTAGAAGGATATTTCTCGGTTCATGAATTTTCCGACTAGAAGAAGATTATTTTTGCACTCCTCAAAGCTACCCCCCATGTCAAGGAATGGCGAGAAACCTACTGTGAGAAAAAGGATGAGATAAAACCCTCTCTATTCTCAGCTATACCCACTTATAATTATTTCCGAATCATGATCAAGGAAAAATACTATCCCGTGGGGAGCTATGAGGATAAGTACATATAATGGACCATGCTATGGCAACAAAGGGATCAAGATGTGCATGAGCTGATGAATCTTTTCCATACCCTGCGCATAAAGTTGGATATCAAATATTCAGAGAAACATTTGGTGCTAAAGTATCATAGTTGTCTACATAGATATATTCAGGAGGAAATGGAGTTCCTTGACATCTCCTCGCTTGGTACAACATATCGATATGCTGCCAAGATTGAGCAGAAATTCAAACACAAGAAGCGAGACTTTGGATCTGCGAATCAAAAGCAAGGGAAAGATGTCCCCAAACCATAGAACAAAGGAAAAATCCAAGGCATGGCGGCCCAAGAAAACCTGTCAAAGCCATAAGAAAATAACAACACCGCGAAGCCAAAGAAGGACACGGGAAAGTGGTGTGAGTTTTGTAAGAGCTCCACTCACAACACAAGTGAGTGTCGGGCCATGCAATCGATGGTGGTCGAGATGAGGGCTTCTAAATTAGATGCATGCTCCGAATCTGAATCAGAACGTAATAAGGGGAATGACAAAGGGAAACATATTATTGATGTGGAGCCCAATGCCACTGTTGTCACTGTGAAGATCTAGAAGGAGGAACTATAAGATCCAGAGGAGGAGGAGCGTCTCTTCCACTCCCAGATGTGGGTAAAGGGTTCCCCGATATAGTTCATTATCGATAATGAGAGAAAAAAGAACCTCATTTTAGCAGACGTTGTGAAGCGGTTGGGCTTTCCGACCACAACACACCCACAACCATACACTATCAGGTGGCTTCACCAAGGACGGGATCTCCGTGTCAACCAGCAGTGTTTCCTTCCCTCCAGCATCAAGCCCTTCACAGATGAGGTGTTGTGTGACATTTCTCCTCTTGATGTTTGTGATGTATTTGTATTATTAGGCCAAATATACTTGTGGAAGAAACATGCCATGTATGAGTCCCGACCTCGCACTGTTATTGTTACTTTAGGAAATAAGTTGTAGAGGATACTAGAGGTACCACCACCTGCTGCTATCTCTTTGGTTACTTTAAAATAATGCAGTAAGCTCATTTCCAAAACCAGGTTTTTTTTTTTTTTGATGATCCACCCCTAGGGAAAGAAGAAGACTATGGCCATAACCTCTAGACAGGGCTCCTCTACACGACAACAACAAATGGAAAAGGTTTTGGAGGAGTATGAGGACATCTTCACCTCACCCACAGGGGTGCCTATGCACTGTCAAGTCAAGCACCCCATTGATTTGACCCCAGGTGCACCACTACCCAATGGACCGATCTATCGGTGCTCTGTTTTGGAGAACGATGAAATCAAGAGGTAGATTCAGAAGCTGCTCCAGAAAGGTCACATTTTGTTGAGTTCATCACCCTGTGGGAGCCCAATCGTGTTGGTACAAAATAAGGATGGGACTTGGAGACTTTGTATTGACTATCAGGTGCTGAACAAGATCACTGTCCAGAATAGGTACCCAATCCCATGGATTGATGACCTTCTAGACCAACTCAAAGGGGCGAAATATTTCAGCAAGATTGACTTGAATTTCACCAGGTACCAATCGAACCCTCCAATGTGTGGAAGACCGCCTTCAAAGCCAAGGAGGGTCTTTTCGAATGGTTGTTCATGCCTTTCAGGTTGACGAATGCTCCCGAAACCTTCATGAGGTTGATGGACGACATCTTGTGACCATTCACCAACTCATTTGTAGTGGTGTACTTGGATGACATTATGATCTTCAAGCAGACTTAGGAAGAGAACCTCCACCACATTCGACAAGTCCTCCAAACACTGCAGCAGCAACATTTATGTGCCAATTTGGAGAAGTGCACTTTTTGCATGACCCAGGTTCAATATCTGTGATACATTATTGATGAAAGGGGGGTTCATATGGATCTAACCAAGATTCAATTCATTTTGGATTGGCCAGCCCCATCCACTCTAACAGAGCTTCGTAGCTTTCTGGGTCTTGCTAATTTCTACTGGAGGTTTGTGTTGGGATTCTCTCGTATCACTTAGCCCTTAAGTCAAGTCACCAAGGCAGGAGCGAAAGAAAAATGATTTTGGTAAGAATATTAACAGAAGGCATTCGTAGAATTGAAACAACACCTTTGTTCTACCCCAATGCTCACATTACTAGACTTGCAACAACCATTTGAGATCGAGACAGATGCCTCTAACTATGCTATTGGGGCAGTTCTTACTCAAGAGGGGAATCCAGTGGAATATCATAGTGAGACATTTTCTGACATAGTCCACAAATATCCCACTTATGAAAAAGAAATGTATTCCATTGTGCAGGCTTGTCGACAATGGAAGCATTACATTTTGGGGAAGGAAACAATCATCCACACAGACCACCGACCCCTACAGTTCATACAGACACAAGGGAAGTTGCAGAACAATCGCCATCAGAAGTGGTCCACATATCTACAACAGTTTAATTTGAACGTCAAGTACAAGAAGGGTAGCACCAATAATGTTGCAGACTGCCTCAGCCGACCACCAATCGTGGTGCTAACCACCATTCTCAACTCTTGTGGGCATGAGACTACTAATTGGTCGCTTCTCTACAAGAGCGATCCAGAATTCGATCACACATACAAGGCACTCTCGGGGGGTATGAAAGTTCCAAATTTTCACCTCTAATATGCACTGTTATGCCACTTGGGACACCTTTGTGTTCCTTAAAGCAAGCATGCCAAGATGATATGGGAAGCACACTACAGTTGAGTTGTTGGGAATTTTAGGGTCGAGAAAACAGTTGCAATAATACAAAAGTTTTTCTATTGGCCGAACCTTTGACAGGATGTCAACAAGTACATCAGATCCTGCACTTCTTGCACCATTGCCAAACCGACCATCAAGAAGCAAGGCATCTATACTTTGCTACCTACCCCTATTCGACCTTGGGAATCCATATCCATGGATTACATGTCGAGCCTTCCTTCTACTAAGCATGGAAACGACTGTGTTTTCATGGTAGTCGACAGATTCTCGAAGATGGCCATTATGGTGGCCTGCAAGAAGAATATCATAGCAGAAGGCACTACTAAAATCTTCCTTGAACGAGTGTGGGTGCACTTTAGGATCCCACAGTCTATCATATCAGATCAAGACAACAGGTTCCTCGGCACATTTTGGTCCAGCCTCTGGTCAATGCTAGACACCAAGCTCACTAAGTCCACAAATTTCCATCCCCAAACGAATGGAAAGACAGGCGTCGTCAATAGGATGATTGTACACATTCTGCGCATGTACAATTCAAAGCATCCATGCACATGGGATGAGAGCCTCCCCTATGTACAGCATAGTTATAATTGGTCTCTCCACAGTTCAACCGGCTACAACCCCTTTTAGGTGGCCATAGTTGACCTTGGGAACCCATCTCAATGGATTACATGTTTGGCCTTCCTTCTACTAAGCATGGAAACAATTACATTTTCATGGTCGTCGACAGATTCTCGAATATGGCCACTATGATGGCCTACAAGAAGAATATCACAGCAGAAGCCACTGCTAAACTCTTCTTTGAACGAGTGTGGGTGCACTTTGGTATCCCACAGTCTATCATCTCAAATCGAGACAACAGGTTCCTCAGCACAGTTTGGTCCAGCCTCTGGTCAATGCTGGACACCAAGCTCATCAAGTCCACAACTTTCCATCCCCAAATGGATGGCCAGACAAAGGTCGTCAATAGGATGATTGTACACATTCTGTGCATGTATAATTCAAAGCATCCACGTAGATGGGATGAGAGCCTCCCCTATGTACAAAACAGTTATAACCGGGCCCTCCACAACTTAACCAACCACAACCCCTTTTAGGTGGGCTTGGGATTCCAGCCATTATGTCCCACTGACGTAGCCATGCCATTTGCGGCTACTCAAGATGATTCGGCTCATTTCCAGTTTGAAGCTGACAAAGAAAATAGCTTCAATGAGTGCATTCAGCACATCTGCCAACAAGTTCATGACATATTGGACAAAGCTAATGCTAAGTACAAGAAACGACATGATCAACATCGAGTGCCACAAAAATTCGAAGTGGGAGATAAATTCTAGCTACATTTGCAGAAGGATCGCCTCACTGGAACCCACCACAAGCTTTTCCCACTCCGATATGGGTCGTACACCATCACCAAGGCTGTAGGGAACAATGTATTTGAGCTTCGTATTCCACCATTCCTTGGTATGCACCCAATATTCAATGTGGACCACCTTCATCCCTACTTCCCACCTCTACTAGACACCTCTGACATTGCAAAAAAACTCACACCAACAGAGTTAAACCAAGACTGCATGGAATAGGCCACCATAGATAGGATCATGGACATGCAAATCAATAGCACTCCCCAAGAGAGGATCCAGTTGTATCAGGTTGTCAAAGTTGGCCAGCTCCTGCACCAAGGCAAGTGGTTCACTAGGGACCAAGTTCAGTAGAAGTTTCCTCATCTCATGGAGGAACTCAATGCAATGGGACCTCTCGACCTCCTCCTCTACACAACACTTGCCCCTAGCAACACATCCTGGGCTCTCACGGGCCCCCATCCTGGATCTGTATATGAGGATGAAATGTCGGGATCTTCTCAAAGAAGAGTAAGAAAAGCATTGTGCCATATGCATAGTCATGGTTCACCGACCACTTTCACAACGAAAGTTGTCGTTTCAGTGATGACAACATCATATGGGACCACCCATAGTAGATCCCACTCAATACACCCTCAACCAACATCTTCTGCCCTCTAGTGATGTGGTGGAGCACCTAGTTGCCGAGGATCTGCAACACCCCTGCGGCCACAGCACGAGTCTCTATCCTCTCTAGATCTCTGATTGATATCCACGTGCCTTTAACATGGACACCCATTCTATAGTGGCACTCTACAAATTCCATAATGTTCCACTCTCGCGGTAACACAAGCTGTGTGTTTCCCACCATCCCTAGTGGCAAGAGACCTGTCAGGAAATATATGTCCTGAACTGTCAGCTTGATCCAGTGCCTTTGCACTATAAATATATCATGACCCAGGTCCCAAAAGCTGACTATTTGGGCTAGCAAGGGATCTCCATCCCTCATCAATGAGTTCTCCACAAATTTAAGGACCCCAAACCTGGCCAATGCGGTGTGGACTACATGATCCTCTCAGATCTGTAGAAATTATATGCACTAAGCATGCATATGTCCAAGATCCACCTAATCTCACACTATTTAACTTTATGCAAGATAATTAATCTATTCCACTTGTTAATCTTTTGTGGAAAAATTAATTTCACACACATGTGCAGCATAAACAAAAATATTGAATCTCACATAACACAGTTTTTAACTGGGAAAGCCTGAAGTTGAAAACCCCAACTATATATTATGTAACATGGAGATCATATGACAATCTCATACACAAATATAAAGCTTATCACAAGCCCTCAGTACAGTACAATCATCATACACTAATTAGGAACAATCTTGCAAATCCATGCACCGATCTTGCCCTCCTGCTAGCCTGCCTCCACTGCGCAAATCCAAGCTGATTACAAAGACCAATTCAATGCAATCCCACTCTCATTTATTGCATGATTATCATTTGAAACTCCAATGTATATGTAGATGCAATTCATGCATCACTAGTAGTCACAACAGATAGTCTATCTTGCCATTTCACCTATCTCTCCACTAGTCTCCACTAAAACTACCATGCACTATAGTTAACTGTTTTATTGTTCAGTTGATTAATGAATTATTATTTTTGAATTAATTAACTAATTAATTCACTCCACTCTCATTAGTGTATCAATCAGTTAGACTAGATACAACTAGCTCAACTGAGTCTAACTGAGTTAAACTAAATACGACTCCATAACTACTTCTTCCAACTGTGTCATAACTCTGCCACTTGAGTTCTAACTGAGTCCTCCATGCAATAGCTCAAGTAAACCCTTAGGAATAGCGTAATTCCTTCTGTCAGCTGTTGTGCCACATCTTTGCACTGAACTGAAGTGCTCCAAGAGAATAAGTTGTTGTTTAGAGTCTGATTATTATTAAGAGCTAATAAGAATCGACATGCATCTATTTTTATATCAGCGATCTATAAATAGACTTTGCCCAATCTTCTAAAAATATAATCTCATCTATTTTTCACATTTGACCAACCATCTACAAATAGCCTCCTCATACATATATAATATGCTCACCATGTCTAAAAATAGACATACACCTAAAAATAGCATGTGTGGGCCCCACCTAGTTTAGTTGATTATTTTCCAACTAGGATCAAGGATGATGTTTCAGGATGCCTCCTTCACTGTTTCTTGTTGCAAACTTCAACACACCCTCTCAACAAGAAAGGACTATCTTTTCATGCGACATGCAACTCCATGCATTCGCCCTGCAACTATTGCTGCAACACTTTCGAAACTGAAAGGCTCCAAACAACTCAATCAGTATAATGCATCTGTCATCAAAGTCTTTGACTTCTGCTTAATCACTACACATGTCTTCAGGAACCACTGCGATGTTGAACTCTGCACCCATGCACTCTGCACTTGATGTCAACTCTGAACTGCGCTCTATTATCTGACACTGTCACTTTGATCTCACTGCATCAATCCAACTGATCATGCTATTGTTGCTCTATTGGCACCTCGTAGCCAGGTTCAATTCATGATATCCACACCATCTCAATGAATCTTTCCCAGAAATATCCTCTTGGGATTACTCATGCATGTCGCCCCACCTCTCACCTGGTGGTATAGCTCCATGCACTCCCTCTGCCCATCTGGCACAAAATTTCTCTACATGAGTGGTTTCTCCCACTTCATGATCCTCATCTTGTGGTTGCTCCACATCTTGAGGTTCACTCTTACCTGCATGCAAATCCAGCTCCCTCTCAAACTTCAATTACATGGCTTTTTCACACTTCCCAATAGTAGGAAGCTCAGTAGAAATCTCATCTACTTCAAGTTTATAGAGATTCTTAGCTTGAATCCCAACCTTCTTGACTTGTCCTGTTGCTTTGTACCGAAGGAAAACTTTTCCTTCACTAAAGAAAACATCATAGCATTTATCCTCTAACATTGCAACTGAGATTAAATTCTTCTTTAAACCTGGAGCATGCACAACATCTTGTAAAAGAATGAGTTTACTTGACTCCCTCTGAAAGGTAATGGTACCAATGCTAGTCGCACTGTATTTTCCATTGTCACCCAACTCAACATGCAACTGGAGATCTTTCTCCACCAAGTCACTGAAAAAGTTCACATCTCCCGTCATGTGAAAGGAAGCACCACTATCAAAGTACCACCCCGATCCCAATGCACTAGACACCATGCATGTGATAAATGATAAATCAAGCTCAAATTGCAAGGCAAGAGCCTCACCAGCTGTAGCTCCAGTAGCCATCTTGTTCTTCTTCTTATGTGGACAATTTGTGGCGAAATGCCCATGTTCGTGACAGTGAAAACACTTCACTTTGGACATGTCACGCTCTTTTCCATCTTCACCGGCCTCAGATATAGAATGGACTTTCTTCCCCTTCTTCTTCTTTGACTTGGAAACAAAAGCACAATCCTCTTCATCATCATGCTTTGATGAAGAGCCATCCCTGGTACTTTTCCTTATCTCCTCCTGCACAAGATCCGACCAAAATCGCTCCCAACCCGGCAGTTTCTCCCGTCCATTGATAGAGTATTCATATCTATGCCAACTCTTCAGAAGCCCAAGGAGAGCCAAGCTCACCAAGTCATCATCATCAACACTTACTCCTACACTCCCAAGCTCATCCCTGCATTGAACAAACTTTGTCAAGTATACCAGAATAATGTCATTCTTCTCCATTTTTATTTTTCTGAGCTTGTCTTTAAGCACCAACTTCCTCTGGTCGCTTCTTCTTTGGAACAAATATGTCAAAGCCTTCCACATAGAATATTGAGTGGCTTTCCCATGAATGCTTGAGACAATATGGTCTCTCACACCTTCCAACAGAATCCTCCTCGTCCTTGCTACTTTCTTTTGCCATGCATCAAGTACTGCAGCATCCGCCGAAGTGGGCTTAGGAACATCTCTCTTGATGAATTCCTTCAAGCCATTATCTTAAATCACCACCTCAATCTTGTCCTTCTAGGCTATGTAGTTAGAAATTCCCTCGAGTGCATACTCCAACCACAACCCATTGAAAGACATTTCAATGTATACTCAACTGTCGCACCAAGAAATTCCTGCAGCAAATTTGAATTGTCCACCAGCACAAACTCACTTCACAATTGCAATCTTCAATCAACAATGATCTGATACCATGTAGAAATTATATGCACTAAGCATGCATATGTCCAAGATCCACCTGATATCACACTATTTAACTTTATGCAAGATACTGAATCTATTCCACTTGTTAATCTTTTGCAGAAAAATTAATTGCACACACATGTCAAGCATAAACAAAAATATTCAATCTCACATAACACAGTTTTTAACCAGGAAATCCTGAAGCTGAAAACCCCAACTATATATTATGTAACATGGATATCATATGAAAATCTCATACAAACATACAAAGCTTATCACAAGCCCTCGGTACAGTACAATCGTCATACACTAATCAAGAACAATCTTGCAAATCCATGCACCGATCTTGCCCTCCTGCTAGCCTGCCTCCACTGCGCAATCCAAGCTGATTACAAAGACCAATTCGATGTAATCCCACTCTCATTGACTGCGTGATTACCATTGGCAAATCCAATGTATATGTAGATGCAATTCATGCATCACTAGTAGTCACAATAGATAGTCTATCTTACCCTTTCACCTATCTCTCCACTAGTCTCCACTGAAACAGCCATGCACTGTAGTTAACTGTTGTATTGTTCAATTGATTAATGAGTTATTATTTGTGAATTAATTAAATAATTAATTCACTCCACTCTCACTAGTATATCAATCAGTTAGACTAGATACAACTAGCTCAACTGAGTCTAACTGAGTTAAACTAAATACAACTCCATAACTACTTCTTCCAACTATGTCATAACTATGCCACTTGAGTTCTAACTGAGTCCTCCATGCAATAGCTCCAGTAAACCCTTAGGAATAGCGTAGTTCCTTCTGTCAGCTGATGTGCCACATCTGTGCACTGAACTGAAGTTCTCCAAGAGAATAAGTTGCTGTTCAGAGTCTGATTATTATTAAGAGCTAATAATAATCAACATGCATCTATTTTTAGATCAGCGATCTATAAATAGACTTTGCCCAATCTTCTAAAATATAATCTCATATATTTTTCACATTTGACCAGCCATCTACAAATAGCCTCCTGATACATATAGAATATGCTCACCATGTCTAAAAATAGACATACACCTAAAAATAGCCTGTGTGGGCCCCACCTAGTTTAGGTGATTATTTTCCAACTAGGATCAAGGATGATTTTCAGGATGCCTCCTTCACTGTTTCTTGTTGCAAACTTCAACAGGATCTCATAACGTAATGTATCCAGGTCTCTCTCTCGCTAGTTGATCCTTAACTCTGCCATACCTACACAAAACCATCATGTGTGTCAGCATATAGAAAGGAAAGACTGCATCATAACCATAAAATTCGAGCTCTCAGCCAAAAACAACACTGAAACCCCTTTCTCTGACAGATCGCACTTTTTAGGCCATTTCCTAGGATAGGTCACATTTTTCTGCCCAGTACCTGCTACCCAAGTCACCGAAAATACCCCAAAAAGTGTGACCCAACCGTGAGGAGGAGTAGAGGTTTGTTCCTGAGCTCTGGGCGCCTAATCTGAAACTTTAGTCCACTAAATTGAAAGAGTATGGTTAGGCCTCTTACCTGCAACTGAAGGATCTCGATTCCAACGATAATTTTTTCCACTATGATCACCGCAAGATTTAGGGTCTTTTCTCCTCTCTACAATCACCATAGCTACACTTGCAAATAAATCAAATTGGAGGGAAATTGCATTATTAAAAGAAAAACCCCAAAATTTTCTTTCGCCATTTACGACCAAACCGTGGCTCGGTTTAACGAACCGTCAACATTGTTGGAAAGCTCTCACCTAGAAAATGGGTATCCTTTCATTTTTGGTGATTTCATACCTCACTTGGAAGCATTTTTTACAAGAAGGGTCACTTCACCGCTTCTCAAAATCGAATTTATTCACTTGCGACACTTGTACTTGGGGCACCACTTTGTCTTCATACTTGTCGATACTCGTGTCAATTTTCTTCATGAGTAACCATATTTTACTCATGTTTTTATTGTCCCCACCGGGCCTATTCTATGTGGCAGCATCATCGATTCGCCCTTCTTTAGAGCATCTAAGTTGAGTCATCATCACATCCATGGAGTCTGTCCCGAGTCCCTTTTTTCTCCTACCATAGTCGCTTATCCTTAATTGCTTTGTACGTCTCTCATGTCACACATTTTGGCCTCCAGTCTTACTGTCCCTTGTCCCCTCCGGAGTCGAGTCACTAGCTGCCAGGTCATCCACGCCTTTTATGCTCTAACAAGGGAAGTCTATAGCCCGCTACTCAGTATCCCCCATTCCACCATCATCCCTGGTGTCATTCTATTAGTCGCTCTATGATTATCCCTCATGCCTTAGTTGAGGATTCCTCATTACCTCACCTATGGCAAACCTCCTTCTGTCGACATCGGCTTATTCATTCCAGAAGACAGGTCTAGAGGGTGGTGTACCTTGGTTCCAGCTTCCACTCTTGTTCGGTGCCTTGGATCAGGAAAATTGACCCTTTATTGCCCTTTGACTTGATAATTTCTCAATTCCAGCTCCTCATGGCATGATCAAGATCCATATACTTGATGCTTTAGTGATGTAACAAATTGTACCAGTGATTCTTAGGTGTGTGTTAGATGTTTCAGACCTCATGAGGGGGTGGCCCTTTAAGTAGCCCCCCACATACCTGGATAACCTCTTTACCAAATCCTTGGATGCAGCTATATATATTTGATGTTTTCAGCCTCAGCTGCTTGCAACGCCGTTTTAGTTTTCATGTATCATTAAGATTTTTAGAGCCCTTTCTTGTTTTACAAGTGCTCTTTGGTTGTTATTATATCTCATGTACTCAGATATTATTGTATAAGTTGTGGTTGTTGTCCCAGGCACAGTATGTATGTGGGATCCATTATGTTTTTATATCTGGCCCATGTTTATGCCAACATGTATTATATAGCTCAGTCCCATGTTTGTTGGGCGCACCATTATTCTTTGTATTTTGTCATATTGGTGGGCATAAGTATGCCTCCCCCGCCTCATTGAGAACAGGTACTCACTCATAAAAGAGACTTGTCACACCTATAAGTCTCGCCTCCTTAGGGTCTTGTCCTCTCTCACTTCAGTTTGTCTTATATTTATCTCTCTCTGACTCCCCTTCAGTGTCTAGTGATTGTGTTCTTACAACGTACGATTAGCTCCTAAAGCTCGCACATTGGGGGGAAATATGTTACACCAATTTTTAGTCATCTAACCTGTTACTATTAGATGGATTAAAGTACACCATGTAAGACCAATTTTACCATAGTAAAATTTATTTCACTATGAGGAATAATTAAGTAAATCCTTATTTGTTTGATTTTCCTCTAGGGACAATTAACTAAACCATTGTTTAATTAATATTCCTCGTCATATATAACCCAAAACATGAAAAATAATTTGATAAATCATTATTTATCTTATTATTTTATAGAAATAATTATTTAATAACATTCCTTATTAAATTTGACTAAATCATTTATAAATAATTGAATAAATCATTATTTATTTAAACTATTCCTTAACCACATTATTGAAATAATAAATAAATCATTTATTTATTTATTGTTTCTAAATAAAGGGATTTGACCAAATTTAAATTCCTTTTCCCTCCACCAAAAAAAAGAAAATATTCCATGTAAGTTGGATCTAGATTTGGTTAATAATATTTTAACTATGCACCAATATCTAGACTAACTCAATATTTTGTTATAAATAGAAGGGTTTTCCATCCATTCACTACCTTTTGTCACCTCTTGATCACCTCCTGATCTATGCTTTTGGTATGACTTTGATCCTCCATCATTGTCATATTTTTTTCTACTTTTGCTTGTGAGCTCCCTTTGAGTTACATTTTGTCTGGGTTTTCTACACCATCAAGAGAGAGAGATCTTGGATATGAAGCATTGAGGACAGACAAGAACCCATCCCATTGAGGGGTACTGGTAACATCTTTCTGTGTTCTCTTCCCAGGTGTCATAATACAAAAAATTCTTTATAAATTCTTGTCTTGTCTATTGGATGTACGAAGCTACTCTTGTTTATTTTTTTGTTTAATGTCTTTAACTGCATAGATTTTGATTTTTGTAGCATTTATTCTGATCCCCTATTGCAGATCTAAGGAAATTAACAACCAAATTTGATGTTAGGGTTGTTTGTTATGCACAACTAAAGTGATTTTTTTTCATACGTTTGCGATTAGAATTCACACTAACACCACTAGATCCCTCAAAGTTTTGTAAAAGTTTTTCCCTCTTTCATTAACCTCCAACACCACTCCAGATGAGCCAAGGAGAAATTCATTTTCATTTGCATGTTCTATTTTTTTTTCTTTTCTTAGAACAACATTTATTTTCTTTGTTGTTGGTCCCTGTAGAACATTAAACATATGTGAATTAATAGATTATTTGAAACATGTTATCTAATATTTTTAAGTATATTATTAATGAAAAATAAAAAAAGAAACTCATATTGGATGGATAGTATTGTTTCATTCACCTGATTCATCCTTCTGCAATTTTTCCATCAAGCTTTTACGCTCTTTTGGTTTTAGATCAGAAATAATCTTATCAAGCTTCATCATTCTGTGTCTTTGCGTGATATAAAGTAAACAATACATATTATTTAAACTTACATATATTTCAAAAATAATAATTTCTGTAAAGAATTTACAAATAAATTTCATTTTTTTCTTTTCTCGATGTGCTATTAGTATTTTTGTTACTTGATCTCTTGTCAGCCATTTCTTTATGAATATGAAACTTTTACCATACAATTCATTAATATATTTTATAAATAAATCACAAACTTTTCATGTAAAAAAAAATAAAGAAAATGGTGCACCTTTCAAACAGTACGCATCGAAGGCGTTGCAACATGTTCTTATAAACACACTGCCAAAACAATAGAAACACCATAAGGTGATCTCTGTCAACAAGGAGACCCGATGCATTATATGTTAAGCGGTGCACTGATTAAAACAAAAAAATTAATAAAAAACCTTTATTGTTAGTTTTTGTAGCATAAGATGTCGTGGATGAGGCAGTGTGACATGTTACTATAAATGCACCGCCAAAATAGTAGAAACATCGTATGATGCTCTCTGTCAACAAGGAGACTTGGTGCGTTATATGTTAACCGGTGCACCGATTAAAACAAACATAAATTAATAAAAAAATGTTTTTATCAAACAGTATGCACCCGATGCACTATAATAAAATAGGGCACAAGTGTGCTATCTTACACAGGGCGTACCAATTAAAAAAAATATGTTTTAAAAAAAAAAAAAAAAAATCCGGCCACAGCGAGCGGCATGGGTAGGGATCCCGACTGCGCAAGTTGTCTGTGGGTTAGATATATATATATATATATATATATATATATATATATATATATATATATATATATATATATATATATATATATAGCAATACAAACCCTATAAATCTAAAATGAAAATCCATAATTGTGAAGTCACAGAAACAAGAAGAAGCAAGGGAAGAAACAAGAAGCAAGGGTTTAAAGTAAGAATGGATTTTTTTTGTTTTTTTGTTTTTGTTTTTGTTTTTTCTCTTTTTTTTCTTTTTTTTTTTTCTTTTTTGAATATTCACAGTAAAATTTAAAATTTTTACTATGCATGTATTGAATCCAACGGAAACTAAAAAAAACAATTATTACGGTAAAATTTAACATTTTTACTATACTACAGGGTTTTTGTGTGAATCACCAGATGTTTCAATTTTTGATTCTTTGAATAATGATGTTATTTGAAATTATTTTGTTGCTCCACAGTGCTCTCGTGCTCTCTTGCTCCAGGTATGTCTCTCGTGCAAATACCTCCCTGATTTTTTTTGCAAAAATAATGAAATAATGAATAGCTTCTACTATTTAAAGAATTTTTTATGAAATTAAATTTCCAAAAATATTTTTCTACCCATTTTTCAATTTACCTCTTTTTTTCACTTTAAAAAAAAAAGTTGATTTTTTTTTTTATTTCCAGATATTATGTGCATTTGTTAACTAATTGCACCAGTGCGTCAGTTAATAACACAACATCAGTGCGCAGTAACTAAAAGACACCGATGTGGTTAACTGTACATTAGCACAGATAAAAATAAGTCCATTTTTAAGGCACCGAAATTACTTTTAGGTATGTACACCAAAATTTATTGTTGATTTTGCTCAAATACAGGGAGAAAATCTCATAATTATATCAAATGGTCAATTCTTCAAAATCTAGCTCGTTCCATAATATTTCTCAAAGTCCATCGAGGATTTCTCCCTATCCATCTCTAGACGTAATATTTACTTCAGATTTTATTTATATTTTCATTGTATAATTGAATTTGTTTTTTTATCCATGTCAATGAGCTGAATAAAATTAATGTATACAAATGTGCAGGTTCATGTAGATTCATAATCAAGTTCAGATGCACAAAATATTCAAACAAATCCAAAACGCCGGAAGCTCTTATCAGGAGCAGCATACTGCAAGGCGCATTTGGTAGAAGAAAATGGACAGTCACTTCACCCTACCAATTCTAACATTGCATCTAGCCACAATCCTGGGACAATGATGGTAATAATAATTGTTTGGTATATTAATGTAATTATTTCAACGTCAAACCAATTAATCATGTATTTTTGACATGCTTACTAATTGATATCATCGATTTGTACTAATCATGTTCAAATATATTATTTGAAATGATTAGGATTCTAGTGATGATGAGCGATCTACCTACCATCTTCCATTGTACCCCATGACAATGTCAAATCGAGAGAAGGTTGAATTAAGAGAAAAAATCGGAGAGGAACGATAAATGGTTGAATAAACCACCTATTCAATTCTCACTACGTCTAGATTCACAATTAGGAATGACTACAACAATAATAGTTCTTCACAAGCGTCAAATGGAGGCAATCAAATAGAGGTTGGTATGGATGATTAATTAAGGGATAAAATTGCCATGGAGACAATGTTGTTAGATGCATTCTGAAACAATGATCAGCTAGGGGATAATGCTCATATGGATGATACCTTTTTCGAAAGCCTTAAATTTGCTTCCACCACCCCTCTCTTTGGACCTAGCGGTTAGTCAAAGTCTACCCAGTTAGGGACAATGATGTTCTTGTACAACTTGAAAGAAAATTTTGGCTTGTCGACTGCATGTTTCTCGGAAATTTTGAGGTAATTGACCATCAAGTCCTCCCTTATATTTTGAGAAATATAATCACATAATGAACATTACAAATGGTAAATTTTATTAACGTTAATAATTATATCATAATTAATGTAAATTTAATATTTTCCATGACCAAATACAAGTTAATCAAAGATAAGGCTCTTCTGAGTGATAATGTCTTTCCCAATATGTGCGAAGAGGCAAAGAAATTGTTGAAAATGTTCGGTGTTGAGTACATATCATATCATGCATGTCCAAATGATTGTTTTCTATATAGAGGAGAATATGCAGACAAAGAGATATGTCCAAAATGTGGGCATGATAGGTATGATAAACGAAAAAACAAGGGTAAATCATGTGGTCCTCCTTTTAAGATATTGAGGCACATGCCTATAACCCCAAGGTTTCAAAGGCTCTTTCATTGTAAAGAATTAGCTATGTTGGAGGGATGGCATGCCTCACACAGAAGTGAGTTGGGAGTTATGTGAATCCCAACAGATTCAATAGCCATGAAGCATATAAAGGATACATGGCCCGAAAAATTCAAGGATGAAGTACAAAGTCTACGACTCAGCATAGCCATGGATGGTGTCAACCTATATTCCCTCCAGAACACCAACTATTCTGTTTCGCATGTATTAGTGATCAATAAAAATATCCCCCCATGGTTTTCCATGAAGAATGAACATCTTATGTTGGCTCTCATAGTCCCTGGTATAAGACAAGTGAAGAATATGGATGCCTACTTACAACCACTGGTAGATGAATTGAAGGAATTATGGGATGGGATAAATGTATACGATGTATCAAGACCCATCGAAACAGAGAGGAGTTTTACATTGTATGGCATATGTGCTTACATGACACATGATTATCCAGGCTTAGGAGTTTGCTATGGTAAATTACATGTTTATTGATTTCTTTATATATGTAACAATATTATTTCGCATATAGTTATTTAATTCATTGTAATTGTTCCGATCTTCATGATATTTTTTAACGTGGCATGCATATATATTGTATACAATAATTTTGTAGGTCTTGTAACAAACAGGTATTTTGGATGTAAATGTTGTGGACCTTTTCTAAAATCTAGATGATCCAATGACCTACGAAAGCCAGTGTATGATTGCTCCAGGGTATTCACACTTATAGAATATTAGCATCCTCTTTTAGTGGTAAATGAGAGAGAACCCAAAAGCCTCCAATAACGACACTAGCTGAATGGCTTAGAACATATGAGAGAGAGAAGGATAAGGAGTTCATAGAAATGTTCGATTCAAATAGGGAGTCTATGTTTGATGATTCTGAATTCTTCGACACCAATGTTGAGAAATTTCCCATTGGGATGAAAAGGAAATCTATATTTTATAACCTCCCATATTGGGAGCATCTTAATATTACCCACTTATTAGATCCCATGCATGTATTTAAAAATGTTTCATCTTCTTTATGGAGGCACATATCATCAAAGGAAAGTAACACATTGGTTGTTAGGAAAGATCTTATTACTTCAACAACTAAAAATAAACATTGGCCAAGACGATTATACAGTACAGGATCAAAGGCAGGCATTGGTCCCTCTAATTGGTATTTCAAAGAAGGTGATGTCCCATGGATTTAAAAAAAAAGATCTTTCTTTGGCAAAGGAAGTTATAATGGGTGTAAGGGTAGCATCTTCATATGGGTCTTCACTACGATGCTGCTTCACCATGGATGAAAATTTGTCGGGGTTGAAATTGCGTGAACATTTGAATCTTCTAAGAGTACATATAATGTCAAAAGCATGATTCTATTATTTTTTATATTGATAAATTTTATCCCATGCATGGATCATAAAACATAACTAATTTTGTATATTATTGCATGTGTTTATAACTTTGTAGTGTCATTATCCTTATTCATGGGTGGGTGTGTGAAACATGAATTCCCCTAAGACCTAAGACGTGCAATATCTAAATTATCTGCATTTTTACGTTGGACCACATAAAATGAGATTCATGTGGCTAGCATTCCATGGTGGCATCAATAGATAGTTGAGATTGTTTGTATGTTTGATAAGGAGCTGCTAACGAGTTTCATGGACTTGCAGGTTCATCTTCTAATCCACCTAGTAAATGAAGTTGAATTAGCTGGGGTGGTTTCTTGTCGTTGGATGTTATTCTTAGAGAGGTACATGAAGAAATTGAAAGTTTTTTTTTGACAAAGGGAAAAACCCAAGAAGTCTACCGATCAAGATTTCATAAGTTTTGCTCAAAATTCAAAGTTACAGGATTGGGTTGAAACTAGGATAGTTGCATAGATCTCGTCTTCCTGATTCTGATGTCGTGAATGCTTTGAAAATTTGATTTCATATGAGGAATATATTGCATTCTGAACGAAATGGAAAAAAGGTAAAATTACGATAGTTTGATGTTTTGACTGGGATGCACAATCAGCAAAAAAAGAATATTCCTTTGAATATTCCTTACACTGGATCAACCAAATGTTGACAAGTGTCATAGTGTTATTGGGTTAAGTTTTTGTTCGAGCTAATGAGAGGGTGCCACATGGCAAGCCCTAAGCCTGCCACGTGGCCCTGAAAATTCATTATAAAATTTTGTGGAGGGCACATGGCTCAACCCCATGACCTCCCTCTAGGCTCATGCATAGGTCTACCAACTACTATATGTGTTGTTCCTTAAACTTATGGTTCACAAGTTTAATTTATGGTTGACTGCATTAAAATTTGGGGGTTGGAAACCGCTAGCAGCCTCAACCCACCAGCGGTTCCCGTAAGCATTCACATGGTGCAGCAAACTCCAAACCAACCACCACGGTTAGCTCAACTCGAAAACAACCCAACCATCTTCTAAGTGCAATTCAAGCGGGGTTCTGCTAAATCATCAGGTTTATTAACGGTTGGGGGATGCGCATATGGCCACCACCCTAACTGTTACATTTAATGTGCGGTTTAATCGGTGGAGGAGTTAGTGGCATGCCAAATTTTGTGTTCATCCCAAAATTAACTCCAGTTAACTGGAGTTCTCCACATTTAGTGGAGTTTTCCTAGGAGACATTTGGAAAAAGTGTAGGAGGCTCAATTTTTGACTAATTGGAGTGAATGAAGAGTCATTTTTGACTAATTGGAGCATTCTGAAGCCATTGGTGTAGATAAAACATCCATTAGAGCACCTTAACTACACATAATAGCAAAATTTTGAGCATAATGAAAGATGGACAAACCATTGGGAGCTGGACCAGTAGATGTAGCCCAGGAGGGGTGAACTGCTTCATCATGCCTGCTATGTAAACTTCATGTGGTGACCTATTTCTCTATTTTACACTATTGTTCAGTGTTATTTCTACTTATTTTATGCTTCTAAATCACAAAAAATAATCTATAACTCATAGAAAAACTTCTTAATCATCATACAAACTAATGAACCAACTATGTACATGTTTATTAAAACTGAAAGACCCTTAGCACAAAAAAACTAATACATTCATTTCAGATCAAATGGTATCAGATCTTGAGTTTTTCTCTAGTTTTTTTAGTGCAAAGAATTGTTTAACTATTTGCAAGTTTTAAATGCTTACAAGGCTTAAGCTCAAAAAGGAAGAAGGAAAACTGGTGGAAGCAGGAGGGTCTCAAAAGGAGCCAAAGCAAAGGAGAGCAAGATTTCTAGAATCTCCACCACCTAGTTCACCTCCTAAAGAAGCAGAAGCTTCATTAAGCATGCCTCATGAGGAAGGAGAAATTCATGAAGAAGTTGACCCTAGGGAAGAAGAAATAGTGTTTAGGAAAGCATTTATTTACATGACTGAGATGGTTAGAGTCCTTTATCAAGAAAGGAATGAGAGACTGGAATGAGAAGGATCTAAACTCCAAAAGCAAGGAAAAGGATCTTCAGGAGGCCAACGTGATGAAGACAAGTCAAAGAAGGGAAATGGAGGAAATGGAGGCAATGGAGGGCCACCATCTTCACCCTCGTCGTCATCATGGCCTTCGTTTGAACAATGTTTACAAGTCACTTTTTCTCCCTCTTTCTTAATAAATGCCTATTTTTTGTTTTTACCTTTGGGGGCCTTTTCCTTAGCTTTAACTTAAAATATTTCTTCCAACCCTCTTCAGGAATGTTCTTCCCTCTAGCTTTTAGATGTGTGGCCTGAACACAAACTTCATCTAGACTGGTGGGGTTAACCATGATAATAACATGTTTTAGGTAGCTATGTAAGCCTCCTATGTACTTTATCAAGGTGTCTTGGGTCTGCAAATCCACCCCTAATAAAAGAGCTCTTTTCCTAAATTCCTAGGTGTATTCTTGCACATTTTGTCCCTTTAACTGCCTAAAGCTCTACCAGTTCATGATGGATTTTTTCATATGAGCTAATGGATAAAACTGTCGTTTAATAGCAGCAATAAAATTTGACCATGATAGAATAATCTTACCATGCTTCTTGATTTCCTCCTGTGTCTTGGCTTCCCACCAAACAAGTACTGCATCTTCCATTCTCAAAGAAGCTAATTGATTTTTTGTATCATCATCTTGAAGGTTCTGTATTCTTAAATATACCTCCAATTGTAGAATCCAATTATCTAGTTTGTCTGCATTTACTTCACCATTAAACATTGGTAATTCGAACTTAACATCACATTTTAACAAAGGAGATTTACCAATTCTCTTGGACTTGTGTGGCTGATGTATTGAAGAAGAGGTAGAAGAAGATGATGATGATGAGGGTGAATATGGTGGCCCTCCATTGCCTCCATTTGCCTTCTTTGACTTGTCTTCATCATGTTGACTTCCTAAAGATCCTTGTCCTTCCTTTTGGAGTTTAGATCCTCCTCCTTCCAGTCTCTCATTCCTTTCTTGATAAAGGACTCTAACCATCTCAGTCATGTAAAGAAATTCTTTCCTAAACACTCTTTCTTCTTCCTTAGGGTCAAATTCTTCATGAATTTCTCCTTCCTCATGAGGCATGCTTAATGAAGCTTCTTCTTCTTTAGGAGGTGAACTAGGTGGTGGAGATTCTGGAAATATTGCTCTCCTTCGCTTTGGTTCCTTTTGAGACCCTCATGCTTCCACCAGTTTTCCCTCTTCCTTTTTGAGCTTAAGCCTTATAAGCATTTAAAACTTGCAAATAGTTAAACATTTCTTTGCACTAAACAACACTAGAGAAAAACTCAAGCTCTGATACCATTTGATCTGAAATGACTGTATTATTTTTGTTGTGCTAAGGGTATTTCAGTTTTAATAAACATGTGCATAGTTGTTTCATTAGTTTGAATGATGATTAATGAGTTTTTCTATTAGTTATAGATGAATTTTTGTGATTTAGAAGCATAAAATAAACATAAATAACACTGAAAAACAGTGTAAAATAGAGAAATAAGTCACCACATGAAGTTCAACTAAGAATTTTGTTCTTCTTATGATTAAGCCCAAAGATGAAGTTAATCATGAATATTTTGAGGGATGTGATCCTAAGTTGAAATCAGATTTATATGATGTGTTTAATGGGCATCTTGAGATATTTCAGGAGCCAACAGGATTGCCTCCAAAAAGAGAAATTCAACATTATATTCAATTGCAACAAGATTTTCCTCTTCCAAACATTGGTATGTATCGCATCTCGATAATGGAGAATGCTGAAATAAAGAGGCAAATCAAAGATATGTTGGATAAAGGTATCATACGGCCAAGCACCTCGCCATGCGGTTCACCCATAGTCTTGATACCAAATAAAGATGGAACTTGGTGCATGTGTGTAGATTTTCAAGCTTTGAACAAAATTACAGTAAAAAATCGATACCCACTCCCAAGAATATATGATTTTCTTGATCAACTGAAAGAAGAAAGGTTTTTCACTAAGTTAGATTTACGAAGTGGGTATGATCAAGTAAGAATTGCAGAAAGTGATATATGGAAAATTTCATTCAAAACCGAACAAGGACTCTTTGAGTGGCTAGTTATGCCTTTTGGTTTATGTAATGCACCGACAACTTTTATGAGAGTTATGGATAATGTTTTGCGACCATTCCTTGATGAATTTGTTATTGTGTACTGAGATGAAATTTTGATTTTCAGCAAAACAAGAGAAGATCATGTCTTGCATGTAAATATAGTGCTTGATATTTTGAAGAAAGAGAAATTGTTTCTTAAGATGTCAAAATATGAGTTTTGGAATACTTCTTTGGTATATTTGGGACATATTGTAGGAGGAGGAGAATTGAGGATTGATCCTTCTAAAGTGGAGGCCATTGTGAATTGGCCCACACCCAAAAAAATTATCGAGGTAAGAATTTTCTTAGGTGAAGCTCAATATTGGAGGAAATTCATTGCTAACTTTTCTTCCATATCGGCTCCTATGCATGCATTGACACGTGTGAAGAAAGGATTCCAATGGGGAGGCAAACAACAACAAGATTTCGAAGCTTTAAAAGACAAGATTAGTTCAGCTCCAGTCCTTGCACTACCAAATTTGAGACAACTATTCGAGATACAAACCGATGCTAGTGACTATGCCATGGGCACAATTCATTTGCAACATGGTAAGCCTATCACCTTTCATTCAGAAACCTTTAATGGTGTTGTGATTAATTCATCCTACATATGAAAAATAAATATATGCATTGGTGCAAAGTGCCAAGAAATGGAAACACTACTTGATGGGTAAAGAAACTATTGTACACACTGATCACCAACCATTACAGTATTTGCAGTCGCAAACAAAATTGCAGCAATCAAGACATTTCAGGTGGATGGGATTTCTTAAAAAATTTCACTTGGTTATAAGGTAAAAAAAAGTTATATTCGATAAAGTTGCATATATTATTTCAAGACCAATCATTAGTGATTATACTTTACTCAAAAATGATTCTGTTGTACATGAGAGTTACATAGAACAATATGCACATGATGTTGATTTCAAATATGTGTATGCTAGTTTGAGTGAAGGGAATCAAGTTGAAGAAAGAGATTATCACATTCATAAAAATTTGTTGTTTCATTTGGGAAAGCTATGTATTCCACAAGGAGAGAGGCTAACTGTCATGAGAGAAGCTCATTCTTCTCTTATTCTTGGACACTTTGGTGTAAGAAATACAGTGGCACATCTACAGAGGTATTGTTATTTTCCTCAAATGATAGATAGTGTGTCATGTTTTATAAGAGGTTGTTCTATGTGTGCAACAAGAAAGCCTAGCAATAGGAAGCTTGGATTGTACATGCCACTACCGGTACCATCAAGGCCATGGGAGAGCATCTCCATGGACTTTGTTGGAGGTCTACCTATGTTAAGAAAGCAACATGATTATATTTTTGTAGTTGTGGATAGATTCAGTAAAATGTGTATACTTATGCCATGTAAGAAGACCATTACTGCTAAACATATTGGTGAACTATATTTTCAGAATGTTTGGCTTCATTTTGGATTGCCCACTTCTATTGCTAGTGATAGGGATTCCAGGTTCATTGGGAATTTTTGGTCAAATCTATGGGGAATGATGGACACAAAATTGTAAAAGAGTACCGCTTTTCATCCACAAATAAATGGAAAAACTGAAGTGGTGAACATAACAGTTGTGCATATATTGAGAGTATATTGCAGCAAACATTATAAGTTGTGGGATGAAAAACTACATTACATTCAACATGCTTACAACTAGGCAAAGCACTCTTTAACACAAAACCCAGCTTTTCAAGCATGCTTTCGGTGTTTGCCAAAATCACCATTAGACTTCATCTTTGGGAATGATGTTGCAATTGATGGCCATAGTGATATTGATAAGGCTCAAAATTTCATTGAGAAAATTCATATGATACATCGACAAGTTCAAGAACAATTGAGAAAAGTCAAAGAAAATACAAAGAGAGGCATGACAAACACCGGGTTGATCACAAGTTTCAAGAAGGAGATGAGGTATGGCTACACATTAGAAAATAAAGGATGCAAGGGGAAGGTAAAAAACTCAAACTTATTCACTATGGTCCTTTTAAGATCATAAAGAAAGTTGGTAATAATGCATTCCAACTTGATTTTCCTTCTTACATGCAAATGTATTCAGTTGTTAATGTTGAAAACTTACGCTTGTATTAGCCTCATTTTATCGATGATCAGGAAGTAATGTTCAGCTACCCTCTATTGAAGATTTCTCACCAAAATTTCTGGATGAGCTCAAAGAGGATACAATTCTTAATATGAGGACAAGAGCATCAAACATGGGAAGTGTTGACTACCTTCGAGTTGGGCTCAAAGGCACTAAACCAAGCAAGGAAAAATGGATGGAGATTGTAAAGGTGAGGGAGTTGTACCCTCATCTACTGAATAGGTAATCAAGTCTTTTGGGGTTCAAAATCTTTCCAATGGGGACGAATGATCAGGAGTTCATAAGTTTTGCTCAAAAATCAAAGTTACACGATTGGGTTGAAACCAATATGGTTGTGCAAATATGGTCTTTCTGATTCCGACACTATGAATGGTTCGAAAAATCGATGGCATATGAGAAAGATATTGCGTTATGATAGAAATGGAAAATAGGTAAAATTATGACAGTTTGACTAGGTTTGACTCGGATGCACAATCAGTAAAAAGAAATAGAATATTCCTTGGAATATTTCTTACACTGGATCAGCCAAATTTTGACAAGTTTCATAGTGTTGTTGGGTTAAGTCTTTGTTTGAGCCAATGAGAGGGTGCCACATGGCAAGCCCTGAGGCCGCCACATGGCCCTAAAACTTCATTATAAAATTTTTTGGAGGGCATAGGGCTCGATCCCCTGACCTCCCTCCGCACGCACGCACAGGTCTACCAACTACTCTACGTGTTGTTCCTTAACCTTATGGTTCAGAAGTTTAATTTATGGTTGACTGCATTCAAATTTGGGGGTTGGTAACTACCAGCGGTCCTAACCCACCAACGATTCCAGTAAGAATTCACATGGCGCAACAAACTCCAAGCCAACCACCATGGTTAGCTCAACCTGACAATAACCCAACCGTATTCTAACTGCAGTTCAAGCGGGGTTTCACTAAACCATCCGGTTTATTAATGGTTGGGGGGTGCACATGTGGCCATCACCCTAACCATTACATTTAATGTGTGGTTTAATTGGTGGAGGAGTTAGGGGCATGCAAAATTTAGTGGTCAGCCCAAAATTAACTCCAGTTAGCTAGAGTTCTCCACATTTAGTGGAGTTATCCTAGGAGATATTGGGAAAAGTGTAGGAGGCTCAATTTTTGACCAATTGGAGTCAATGAAGAGTCATTTTTGACTAATTGGAGCATTCATAAACCATTGGTGCAGAGAAAAAAACCATTAGAGCACTTTAACTACATGTGATAGCAAAATTCTGAGAATAATGAAAGATGGACAAGCTATTGCGAGCTGGACCAGCCGATGTAGCCCAGGAGGGGTGAACTGCTTCATCATGCCTACTGTGTAAAATTCATGTGGTGAATTATTTGTCTATTTTACACTATTGTTAAGTGTTATTTATTCTTATATTATGCTTCTAAATCACAAAAATTCATCTATAACTCATATAAAAACTCCTTAATTATAATGCAAACTAATGAACCAACTATGCAGATGTTTATTAAAAGTGAAAGACCCTTAGCACAACAAAAATAATACAGTCATTTCAGATCATCTATGGCAGAGGGGTACATATCATATTATTATTTCTATTATTCGAGTGATTACATCAAGAAGATCGACAATAGACCAGGTTTAGTGATTTGGGACAATGACAGGGATGAAGACAAAAGAGAAGGGGAGCTGCTCCAAACGAATGGAAAAAGGCGCTTGATAAAGAGTAAGCAACTTATAATTTTTAAAATTTACACAAAGTAAATATTCATGTAGAACTTCGATATAATGTATATTTTGATCTCATATGCACTATATGTCGGTTTTATTTCATCAGTGAATGCATAAATTGAAGCAATCAATAAATTCGTTCTTTACAATTCTGGAGTGACACAACCGTGGGTCGCATTGTACGAACAAAAGAGGATGAAATGGGATAGTGACAGGAAATAATTCAAATGGTTGAATGGTAGAATTGTACCTTACCCCGATCATTTAAAAGAAAACATGGCAACTATATTCCCCAACAGTTGGGTTGCTGACCAGTCAAAGAGAAATACCGTGCAACCGATTGTTACCCGCGTGTTGAGGAGGATGTGCTAAACATAATGATTGGGTGAACCCACTTGGTAACATTGTATTTATGCACATTTTAAACTTAATAATGCACCTTTTAAATGTAATTACATCTATATTTCATATTTTAACAGTTGGGTTATTATAAGACACATGTCACTATGATTTTTAAACTTTTTTATAAGTCAATTTGTTCCCATCTATGTGGGCATATAGACACCATTTTTGCACAGAAAATGTCAATGATGGACACATGACACAAGACTGTGGAGTGGAAGTCGAATTCGATCAATCTATTCAAGCTAGCCCCTATGATAAAAACCTAGTACTAGGGACGATAGGTTACGTCAAAAAGATACAAGAGATCGTTGAAGTGGATTTCTCTTCTTTCCAATGTGTTATTTTTAGGTGCAAGTGGTGGGACACCTTTGATCGGAATAATGTAAAGTAAGATCGCCATAGTAGGCTGATATGTATCAACTCTAGAAAGATGTGGGATGAAGCTAAGGAGCCCTATGTTTTCCCCAAACACTACAACCAGGTGTTTTTTTACCTAGATGTGTTGGATAGGGATTGGTGATTCGTATTGAGACATGACCCTAGATCAAAACATGTTTTTGAGAACAATAGTATTATCATGCCAAATGAGATGGAAGATAATGAGCGTGATCATGAGAACCGAGAGTGATTTGGTACATGTGTTATTTCATCATTTATACTTTTTAAGATGGGTTTTTGTAAACAAGAGGACTTAATTACCTTATAATTAAGACTCTTTTTTTCAAAACATTATAATATGTATTTTGAATTAATTGGTTTGCATTGTGTTAATATTAAAATCATTTCACTTGATAATTTGCAATTATGTTGATCTCGAAAAAAATGGCGTACTGTATACAACTACTTGATAATTTGCAATTATGTCAATTCCTAAAATAATACAACTACTTGATTGCTTTAAATGTGTGTGAATGATATCTTCAAAATGTATACTGTTATTTTTTGTATGTAAGATCATAATAAAATAATGATAATTCTAAACATGAATTTATCTGCATTACTTTATAAACTTTATTATGTTACAAAAATTCATATTATTCTAGATTTATTATTTTACAATTATTTATATTCATACTAATTTACAAATTTACAATTATGATAATTTAACAATATTTACGGTATACATTTTAATTATGGTAGTAATTATGGTTCAAAATTGACAATTAATTTACAAATTTTAATAAAATTGAATGATAACAATACATACAATTACAATTACAATTTTACAATCTCACAATACAATTACAATTTCACAAATATTTTACATACAATTACAACTACAATTTTACAATTTTACATACAATTACAATTACAATTACAATTTTACAAGTTTACATATAATTACAATTAAAATTATAATTACAATCATGATGCATACAATTACAATTACATTTTTAGAATTTTACAAATTTACAAATTTTCAAATTTTACAATTTTAATAAAATTGAATCATGACATGAAAACATACAATAACAATTACAATTTAACAATTTAACAATACAATTACAGTTTTACAAATATTTTATATACAATTACAATTACAATTTTACAATTGTACATATAATCAAAATTAAAATTTCAATTGCAATCACGGCATAATATTTAATAAATATCATGATTTAATATTAACAATAAACATCATGATCATGATAACCATTGTAAAAACATCATATTCAATTAAAATACACATTCAAATTCACTAACATCATCTAATCATCGTGATCATGATCTTCTAATAAAACACAAGCATTGTATAACATCATCACAACACAAATATCAAATATACATCTCATGTCAAATAACTGCTATCACATACACATCTATCTGCAAGCACATTAAATGAAAATTTCTAACATGACCTAACAATCTACACATCATGATGAACACCAACATGTAAATTAAGTACATCAACATGAACATCAAATACATGGACCATATATATATATATATATATATATATATATATATATATATATATATATATATATATATATATATATATATATATATATATATATAATGTCAAAAATATACAACTATAATATAATTGCATATAAATGTCAAATATCTAGTGGTACATCAATACTAGTACTAGTCGAGGCTTGCTCAGTCGATGATGCATCCTTATGCTCAGATAGATGACGTGCTTGCTGATTAGTCAATGGTGTAGTCTACTTAGGAACTGCCTACTGATGACTCGTCGATGGAGCAACATGCTCAGTGGATGGTGCGGCTTGTGATGATGGACCTGCCTCCTCAGATGGACTCGCCTGCTTAGGATTAAGTGCCTGCTCAAGATCAAGTGCCTGCTTAAGTCCGTGTGTCTATTGAGATGGTGCAGACTACTCAAACGATGCCCATTGATCAGGACTGGATTCTCGCTACTCATCATAATCTCAGTCATGAGGTGGAGGAGGAGGTGGAGTACTAGAATGATGATCACTACCCTAATGATCATGATCATCAAATGAGGCATTTCTCTGTCGTGCATCTCCATGACGCATATGCCTCCTAGCCCGCATCAGTGCTCTGGAAGCTCCAACGATATGACGCATGAGGGTCAACATATCGCAGATCATGCCCCTCCAAAGCTGTGTGAGCCTATGATCAACCTGAATATCTCTGATCGTAGCCAGGAGGACTCCCTCATCAACTAGAAGTCGATAGAGTTTGTCACTCAAATCCATCCTAAATCGGGTGTCCGGCCTACACCTCACCCCCGTGAGTATCTGCACCCGATCAGGATCAGGTTTGTCACCCTAATCCTCTACCTCTACCATCTCCTCATCAACATCTACACCTGGATCATTCAACGAGGGTGGAATCTTATCCCCAACGAATGTACCAATATCTACAAAATATAGAGTACACAACAAAAATTATACATTTTCATTAAACAATTTAATAAAACAAGTTAAAGAATGTGTTAGAATAAATTTGATAATTCTAATTAATTAATTAAGACAATAAAATGAAACTATATTAATTTAAAGAAAACACTAATATTACCTCTGGCATCCGGCGGCTCATTCTGTGTTAAGAGGAAGTTGTTACACCCTCTCCAATCCAAACTGACATACAGACATGGCACCAGAACGAAGGAGTGATCATTAATACTCGATAACAACTCCAGTGCATCAGGAGATATCTTGGTGGGAAAGTCAGGATGGCCCCTCTTGAGAATAATTTGGCCCCACATCTACATCTGTACATACAATATCGACCTACAATGCTGCCGAACAAAAGTAGGCCTTGTCTATGGAAACTGATAAAAAAATAAACAAAATAACTCTAAAGAAAAAGGGAAGGTCAACCTCCCACGAGCCTGAGAACAACGTCTATCTAATGTTGTACAAAACTACCGCAAAAAAATCGTAGACCATCTCACAAGTCGTGGTGCCTGGAATAAATAATCAACATAAATAAAAGTGGGCAACTAATGCATTTCACGTCACTAGTATAATGTGAAATGGTCATCAGCAATAGTGAGAGGCACCTCACCTCCTCTACACCAAACAAAGAAATACGTAGCTGACCACCGGACACCTAAAAATCTACAGGAGAAACTATATCATCCCTAATGTATCTCTGGGAGTACGCCAATTGACTCCCTACTACATAGCCGATGGGGACATCTATGAACTAGGGAAAATCCTGCCCTCTCCTAGATAGGCCAGTAATAAAATACATGTCGTCCTCAGTGGGCGCTACCACTGGCCAGGACTGACTCGGAAAGCCTTTCAGTGGGCATCCCACCTGAAGATGAGCTATCCCAATAACCCACTACGTCCCTTCAGGGATGTAGCCTCCTCATAGAACTTGAGGAGGCCTACCTCCCTTACTAAGCAACTGGGTGGTTTCTGTAATAGGGTGAAGGTATATAAGTCTCTCCCTTTCTCCTGGCTCCCACAGGTGAATCACGTTATACTGGTCCTCCATATGTTCTTGTTGTTCCCTTTGTTCTCTCCATTGACGCCACTGAATGATTCACATATTAAATACATTTTTTTTATTAAATGAGACATGTATTTAAATATATATATATATATATATATATATATATATATATATATATATATATATATATATATATATATATATATATATATATATACTTGCAGTCTATATAATTCATGCACCGATATCGGTGCATACGTTTATTGAGTAATTACCTTTACAGGGTATGGAATTGTTCAAGGACCGAAAAAGAAATGTTCTTTTTCAACATAAGCGCTGATGAAACTATCCGCCCTAGGGTGGATAGTTAGGTCAATTCACCTCCCAACAATAATACATGGTCAACGACAAGTAGAACCACCATCAGTTACCTGATTGGACTACGTATTGTTGTTCTGCTGGTGATGCATTGATCAAACATTCAATTCTAGTGCTTGGGATCTTTAGTCAACACACTTCCCAACAACATTCAATGGTCAACAGTGCTCAGAAATATCGCATCTATTGACTATGTAACGATGTGTTAAGTGGTGGCATTGATCACACTGGATTCAGCAGGTATATTTGGTCCACGCACCACCCTCGGAACACTGGTACATAGTCAATGGTTTGGTCGTTTAAACCACCACACTGCCATGTAAGTTTTAAAAATAACCATGGTGCGTGTTTTTTCGGTACTGCACTGAAACCCAGTGCGGTTTCCGTTAGCACCATTCGTGGTGTAGCCTGTAAATTTACAGGAAACACCGCGAATGGTGCGAGCCGAACAACTTGAGTGCACTCCGCAGTTTTTTTTTTAAAACGGTAAATTTTAAGGTTTTTTAGAAATCTAATCCGCTAAAAAGTTTATTTATTGAGAAACAAGTAAAATACTTGTACATTTGATCATCGAGGAAGAATATTTTCTAAGGAATTGGAGAAACCAAATTTTCCAACTATTTTTGAAAATTCAAAATCCACAATGTGGGCAATGGATGACAACAGTGCATGCAATGGGAGAACCGATGGTAGGGTGCCTCACACAAGAGAAATTAACACTGGGCTTGAGAGGTCTAGAGAACTGAAGAAGTAAAAATGACGTTTTTACGGTCGCTATTTCTTTTTATTTAACCATGTTTCGGTGCACGGGTTTTTGAGACGCACCGAGCAGTATTAATGATGGCGCACCGCTGTCATTGCGGTGCACTGGATTACTGAGACACACCGGTCTTGTTTATGCATAGAGACCCAGTGCAATATAGTAATTAGATGCATCGGGCGGGTTTTTACGGAGAGCATGGTGTCTCGATGTGCCAATTTTTAGTATGCACCAGTGCGTTGTGAGTAAAACGCACTGGTGCTTTGTATGATGAGAAACGCACTAAACAAAAAACATCCTCAAAAACCTCCACCCACCAATCTCCTTTAGAGACCTCTGCTACAAACGGATATATAGGATATTTTTATAAGGGGTTCCTAAAAAACATCCGCTAGAGGTCTTTTCCTTGTAGTGACCATACCAACAATAGATGCACCACTGGAGCAAGTGCATAAATAAGGAAAGCAGGTAGCAAAAATACTTCAGCAGTATAATGTCGCCTACACAAGAATCACATATAAGATTCATGGTGCACCAACTAAGTGACTCGGGATGAGTCACATGTGAGTGTTGGGGGCTTGTTGAAGGCAACCCAACTTGGTCCATTTTTTGTCAAAAAATTCACATTTTTAGGAGCATAGTGTGCGGTACTGCGAAGTTAGATATTATAGTTTGTAGATTTCTGTGGTAGAAGTTATGAGATTGAGAATTCATATCAACCACAATCTTCATTTTTATGTCTACGTTTCAAGTCTAGAACAAGACTCATCTTTAGGACGAAACCTACAAAGAAGAGAAGAAACCAAAGGTTATGAATAATGAATGGAGGGATGAGAGGATGAGAGGAGCCAAACTACCCAATTTTGATAATTAGAAATGAAATAAAATAAAATAAAGATAATTTAATTTAAATTTAAATTGAATTTTATTATTATTTATTAATAATAATGTTTATAAAATCTACGTATGAGAGTTAATAATAGAAATTTTTAATGGATTTATAAATGTAATATTATTAGTTTAGATTAATAAGTAATATCTTTTGAAGTATTAATGATGAAGATATGAATGAATTTATTTTAATTAATATTAAGATAATTTTGATGCATTAAACTTACGTTAATTATAATGTATGTTATTAGAAAACCCAAATGTCAAAGTTGATTAAAAAGTTAAAATTTTTAGCAAGGGATTAAGATAAAATTTAAGAGGGAGGGAGTTAAATGTAATGGGGGAATATAAGGAATGAAATGAGGGGAGGAGGTATAAATTTTTGGGGAAATGAATCCATAAGTGTATGATGTGAGGGGAGGGAAGGAGAGGGAAGGAGATATTTGTAAATTTTACACACACACACACACATATATAAGATGTAGTTTTAATAATTATTATTGTTAAGGTTAGTAAGGGTTAATATTAAGATTTAGGTTAAGTGGTGGGGGAAGAAAATATACGGGGAGGAAATGAAAGGAAGGGAAAGGAGCCACGAGATTATAGGAGAATATATGTGAGAGGGGGGGGGGAGGATACTAGAGGAGGCCAATATTAGGGGAAAGGAAGAGGGGATGAATGATGAAAGGGATGATATTTTATTCTTTTGTCATGTGAGGGAGTAAGGGGATACAATTTCTTTTCACTTCCAAACCTCCATCCCTATTGAGGTTGTGGGTGTGTTTGATGATTTAAAGGGCCTCGGGAATTTTACACTTGAAATGATGATTTTCATTAGCGATTACCGTAGTGTCTTCCAGGAAAATATGGTGACAATTTTATCTGCATGCTCTGCCAAAGTTGAGGATTGAGTTCTTCCATTTCTGATGTCAGTACCATGTTCTTTAATCCCAATTTTAAAACATCTTCCTACTTCTCCAATATAGCAATATCCGCATGAATGATTGAT
>CM076570.1:1241938163-1242276967 GCA_034641835.2 Pinus albicaulis | reverse complement strand
GCAAATGAAAGTTAAAACTGTCGGCAACCTATCAAACAGTTGAAACCAACCAACAGGGGAGTCACAAGAATGTGATCCCCAGCGGGGTCGCCAGTTCTGTTTCGGGGAAAATCACCCTAGAGGTTTGTTGGGCTTAAACCTCCACAGATCAGGGGCATGCTACTTAAGAAGGACTCACACAGCCATACATGTTCATGAAAAACTAAATAGAGTAGAACGAGGAAGTTACCCGTAGGTCCTACGGTTGAAGCAGATCCCGCGGGGTCCAAACCCCCAGCAACCGTTCTTCCTTCTTAACCTGAAAGACAAGAAGAAACAAGCATGAAGAACTGGTTGTACAGCATATATCTACTCTAAATGTTAGTGAAATCCATATAAAACATCAGATAAACCATAATGAATACTTAAATAACAATATTCTCATAGATGTAAGCAGACACTAACACGTATATTTCGGGAACAAGATGGTACTTCTGTATTATAAATAGCATGTATAGAAATAAAGAGTGGAGAGATCACCTGAATCCTTCCACGATCTTTGAGCAGACCGTCGTCCGGATCCGTCCCACCCTTGCCTCGCTAAGATTCCTTCCGAACTGGTGCATACGAGATGACATATGAAGGAATGAGCATCTCCAAGAAACAAAGGTTTCTTGTAATGAACTGGGAAGTGCAGGAGGCACGGGAATTCAGACTTGGATAGGGAATAGCAACATAGTATAATATCAATAATTCTCTCTCTCCCTTAGGCCATACACATGAGGGGCTTTTATACTCCCTCCAAGTAGTTTCAACAGTTGGAAAAAGTTGGCCACGTGCTGGGGCGGTTGAACTACCAGAGTAACCATCAACCCAGCCCGAAAATAAGGAATTTTTATATGTTTTTTAATGATTTTAATGGCATACGCGGTAAAGTGCAGTTGGACTCGCGTATACACGCGGAAAAGTCTGGGCATAATCACGTATGGGGATTTTTACACTGTTTTTTAGTGAATTTGTCCAAGTCTGTAGGAATGGGTGCCCAAAGCCATAAAAGCAATCATGAATCATATGAAGGTGAGAAATGATGCTATAAAAAATATATGAAGGCATTTTTGGCCTATGGTGACCAAACCCCAATCTCCATAAAGGTCAAATATTTAACCTTTCCAAGGCAAAATTTGCAAGTTAGAGGTTTTCCTTAGCCTAAAGATACCCAGTGCAAACAACCCTCCTCCTAAACTATGAGATTGTCCCATACATACTTCATTTGGCCCTCATTTTCAAAATTTTCCCTCACATCACTCATTTTCCATCCTAGACCTAAAAAATCTCAGACAAGATAAATCCTTCTGTGCTAAAACCAGTCAGCATGTTTGAAGAAGAGATTCATACCAGAAGTGATGAAGGCCAAATCTCCACCAAGCCAAAACACAAGGGAGGAAGGGTTAATATGTTTGAGCCCTTGGATACCATTCAAATCACCTCCTCTCCAATGATCCTTGGATGTTTTCATGATGTTGGGTGTTATTAGTTTTGTGAGAAGGTTAAGCAACTCCAAAGCCACACAGACTTGACTAGGTTGTTCATCCTTAGTTTACAAAATCGCCATGTCAACCTAGCATTTGTGAATTTTGAACTCTCATCTGAATTCATCGCTAAAGCCATAGGAATACCAGACATTGGTGAGAGATGGTGTAAACAGAAGAAACTGGACTTCAACTATTATGATCCCTACCTCAAACCTAGCTGTCAAAAAGGCTGCAAGGTTGTCTTCCCCTTTTCCCACCTGCTAGAGAGGTATGCCCTATTGATGAGGTAGATTATCAAGTACTTCACCTATGAGGGGAGGTACTCCAAGGCTTATTCTTATCACATAAGGCTTCTGATGCAATTCACCAGGGTTAAATTGCTAAACCTACCATACTATCTATACCAAAGCATTGACAAAATGGCTTCAGTAATCAAGAAGAGGAGTTATTCCCACAAAATGCAGAGCATTTTTCACCACTCCTTGATGAAGATGATTTTTTTACACTAGCTGGAGGAGCAAGGAATTCCTTGGGAATATTTCATCTCTCATGATGTATTTGCCAATCCCAAAGCCTACATTTAGCAAAATTTTCCTTCCACTTCACACCCACCTACCTCCACTCCTCCACCATCTCCACATATGCCTTCTCCTTAAGGAAACTCACCTCCTATCTCTTTACCTAATGCATCAAATGAAGGAGCTGACAGTATACCTAATGAGGAGCAAACAGATAATGATGGAGAGGCAAAGGACAGTGAGGTAGAAATAGAGTTTAATGAGGAAAAAGAAGAGGACAATAGTGCTAAGGGAGAAGATGAAGGCAATAGCCATGAAGAAAAAACAAACAGCAGTGAGGAAGAGGCAGAATCTATTGAGGAAGACTAAGAGGATGATGATGACATGGATGAGGAGGATGAACATGGCAGCCATCAAGTGAAAGATAGTGATGAATTTGAACAAAACAGTGATAGTGATGACACCCATAAAACAATATCAAGTATAGAAAAGAGTGTTGATGATGAGCAAGATAAAGACGGAGAAGATTATGAAGAAAACAATGAAAAGGATAGTCAAAAAGAGAGTGCACAAGAGAGCCAAGAGGAAGATGGGTTTGAGCATGAAAGTGAGCCCAGTGATAGTGAAAAAGGTGTTGAAAACAATAAAGGCAATAAAAATGAAGAGATAGAGGGAGAGGATGAAGAAACTAAAGACCAAGAGTAGACAAATGATGAGGTTGAAACAGAGTTTGAAGATGAAGGCATTGACTAAGACAGTGGTACAAATGAGATAGTCAATGACAAGCAAGGAAATAATCATGATAGTCATGATAGCTGTCAGGACTTTCATGACACTAATCAACCTAAAAATGACCAAGAAATTCAAAGTGACAATGCTGAAAGTGACAGAGAAGAAGACCTCAGTGAAGGACTGATGAAGGGGCATTAGGCTCAAGAAATACTTTGTATTTTTATAAGACATAGGGGGGTCTTATGTTTCTAAATTTTCATGTAAATATTAGTATTTTGAATAAAATAGTGAGGAATTGTAAATTTTCTCCAACCATTAGAGAACATGAGAGGAATTTGATTAAGTTACGAATGTAAAGAGTCAGTTTCAGTTATTTTAGGGATTGGGTCTAAATTTATGACCTTGAGAAATCTAAGAGTTTTGGTGAGATGCTAGGGAAACTGAAGTGATTCCTTAGAAAATTGTATAAATGTAATAATTCTAAAATACAGATAGATCAAAGAGCAAGTTAGATAGGATTTCAGGAAAACCGAGTTTTGTTTTCCAAGCCCTCGGGAAATTGTGAAAAGAGCCATTGATCTGAATATCTGGCCAGAAGCAAGAAACCTTTCGTATTTGATTTCATATTTATATATGAAGGGATTGATGTTGAGTCACATCTGTGTCAATTAATTGAATTATGTATGTGTAAAATCTATGTTAGTGGGATGAATTAGCGACTCTATGTGGAATAGAGAATTGATATAATTTGTATTTATATCACCTAAGAAAGATAGATCACTGAAAGGATCTATCTTAATGAAGAAAGTGGAACTAGAATATAACCTTTGAATATACCGATTTGGTTGCAATTGATATGGAGTCTACAGTTTTGGGCTTTGATGGAAAGCGGTGTTGAAGGCGTAGAGACAGAAATCATCATACGTTGGTTATCTGATTTGGTTTGTTTAACCCTGTTCAAATGTCGAATTTGATGCGGTATTGATATCTTGAGGCTTGAGTGATTCCTTGAAACCAAGTGAAATGCTTTGGTTGAATGACTGGGTTTTGTTTTACAAGCAAGTTTGTATAATTCAATTGATGGTAGCGATGGCCATTTAGTTGTGTAGGCATCGTTTAAAGGGTGACCGAATCGTGAAGTGGAACCGTGAGGGTGGTTTTGACAAATCAAAACTAGTGGTCTCGCGCTGCTCTCAAAATGGAAAGTTGATTTCGCTTTTGGAACGCAATATCATTCTTTAAGTGCCGCGTGTCCTAAAGTGGTATTCAATTACCACTTTTATCGCACAATTTGTGAAGATTAACCCTGGTGCATCTCAGTAATGTGATATGCGTTAGATCATTTAATTTTGATGCGATGATGTCTCACCCATTGGATGATGTGGAGAGATGAGTCCAGGTAAGAATGCTGGTTACACGCATTAAATATTTGATGCGATGGTTTGTTTGATAGCTGGAATTTTTAATAAACTATGGTAAAATTAAAGGTTGTATGAGGTGGGTCCAACGTTACATGTAGTCAAACCTTAATATATAACATGATGCCATACTTTGATAATGAATGTAGAGTGGGAGTATTGGCGGGTTTTATACTAAGGAGTTTACGCCATATTCATTATACAATGGATTTAAACATGAAGTCCAAATAAAGACCCGAATCCCATGAAGTGAGGGTCAAAGTTTAATATGAGTTTAGTTGTAATGGTTGAATATTAATTAGACATATTATAAGAAGGGTTTTGATTATGGTTTTAATCATAGAAAGAAAAGGTAACTTTTTCATATGAAGTTGTGATATTGGGTTTTTATAACCTTAAATGAAGTAAGCTTCCGCAAATGAAATTTAATTATTGAATTAATAATAAGGTTTTAACCTTTAATGGAGAAGCTTCTGCATAGTGTTAGAGTTTCCCAGATTTAAAATTATTTGGGAAAAATATTTGGAATGCAGTTTATATGCACAAGAGAGTGATAGAGGATTGAGAGACTAGCCCAGGCATCATGTGGTATCAGAGCAGGAAAGGCTCTGTTTGAAGTAAAAGAATTTTTTGTAATTAAATCTAAATGAGTGCATGTGATGAGAGAATGAAGGAAGATCAGATTTTTAAATCTGATATGCAACAGATACATAATTGCAGTGAACAGGACTTGAATAAATGAATGAAGAACAAGATCATGTAGGGATCTTGTAGATAAAATAATTTTAAATCTGATTTTGAAATTATGATGACAGAATTATGGTTGCAGATATGATGAAGACAATGTTTTGATGGTGATAGGGAGAACAACTACAGTGTTCCCAAGAGAAGGTGAGTTGATGAGTAGTGTTTAACTATGGTTTGAATAATTGTTTGCAAAATTCAGATTGCAGGAAATTGAAGAAATCTCAACAAATCAGATCATAGCTTTGAGAGAAGTGATGAAAGAGTCCAGCAGAGGATTCTAAAGTGAAGAAGAAATTGTGGCAGAATCTTGAGGAAATTCAACAGAGGTTGAATGAGTTCTAAAAGTTATAGAGTGAAGCCTAGAGAGAGCAGAGAGAGTGCTAAAAAGGTTCCAGTAGAAGGAGAACTAGTACTTTCCAAAAGCCCAGATCCGGAGGAAAGGATTGGTGAGTTAAGTGGTAGCAGGAGAGCTTGCTGTTGCAGAGGCTTGGTGCAGCTGATGAGTGAGGAACTCATGATGGAGAAAAGGATGACTCTTGATAGTCATAGCAGAGATTGCAAAGGTTTTGAGAGAGGCAACAACAGAAAAGAGAAAGAAGATGCCAGGAAAAATGACATGAGGAAGAAATTGACTAATGCAGAATATTGGAAAGAGGTAGCTTAGATCAGAGAACAGTTTAATAAAATGGAGATGATTATAGAGGAAAGCCAGAGATTTGGTTGTCTCATGAAGAAGAGATTGAAATGGAAACCATTATAGTTAAGGTTGAGGAAAAAGGAGATTGCCTTATTGAAAGAGGAACTCAAAGCAGCTGAGTTGAGAAAAGAAGTTTCTGTTTGTGAAGCAGAACAAAGTACAGATGAAGAATGAAGATCTGCAAGAGATCTTGTGAGACATGGTGAAGGTTTAAGGCAGCAAGAATTTTTTCTTGCTGAAGAGAAAATCATTGATGATTTCCTGAGGTATTGGACAAGTCCAGATCAGCTGGATGATGTAAAGCCTTGTATTTTTGAACCTGACAATTGTGAGGTGGTTACAGGTTCTACAGAGGAAGAGGAACTCAGAGTTCTTGAGTCAAGGATGGAATTTGAAGATCCCACATGCAGATCTGTTCAAAGGGAAGTGCTTGAGAAAGAAATCAAGACTGAAAAGTCTTGTGGTTTTAAAACTAAAGAGTTGTGTATGTTTGCAGGTACATCACAGGGAGATGAACAAGCCTTAAAGTTTGTTGAGGAGGAGAAATTCAATCTTAAATATATTCAGATCAATTCTGAGATAGCAAGATCTCAAGAGGAATTGAAGGCAAGGGAGTCTAATTAGGATATTCAGCAGAATATTGAGGCAGAGAGAGAAGGATTAGCTGATGATTGGTCAAGAGAAAGCAAAGGTATAAAAGGTTATGTGAATTTCCCAAAATCTACTCCAATTGAAGTTGTTGAATTGTATATAAAGTTGGATTTTCAAAGAAGAGAATTGGAGAAACAGAGGACCTATGCACAGCATAATTTGTTGAGGGAACAGGGTAGGAAGGTCTTCATGGATAGTGTTCATGAAGCAATTGATGGAAAGAAGGAGAGACTAGCTGACAGTCTCATGGGGGATGCAAATCAACATACTGATGTGCTGACAGGAGAATTGGAAGGAAACACAGAACAACATACTGATGGGTTGTCAAAGGAGGAAAAGGTATTGAGACCTTGTAATTTTAGTGCTGAAGGTTCATGTGCCGATGATGCAGGAAAAGAGGGACAAAAAATGAAAATTGTTAGAGAATTGAATGAAAGAGAAACTATGTTAGCTGAAAACATAGTGAAGGAACAAAATTTTAACATGGTGATTGGAACAATGGAGATAACTCTACAAGTTGAGGAGAAAGATATTGAATATTTTCTGAGTCCTGAAGAAGACTTCGAACTACAGAGAGAAGAATTGGTGACTGAATCAACAAGTGAGACCATTGGGTCTTGTGATTTTGACACTGACAGTTTGATTGTGTTTATAGGTAATGCAGAAGACAATCCATCATTTGAAATTGTCTTGAGAGAAGAATAATTGTTGTAGAAAGAAGGTGAGGCAGTCATGTATCATATGCCAAAACTTGTTATTGTTGGTGACAGGGAAGAATTGGCTTGTCTGATGGACCAAGAGCAGACTGTGGGGCAGATTTTTATGGCTGACACAATGATGAAGAATCATAATTTTATTCTGATAGAGGATGAGGTTACATTGGTTGAAGAACTTGATTTGATTGCCAGAATCAATCAAGGGGATAGGGGACAAATACCAAAGATTGTCCAAGAAGAAGAAGAAGATGCTAAATTTAAATTGCAACATATTGAGGATGTGAAACAAGTAAAAAATGAGTGGCTGAAATGTTTGCTGGAAACATTTAAACAGGAAAAAGATCTTGCATACACTAGAGTAAAATTTCCTAAAGTTGTGAAAGGAGCAGATACTAGTTTTCAAAATTTGATTATGCTTACTAGTATACTGAATGAGTATGCTATTGCAGGAAGAAAATTAATTGATGATTTATTTTCTAAAAGTAAATTTGCAGGTGATGAGGAAAATAAAAATGTTGCAGAGGGAGATGTCTTAAGAGATATTCAGGAATATTTTTTCTATAGCAGAAGACAAGAGGGTATGGATGATAGGGTGGTCGCAAGGGCTTAACAATTAAGATCAAGAGCCAGAGTAAAAGTAGCAAAATTCTTGGAGGAAGTAACAACAGTAGCATTGGCAACAACAGAGATTGGAAGCAGCAATAGTGGGCAGAGAAATTTCCAGACAAGAGATAAACTGAACAAAGAAATTGAAAACATCAAAATACTGATGATGAAGGTGTTTCAGAAACAGCAGACAGCAGCAAGAGAGCAGAAGGATTTTAGCAAAGGAAAGACAAGAAGGGATTGTGAAAGCACAGCTGGAGGCAAGAGGCAGAACAAGATATGGAAACCTGGAGAAGTGTAGTTGAAGAATAATGCAGCTGTTGGACAACTATAAACAAGGACTGAAGGCACATGATCAAGAGATCATGAACAATTTGAACCTTGGGAGTCTGATGCAGTCGCATTAGGCTCAAGAAATACTTTTTATTTTTATAAGACATAGGGGGGTCTTATGTTTCTAAATTCTCATGTAATTATTATTATTTCAAATAAAATAGTAAGGAATTGTAAATGTTCTCCAACCATTAGATAACATGAGAGGAATTTGATTAAGTTAGGAATGTGAAAAGTCAGTTTCAGTTATTTTAAGGATTGAGTCTAAATTTAGGACCTTGAGAAATCCAAGAGTTTTGGTGTGCTGTTAGGGAAACTGAAGTGATTCCTTAGAAATTTGTATAAATGTAATAATTATAAAAGACAGATAAATCATAGAGAGAGTTAGATAGGATTTCAGGAAAACATAATTTTTTTTGCCAAGCCCTCGGGCAATTGTGAAACAGACCATTGATCTGAATATCTGGCCAGAATGAAGAAGCCTTTCGTATTTGATTTCATATTTATATATGAAGGGATTTATGTTGAGTCACATCTGTGTCAATTAATTGAATTATGTATGTGTAAACTCTTTGTTAATGGGATGAATTAGTGACTCTGTGTGAAATAGGGAATTGATATAATTTGTATTTATATCACCTGAGAAAGATCGATGACTGAAAGGATCGATCTTAATGAAGAAAGTGGAACTAGAATATAACCCTTGCATATATCGATTTGGTTGCAATTGATATGGATTCTACATTTTTGGGTTTTGATGGAAAGTGCTTCTGAAGGCATAGAGACAGAAATCATCATATGTTGGTTATCGGACTTGGTTTGTTTAACCCTATTCAAATGTCGAATTTGATGCGGTATCGATATCCTGAGGCATGAGTGATTCCTTGAAACCAAGCGAAATTCATTGGTTGAATTATTGGGTTTTGTTTTAAAAGCCAGTTTGTATAATTGAATTGATGGTAGCGACGGCCGTTTAGTTGTGTAGGCAATGTTTAAAGGGTGATGGAATTGTGAAGTCGAACCGTGAGGGCGGTTTTGACAAATTGAAACCGGTGGTCTCACACTGCTCTCAAAATGGTAAGCTAATTTTTCTTTTGGAATGTGATATCATTCTTTAAGTGCCGCATGTCCTCAAGTGGTATTCAATTACCACTTTTATCGTACACTTTGTGAAGTTTAACCCTCGTGCATCTCAGTAACATGATATGCGTTAGATCATTGAATTTTGATGCGATGATGTCTCATCCATTGGATGATGTGGAGAGATAAGTCCAGGTAAGAACGCTGGTTATACGTTTTAAATATTTGATGCGATGGTTTGTTTGATAGCCAGAAGTTTTAATAAACTATGGTAGAATTAAAGGTTGTATGAGGTGGGTCCAACATTACATGTAGTCAAACCTTAATATATAACATGATGCCATAATTTGACAATGAATGTAGAGTGGGAGTGTTAGAGGGTTTTATATTAAGGATTTTACGCCATATTCATTATACAATTGATTGAAACATGAAGTCCGAATAAAGACCCAAAGCCCATGAAGTGAGGGTCAAAGTCTAATATAGGTTTAGTTGTAATGGTTGATTATTAATTTGACATATTACAAGAAGGGTTTTGATTATGGTTTTAATCATAGAATGAAAAGGTAACTTCTTCATATGAAATTGTGATATTGGGTTTTTATAACCTTAAATGAAGTAAGCTTCCGCAAATGAAATTTCATTATTGAATTAATAATAAGGTTTTAACCTTTAATGGAGAAGCTTCCACATAGTGTTAGAGTTGCCTAGATTTAAAATTATTTGGGAAAATTATTTGGAATGTAGTTTATATGCACAAGAGAGTGATAGTGGATTGAGAGGTTAACTCGGGCATCAAGGATAGAGCCAAAATGAGGCAAGTGAGGAGGATAGTGGTCAGTTTGAGAGCCAAGATGACAGCGAAGAAAATTGTGAAGAAAGAAATGATGATGATGATGTTGAAGGTCAAGAAATCAATGACCCAATGGAGTATGAAGTCACTCATGAAAGCCATAACAAAGATGAAAAGGCTTTTGAATTCATCGAGGATAAAGGCACCCTCATCTCTCCTCTCACATGCACCTACTACAGAGGCAAAAGAGATGTTTTTTCTTCCTCAAAAAGGAAAAGGGCCATCTCTCCTCCAACTATCAAGCACAAAGACAAAGGCAAGTAAAATATGGAAAAAGGTGAGCAACATGTCAAGGTAAGGAGAAGAAAAAGGATCAAAAGGACTTCTCATGGGCCTCAGTTCATTGATTTAGATAGTGACAATGAGGACAAGGAGGTGAACACAATATTGCTTCTCTTAGAGAAATATGCATAGCTTCAGGAATGGGAAAGAGACTTTGAGATGGCACAACGCATCATCCACTATTACAAAGAGGAGCATACGAATTTCAAGGAGGTAAAGAGAGTCCTTGCCCTACAAAATAAAATGACCAAGCATTATGCAAGGAAAAACATGCTTGCTTGTGCGAAACTGAGGAAGGCCCTCATGGAGCTAGAAGACCTAAAAAGATCCAAATTGCAGGATAGCCTTGGAATTTTGTCTGAGGCTTCTCAACAAGTGTCCAAGACCTATTTAGGGACCTCTCCACAAATTTTGAGGAAAATTGGACAACTTTTTGTTTTCTTCCAAATTTTGACCCCTCTGTGCACATCACCCTAGGCACTATGCATAAAATTGGTGCATCCTTAGCTCCCAAAGTTTACATTTTTGGATTTATCACATCACCAATAGTCATCTCACAAATGTTCAGATCCTTTGGAGCATTTTTACTCCATCAAAAGGTCAAAAAACATCAAAAAATTTACCTTTCTGCCTCATTTTTAGACCAGGTGCTGCACACAGAGCAGTGTTGGGAGATTTAAGCTTTGAACATGTAAATTGCATCCACTCAGCACAAACCAAGAGGTTCTGGAAATTAAACTCATCAGTCTTTCCAACGGGCCATCACAGAGCCAAATCTGGTGTTGGGAAGGCGTCCAAAACATAGCTGCAAGAGACCCTATTTTCTGCTGAAGTGGCGCTATGCACAGAGGCTGCCTAGTGTGTTTTGGACCAATAGTCAACAAAACACACTCATTTATTGAAAATAGATATTTTTGAGTTTTTTGAGGCAAATTAAGCTAGAATTAGGTGCAAATAGTTATTTTAGAATTTATTTCTTGGGATATTATGTGCCTTGGGCCTTGCATGGTCTCTTGGCCATAAATGATATTTATGACTATATTTGACAGCTTCCTACCACATTTAGGGTTTTAGTCCTCATTTTCTCCATAAATAGAGCATGAGGCCCCTATGTATTTTCCCTGAATTTGATGAGATTGAAGAGCAATATACATGGTTTCATGAGCTTGGAAAATAAAATTGTTTTGTGAAGTGAATGAATGGCTTGCTTGACTTGATGATGGAGAAGCTTGTTTGGAGGATTCCATAGCTTGGTGAATGGTGACGTTTTCCTAATTTTTCTATTTCTTCCTTTTTTATCATTATTTTTCATATTTCTTGACTACTATTAAACAGAAAAGAATAGGTTGAGACATGTTCCTTGAGGCACCTCAGTCCTCCTGTTTGTTATAGCTTTTATGTTTTCTCTTTTGGCCATCTTAAGGAATTCTTGACTGCTCCTTAGGTCCACCAAAAATTGTTTTTGTTTCATGTATGGTTAGCATGCTAGCTTACAAGTATGATTCATGGTATGCCCTGCTTATTTGCAGTTTTCAAAACCCTATCTTAAAGCCTTTATGTTAAATATTGATTGTTAGGTTAAGTCAAAGAGGTATCGTTCAATCTTTCCCTTTGTCCATGCTTGCAAACTTGTTTCAAAGTTCCAAATAACTTGATATATGTTGTTTAGGAGTTCCCACTCCATAAACTGAGTTATTTGTATTGTCTTATATGTTTTCCCAAAATCTGAAGGTGATTTTCTAAAGTTAGAAGCTCTTATGCTTTCTATGTATCACTGGAATGTTTCTCTTGGATGTTTATTAGTTTAGATTATGTTTTATTGAGCTTAATGGTTTTCCCTACCTCATGGATTATAAATTTTAAACTATATATGTTTAAGACCTCTTAGTATTTCCCAAACTTAATTTTGAATACATCTAATACATCACCTTAAGGATCCATTGACCTTGCTAAATCGGCCCTACAACACACTATGTTTCATCATTTATACACTCTTGACTTTCACTTGACTCCATAGCTCAATGGCTTTGACATACTCTCACTCCACCTATTCCATTTGACCATCTTTTCCAACCAAAAAAATCGAAAAACGCTACACCTAATAACTAGTCTAAAATCAAAATCCTAGAGCAAAAAAAAACACATCCTTTGCACCCAATAGAGAGATCCCTCTCTCAGTCTAGGAAGGCTAGGTCCTCAGACTCCACATCTTGGTTCCATGTTACCCTGTCATTTGTCCTACCAATCTTCCAAATCATGAGACCCTAATAGGTAGATTTTTTTTCCTACTTTTGATGGGTCACCCATGTGCACAACTAAGGCTTGGGTACGGAAGTTGGACATCTATTTTTAGCTACACCATGTTTCATAAGTGGAAGCCATTAAGGTAAAAACGCTACACCTTGAAGGTAAGGCTCATGATTGGTTGTTTTATGGTATTTCTACATTGAGACATGCAAATGTAGCTGCATATGCAGATCTCAATAGGAGGTTAGTGGAAATATTTTATCAAATCTATTCAGAAACAACTTTGGTTGAGCTAGCCAAGCTTAAGTATTCAGAGCTTTTGCATGAGTTGGTATGATCCACTAGACCAACTATGCTCCAGGATTCTATTGAGAGGGTTAGAAACTTGGAAAGTACTTTTCCAATGGCAAGATCCTCCATCAAGCAAGAACTCTCTTCTCAAGAGGACATGAAGATTCTTCCCTCAAGAGAGTACCAAGACAAAGGGTCTCTTAGTGATGATGGGGTATTCTCCAATAATGATGAGGAAGAAGAGGAAGAGTTGGAAAGAGGTACCAGTGCTGTAGAACTAGGAGGAGACCCACCAACTCATGGAGATGGAAACGGAACATTTTTTCCAACTAGAGAAGCCTTTTTATCCTTGCAATAAGTTCCAAAGAGTCTAACATGTGGAGACCAGGAACATCATGTGTCAGTATCGATAGACATTGCAACTAAGTATTGGAGGAAGTGTGTTCCGACATTGACTCAATTTTTTAGGACATACACCATGATAGTTCACTTCTTTATGGTCAAGAATCTTGAAACCAATATTTTATTGGGTGTAGAGTGGCTGACTACATTGTGGAAGGTCACGAAAGACAGGGAGACTTTGCAGTTGGAAGGGTAAGATAACAAGGATGGCCAGCATTAGGTCATTAGGGGCATACAAACCTATCCATTCTAGGAGGTCTTTGCACATAAGAAGGATATTGATTTGCACAGTAGAAGCAGGGACAAAACAATCCACTAAGATATATAATATACTCTAGACCTTGATGTTTCATTACATGGAGGCATTCCACCAGGAAGGCCCCATAACTGGAATATGATCAAAGAGTTATCGCAGCAAGATGCATCATTCATGGATCTGGCTAAGGAAGGAGCCTTGGGAGAGGCTATCACAACACAGAGAGCCTTTGATTGGCTCAAGGAAGGGATGAGAAATTGTCTGATATCTAGATTTCCATCTCTCACCCAGCTACTTGAACTGGAATATGGTGACTCATGAGTAGATGGTGGCACAATCATGGTGAAAAGGGGCTACTCCATAGCATTGGAGAATCAGAAGGAACTTCTGTAATATTCCTAAATTAGCAAACAGCTAATTGGAATATTAATTTTTCTCTTAACCTATAGTTAGATGAATAAATGTGTAGGGAGGCCCATAAATATTTTTATTAGCAATAAAATCCATCTTAATGTGAAAAGGGATTATAATCATAGCTGGATATAACACCCTCATGTGTGAGCAAGGGCTAATGCATGAAGACAAGGTCAAGTTTGACCAAGTCAACAGAGATGTAATGGAGGGAGTGAATCATCAATAGAGACAATAAGTATGCATTTGGATTAGTTTAGATAGCTATATAAAAGAAATATTTAAGACCCGTACGTGTGAAAAGGGGCTGGAACAGGGAGAAGAGGTCAACTTTGACCAAATCAAACAGTGATGTTATGGAGGAGTGGCATTAATGATGGGACAATGTAGTTTTGGAGGGAGATTGATTGTGTGATGGTGGAAACCCTAATGAGTGGGACCCAAGGTGAGAAGGCTCACATTGTTTATAAGGAAGAGGATAGCAGCCATATGAGGTTAGGTTATGAATATTATTTTGATATGTCTATTTAGACTTTTTCTCTCTTCAGTTGTTTAGCTAAGATTGTTGGTTCTGTTTAGCACAAGGTATTCGTGTTTAGGAATTCCACCTCTTTCCTTGAGAGGCCTCTTGGGAGAGTATTGATCTATAATTTCCACATATCTAGCATTCTAGCCAAGCTTCAGTCTTCAGCTATGGTGAAATTTCTGCAGAATATTGTGTTATGTTGCAGGGTGTTGCAGTGCAGGGTTGAGAAACCCACTTTCTGAGCTAGTTTTTCATAGGAGGAAGGTTTCCTTCTCTTGAGAGATCAGTTTCGAGGGTTATTGTGCACATTTAAGATATTTGGCATCATGCCAACTTATCCCAATCATTTACAAAACATTTTCAGTTGGGAATTGTGTTATTTTGGAGGGCAGCTTCAGTGAGGGATCGTGTGGCTCTTTTAGAGTGTTTTCCTATGGTTGAAGGGTTAAGCCTTTCATTGCAGGAGACCTTTGAGGAGATCTACATAGAATCTATATTATTTCAGCCTTCTATCTTCATGAGATTTATTTTTCAGTGACTCATCAGTGCTAGGGCTATAGATCAGTATTTTTATTTGGGTGTGTTAACACTGGAAAATCGTACAGCAAAAAACGACATCAAGTAATGTCGAGCCCAATGATTTACAGGACAAAGATACATTATGGAATAAAAAATATTTAGAATCTCTAATGTTTGGAGCAATTAAAGATTGAAATATTCATAAATGCCCCAGTGCATGCTTTTTCCTTTGATAAGTCCACCTTCTGCGTGCATTGGAGCCCGATAAGTGCACATTCCTAGAAATGGAAAGAAAGTCTCTTTCTGGGACCACAAGTAGGAAAATGACAGTTTCCCCTTATGTGAAAGCCACCTAAGGACAACACCAGTGCCTCCTTAGGCCTTGTGTCATCACACAAAAGCATATTTCAACCCACAATGGAATATTTCCCCTCCCTTGGGTCACTATCCACCATGTACCAAGGGAGGGAAGGTGGTTTGAAAGCTCAACTATATAAACCCTCAAAGAGATGAACAATTTGTCAGCACAAGGTTATACTGGCCAAATTTTCCCAAGCAACACTAGCTGTTTGTGTGAACCAAGGAGAAGGAGCTAAAGAAGAGGACTCAATTGTTGGCCACCCAACAATTTCAGTCTATTGCAGCATAGAGAGAGTTTAACTGCGTCAGAAGGCTGAACTTGAAGGACAAACATCCTTGCATCGGGTCCTAGAGCCTCTGCCTAGACCCTTCGGAAAGTGGGTAAGATTTATATTCATTCCAAGCATTCAATGAGAAGAATGCCATCGAGCTGTTGTTTAACTTGCTATTGTTTAGAACTCTCTATTTAGCTTCTTTTTATGTTTTTAGTTTTACTTTTTCAACAGAGCATACTTAAGTGTATTACTTCATTTTAAGTCTTATAATTCTGAGATCCCCCCAAATATTGCCTATTACTTATGGTTTAGAGAAAATACCACATCCTCTAAATGCGTGTGATTTCATACACCCGAGTGTCAAATCCACCACAACAGGATTGGTGACTCCACTGACGTGTTTCAAGTTTATGTGGTTGTGCCATTATTTGCAGGGGACCCTTACTCTATGCTGGAGTGGAGCTGACATTCCTATGACCCATATTCAAGTCCCTAGACTCACTGAAATGACAGACTGAAGAAGGCAGCTCCTAATTTTTTACTTGCAGGAATTTCGCGCACTGTTTTTACACACAGACGTGTAGTGTGCACATTCGGGAGTGACCTGCGCGCAGGAATGCGCACCTGTCAGAAAGTTTTGCGCGCAATTTGCAGAGATATTTTTTCTCCATATATGCTGCATTTCTCTGCTTGTAAGTGTGTTGGGCAGCCGTTAATGTATCTTCCAACACATGTGTTGAAACCCCACAGCTTCTGAAGACTGATTTTTGCTGCTTTTTGTAGGCATTTAGTTAATTTTCATTTAAGTTGATTTTTTGCAAAAAGTACTCACATAATTTAAGTAGGGGGCGAATTAACCATTGCTTTCTGAAAAATTTATGTTTTTGAAAATTTTGGTATGTACACTTAGTTTAACTAGTCCAAGTAAGTGGCTCATGACCACACATGCATAAGCTAGTGTAGAAATTGTTTAGTTTAAATTTCAATTTTTGAATTTAGGAAATTGCAGGACTAGGACTTATTTGCAAGTTAGAGTAAGTAATATATGTTGTCATTGCGCCATTGGGTGACCCTAGACAAGCATATGAACACTCTAGATTTTTTATTTTCCATCTCCCTTTAGTCACTCACATAGACTAATTAGGAGATTTTGGAAGTGGCCCATTATCCACAAATGCTTTTTATTTGACCAAGGAACAACGTCACATAGTTTAACTAGGGGGAAATTTGTAATGGATCACCGATATCCATATGTTCAAATTATGAGATTGTTTTCCATACCCTCACACACACTCACCAACTAAGAAAAGGAAGGAACCTAAAAATAAATTAAAACCAACTCACTAAACTCTCCCCACACGGGCCATAAGAGAAATTATAGCTTAAGTTAGACTCAAGGGGGTGGGTATCCAATAAGCCGTCTTGATCGCACTTCACATTTGAAACATAGAAGTTTCATTTTTAGGGAGCTTAAAATCCACTTATCAGCCCATGGAAAAGAAAAAACTAGCATGGCAAAGACCCGATTCAGAAGTGGTTAGGTTTAGGCGCAGTGCGTGCGGTATTAGTTGGGGCTACCTGACTCGTCTGATACTCGGTACTGTTAGATGAATACCAAGAAGCCCAAGACTTGAATGCTCACGTGGGATGGTGGTTCTTAGTGGCCAAAACTAGGGTAGCCTTTACCCTATAGGTGGCAGTGCAGGCAAGCGCTAGACCCTCTACCCTTACCTTGGTTGATTCTCTTCGGCTGACTGGGGGCATCACCAGTTCTTTCAGGACATTGTGCCAGCACTCGCAAGAAATCCTCTCAAGGCCAAGTTACTTTTGAGAGTGTGAGGACATCATTAGGTCTTCTAGGATTTTTTGAGTATCACGCATAAAAATACAAAACCATTTTTTCGCTTGATTGATCACATAGATTAAATTAAAGGAAAAATAATTTATTTTTCGCTTTGTTTTATGTATGTGGCCATAAATTTGACTTGATCATAAACTCAATTCCCTTAAAAATTTTGTTCCAAAACCTAACTTGGACAACCCTCAAACGGTTCCAATGGAACCTCATCGATCCAGGCGTCTTTTGGACCTGCCCCCATTAACGGGAGGGGTTCCAGGTCTTTTTCCATTTAGGCGTCAAAGACAGAACATAGCCTCAGTGGTTGGTTCCTCCTTTCTTGGAGAAACCTTCATTGGGAACCCTGACCAGTCTCCCAACACGAGACTGCACATCACTCCCCCCTCATCCCCTAGGGGGTAGAAGAGTGCATCCCATACAGGAAGCCAGCTGAATTCACAACTGGGAATGTCACAGACTAACCCCCGTTCTAACCAGAACTTCATGTCTTCACACATTTCCATGGCGTCAAACTCTCAATCACCCTTCTTACTGGCATTAAATCTACCAGATTTAACCAAGATCACCAATGACCTCATCGCACATGACCCCAATTGGCCTCCCATGCCCACGAAGCTCCCTTCATACATACCAAAGTTTGAGGGCAAGCAAACAAAATACCCAGGGACTCATATAATGACCTTTCACCTGTGGTGCTCATCGAATAACATCATTGATGATACTATTCGATTGAGGCTGTTTCAACGCACTCTCACGGGAGTGGCCACGAAATGGTATGTCGAGCAACCCCCTGCTTCACATAAAAACTTTAGTTCCCTTGCTACTGTGTTCATCACTTATTTTTAGTTACCCATTCACCATGATTCAGGAATGGAATTACTGACTCATTTCAGACAATCTCCCTCTACCCACATTTCTGAACACCTCCACGAGTGGAGACAATGTCGTAGCTTATGCAAAGCTTAAGTTGACGACTGAGTCCTTTTAGATTTATTCATCAAAACGCTGACGATGGAGATTTCAAAGGATGTGGCGCAACGTAACCCCACATCGGAAGAGGATGCAATTAGTAAAGCCCAGTAGCTTGAACTAATTTATACGCAGTCAGGATACATATACAATATCCTACCTAATGCCCTGCGCCTGCAATCCTATCAAGAATTTCCAGGCGCATCGAACTGTGCAGACGAACTTATTCGGTCGATGACCCAAGGGTACATAGGCAGCAATAGTTAGAATCCCGGTTATACACATGGGTCTACCTAGGACATGTCTCAACCCGGATTCCAAATTCATCATATGCAACAGCAAAATTTGATTAATAGGGCGCCTGCATATCACCAAGGAAGACCTTGCCCTCCGGCCAACGGGACCCAATACGTAAGAAGAAAAACTAACGAAAGAACTCCCCTCCAACATCCAGGTGAAAATATGGGATAGCAGTATGCTCAGTCCCAAGCAAATAATCCACCAATGCAAAACAATGCACAGGTGAAATTTTTGTAGCCATCCCAAGATCAACCACACCAGTATGATCAGAAGAATTACCCTCCTAATGTGGTCAAAATAAAGGTAAAAAAAAAACCCAAAGGGAACCCCAAATAGGGGGGCAGCATTCTACAGCACCCACCGCGACCCTGGCCTGGAGATAACTTCAATCAGAATCAGAACCATGAGCCAAGCAATGCTCAAAAGTGAGGCAAAAGGCTACCTCTACAAACAAACCATTCTTTTTCAATATGTGGTGAGTACATGCACTATACTCACCACTGTCCCGAACTCCCTAAGCTTAAAAATATCCAGAGTAATCGAGGACAAAGAGGATCTTCCTAGCCAACCACAGTTATGCAAGAACCCTTCCCCCATAAAGGAACAGTCAGCACTCAACAGCAAAACGCCAATGATTCCGAGAAAAACAGGGATAAAATTTACATGGCTGGGGAAGAAATGTTTTTCCAAACCTGGAATCGCAGCTACGACACCCCACTAGACATCGGTATGTCGAGGGCTACTACGTCCACGCCGGCTTCACCTTTAACCATTCCAAAGATTCCTTTTGAACCATTACAAAAAATGGTTAAAGGGCCTAATAGGCGAGCAGGTAACTACTCCAAAGCAACCCACAATTACAGCATCGTAGATGATTTAACCCAGTCACCTACTGCTATGTTCACTTTGGAGGTACTAAAGTCATGCCAAAAATAGTGGAAGGCCCTACTTTCTACCTTAGGCGCCGTCGACCCCATCGACACGTGCATAATGGCTTTTGATTTAGACAAAGCTACCTGTAGGCTTCCCTTTATGGTTGCCTTTCAGATACCAGTATTGGTACAGAATATCACTATTCACCGATGTGTCATTGATGAGGGTTCATCCACATGCATCATGTCAAAGAATGTATCGCAGAAGTTAGGAGCGCCAGAACTCAAACCTTCCATTATCACACCTAGGGCATACGATAGTCGGCCCTCCACCCCTGTCAGTATCTTCCAAAACGTACCGATCTTCTTAGCTAGAAAAATGGTCCACATAGACATCTAAGTCTTGGATGCTCACTTGGATTACAATATACTCCTTGGGCAGAGTTACATGTATGCCATGTATGCCATAGCATCCTCGATTTTCCACATCATGATGTTCCCCCACGAGGATCGAATCATTACAGTAGACCAGCTAATGCACACTGAAAAGCATCCCTTGACTAAGACAGATATGGTTCTACCTTATGTAGACACAACCACTAATGGTATTTCATGGTATCAAGAATATGACCCTGGCCAATTCAAACCATCTTCCCTCCTAGGATCCTTCTTAGGAGATCCTCCCATTATCCCTGAGGTATCACTTGATACCACAGCGGCCCCGATATGCATGATGACCACATCAAGCACCAAGGTTAGTCAGGACACAGACTCAAGCAGTAAAAACACTAAGGCATCATCTACTGTAGCCTCCTTAGTCTATGCTGCCTCCAAAACTCCTTTCCTATACCCACTCCCTGGCTTCACCTCCCAGCAGGTCTTGGCAACACTGGTACTACCCAAAATATCATTGGAATTCCCAGTATGGTACCTCGTTCCCCCTCTAGGAACACCATCTACCAATGTTATTGCATTTGGATTAAAGCATCTCGGTCCTGAGGAGCCCCAACCTACCCAAATAGCAGTCGAAACTTCCCCCACAAGGGAAATCCCTGCTGTAAAACCAACAACCACAATAAAGAAAATCGCCAAGAAAGGAAAGAAAGTGGTGGCCCCCACCATGCAAAGGGAGTCATCAGCCTGTGCTATATGTGATGTCACAGGACACCCTACTCACATATGCCCAGATTTGGATGAATTAAAACCAGTCCTCAGCTGTGAGGTAGGCACCTCAAAACGACATTCCCATAAAAAGGAACTTGCCACCAAAAATTTAGGAAAAATGTTGTGTACCAATCACGCATGCACCCTCTGTGACACCTACAGGCACTATACCCACCATTTTCTAGAAATACCATGGTATTGGGATGCCTTACACGTGATAGAGCAATCCTATCAAGAGGATCCCTCCATCCAGTCCACCAATGACGAGCTGCGCACAATCTTGTACTTACAAGAGGAGCACCGATACGTAGAGCACCCCCCAATAATGCCCATTATACATTGCACGTTATGAAATGAACATGGCCACTACCTTGAAAAGAGCGCTGCATTGGAACTCATCCACAGATGGTATCCAATCGAGAGGGTCTACTATGTGGGGCTACGGGAAACACAATTCACATGCCTGTTATGCGCCGACAATCACTTATTGGAGGATTGTCACTACATACCTTGTTTCCATATAGCCCTTGCTAGCCTCCGCTCAGCCATCGTTAGTCCTTCCCAAGAAGAAGATATGGATGCTGAAGCCATCGGTAGCTCCATGACCCAAGCAGAGGAGATGATCAGGTCAATCATGTTCTTGTCAGCCGAAGAACTACCTAGTAAGCAACCCATAGTTACTGTCACGAACACATCACGAAAGCCACCCGCATGCACATTATGCAAGTAGATGGACCATATAGTAGTCCACTGCCCTGACTTAGCAGCATATCGACGATGGTACCCCGCCTGGCCTCAGACCACACATGATGGGAGACCCATATCATGGATTTTTTACCTGATATGTCAGGGTAATCATTACGACCAACATTGTACTAATCTCTTATGACTTCGTCCCATTATCGATATGATTAGCATTGTAGAAAAGAGGATGAGCGACCTTCAAGAATGGAATAAAAGATGCATCATCGACCCAGCAACACCCCTACTACCACGATGGGATTATAAGCCTGCTTTGACCCCGCCACTAGGGTGGTTCATCATGCCTACTAAGACCATAAACCAACCACGTAAACCTTAGGCCCAGTCAAGGATAACATGCAGCCTATGTGATCTAAACGATCACTGGATAAATCAATGCAGAGAACTCAAATGCCTTGCAAATAGTTTCCGAATTATCTCGTCTCTTCCTCAAAATCTTCTCTTTAATCAAGAGAATATTGCACAGAATTACTGCCGAAATTTCTCACACTTTCATCATACATTTAAGTGCAAGAATCTCCTAAAACTGAGAGAAGATAGAGTAGCATTAAGTCATCCACCCACCAAAAAGGGAGGTAAGTTCCAACCTACGACGCAAAAATGGAAACAGAAGATGCATTGGTCTGTAACAGACCCTTTCTAAGCGTCCACATCTGGAACATCGAGTAGTGTAGATTCTCACACTATCTACTCTGTCATCACTGTGATACCCTACACCATTTGCACTAGTCATAATCACACACCAAAGATATTTCTGTTGCTACAAACGTTCAGACATCTTTGTGATAAAATCAACTTCCATCTACCGAGAATTGACTATCCTAGCGGGAAGGCCAACTATCAGCCCATTCAGGTCTCTATTACAGAGATAATTCCCCCACCACATGCCAGCGACATAACTCATCACATAGGACTTTTGTCATCGCACGCCCAAGATAGGATTTCAACAACCCCTCCGTCATAGGAATCCAGCTTTATTCCTGTTGCAAAACACCAGGGCACCTTGTGTCCTTGTATTTATTTTCGTGAGTTCCCAAACTTGCATGCAGCCATCGAACTCCTAGATGACACCCAGCCTCTAGAACAATGCCTAGTACAACTAGAGCTAGTTGACGAAAACAGGAGCTAATCCCTACAACACAATGAGGCCTATAAGAAAAGGGTAAAAGCATCATTCGACCACCACATCACCCCTCGCTCATTTACCGAAGGAGAGATAGTCCTTCACTATGATGTCGCAAAAGAAACCTTAGGGCCAGGAAAGTTAGAAACCCTGTTGAAAGGGCCCTATATCATCAAACATTACCTTCGGACAGGGCCATATATCTTGATGGAACTAGATGGGACCTACCTCGCTAACCCTATCAACGGCCTTTATCTCAAGAAGTTCCATCCATAAGGGCCCTACAAGCCCTTATCCCCTAGAGTTAGAGTACACAAAATCCACCACCAAAATATTTTTGACCTAAAAAACCCAAAAGCGCTCAAAATATCACCATGGATCACCAACTTGAACCCTATTTCAGATTTGTTGATGGAGCATCAGGATGGTCTCAAAAATTAGCTGCAGTCGCCTGGGTCATCTATCACCCTGACCGATCACCACTGTGTTTAGACAGCGTGTGCATTGGTTTAGCAACCAACAATCAGGCAGAATATGATGTGGTTATCAGTCTCGCAGTTAAACCAATGCAAACCTATTTAGAAAATATTTGCGTGCCAGAAGATTAAGTAGACAATTTGATTATATTATATTCTCACATGTATCAAGGAATCAAAACTAAATAGATAATCGCATAGCTAACAATATCCTAGACTGGAATGCATCGCGAGAAAATCATCATACATGAAACCAAAAACATGAATATCCATTAGCATAACAAAAATGTATAAACCAAAATAGACATCACACCATGTAGAGCTGCAAAAAGGATATCTCATATATATATCAAAAAATATGTGTATCAGAGTACAAAAAATAGTATTGCTAGCCCATTGGCCAGCCTAATAAGACAGAGGTTGTCAAAAATAAGGGAAGCATCCTCATAATGGGTGCTTTCCCTATGTACAAAATATACTCTAAGGGGGTTCCCCCTCAGGAGAAGCACTTGGGCCCACCACCACTCCTGGTGCCACCACCGGAGCTGTTGTCGCCACTGCGATAGCTACCCACCGTAGAGTTGGCCGGTAATCCCTCTCGCGGGCCATCACTATCTCTAGCCAGATCTCCTCGAAGTCATCCATATGACCTCGAGCAGGCATCCCGTGGGTCAAACATTCCACTCGACCTTGGAATTCTTTTGGAGTGCTATGATACGTGCCTCAGCCATATTTGCACGAGCTCTCTCTGCTGCTATCTCAGCTGCACCTATGTTGCTACCCTCACCAGAAGGGCCAACACCATCCCCACCCGGGCCACCGGCACCCTCGCCCGGTCCATCGACGGCACCACCTCCCCGATCACTAGGCAGTCGTGGTGGAGGGTTGTGACCCACCAATCGGGCCACTGGGCATCCCACCTCGCCAAATTCTACACAAGTAACCAAAATAATGTCATTGTAAATAAAAAAACACTCAAGAACACAAAAAACTTAAATAAATTCAGAAATATAACACATACCCACAAGACCCCAAACATAACCAAAAGTGAGACCAATATCTGGATCACCCTAAAAGTCCATCCCTACATAAGGGTATGGAAAAAAAATCTGTGGATTGGCCTCAAACCATGCCTTTGTCGTGTCATTCTAATAACAACCCACTCTAACACCACCACCGCGTGGCATCACCAGAGCCCACCTCCTCATACATGGCTCGCTCGGCCCCCCGATAGGCACAGGCAGTACATGCCTCAGCAGCACAACCCTGTCATACATGATGTTGCACAAAATGTTGGCGTACGCAAATGATTTGGATCCATGCTAGATCCTGTTCAGTTCCGACACCATACCATCAAAGCAGAAACGGGAAAAATCGAAGAAATGCTCATTCCTCAAGTGGCGTAAAACTGCCACCTGTGGGCTCGATGCCCGATGAGGTGCAAACGACCCCGCTAGTCACACAATAATGGCCATAGCACACCACTCAGCCACATCTGTCACTAAGGCGATATTGATGCACCCCTCAGTCAGAGGTGCACCATCACAATGACACTGCCGGAACCTTTCCATGTTCACTTGTCCAGCAGGAAGAGGGTACCTCAGCGCCTCTCCCTCAGGTAGTAATCTGGTCACAAAATAAATATCTGTCTTCGGACAAATAATCAAGTTTTTTCCCCTCAAGAAAAAAATGTTGTGCCTCCGGCGCTAATGCCGTATAATATAAAGTAACAATTGGTCCTGTGACCGAAGGCACTCATTCTCAGCAAATTTCAGGAGGCCCCATGCAGCCAACTGACAGGGCGCCCCAGCATCAGCAGCTAGAGCAGTCCGGATCTCAGGCAGTACGGATCTCGGGCCAATATCGCTCTCTCGACACTAACCTTCCAAGCAATAGGCACCCATCATTACAAAGGAGAAAAATCATCAAGGACAACAAAAAACCCAAGTTTTTCCAAAAACACTTCCCTTGCACACCTGTTTCATTTACAGGCACGCCCTTGTGCGCAAAGAGGCAAGGGCAGCGCACTCTCGCGTGGCTGTACCTAAGAAATACGGGCAAGGGAGGCGCATATTTCCCTAGATTGCCCGCGCAATCTAGGGAAAAAAACCCCTTTGAGGCCATACAAACCCAACTTGTACAGCCCCCGGTGTCACCAAACTAAAAAAATTGAAGTGCGGGACATCATGAGAGTTACCTCGGCATAATATCGCTAATCCCTGGTACACAAGCTGACCGCAATGGAAATAAAGGCTCTACTACCACCTCTAATCTCCCGAACTCAGTAAGTACAAATGAATAGGATTGGGGCCATAATCCCCTATTTATCGCCCTTTTTCAGAAATTTGGAGGTCCATAACAGGATATCATAAGGTTCATTCTACAAACTGTAAGTTGCACCATCATCAGTATACCATGATAAACGAAAGAGATGCCCCACATTTTCTTTCCAAAGAAATATTTTTTCAAGCGCCGGTAGGTGTGCACCCTCCCATCTTCCTTTCCAAAATTTATGATTTTCAAATAATATTGAATGAAAAGAAGATGATTTCTCTTAAGGTAGTTTTTTTTTGCAAGAAGAACCTGCAAACCATTGACAACAATCACCACCGAACGTTTTGGAGAAGGTATCATTCTACCCTCAGCATGATAGAGTCCTAGAAACTTTGCATATCCTGCCATAGTTTCTCCATCAAAAATAAAACCTATGGTCCTCACACCCGACCACATTGATCATCACCTCACCCTGCATATGATAAACGTCCTCGATGGCCGGTAGAGCCTACCCTCCATGGCGATCGTCAGCTCAAGTAGACCATACATCACTCCACAAAGTGACACCGTGGCCATACCATTTTAGTCCGGGAAACACCTCATGCCCATCCATATATCATGTATAAGGTCAATTTCACCATTCCAACTCAACCCCCTTCCCGGAAGATTGGGTTGTACAAGAAGAATGAAAGCACGCCTTTGTGCACGGCATTTGGCCCACCATACCTCCATCAGCATTAATCCATATGCGACATCTTCTGCTTCATCAACCCCACACATGAGACTAGACAATGGGACCCCTACCCCCAACAAAACAACGTCCTAACACCATCAAGTGAGCAACCCTCTTTCAGGTTTTGGGGTACCCGTCTCTGTTTTTTTTACAAACCAAACCCCATTATTTTATTCTTTTTGTACAAAAAGCAGAAACAACACCCTTTGACTCTTCGCCCTCATATTGCACTTTTTTCTCCCATGGCAGCAGTCCCCCATCTCCCTTGGTCAAATTATTGCATACCCTCCATGAACGCACCATCATGAAAATCATAGCTGGTTCATACCCACCCTGGAAGTCGTACAGACTCCAGGGATTTTTTCCCTTCAGAAAATACCTGTGACTGCCACCAAGCTGCTCAAATATACTTGAACCTCGGGCCACTGAATCCCCATCATCCGTTTTTAGCTACTACTCACCAACATTCCTATGTTAAACCCATTATGCTTTGGTTAAGGCTTCCTTTTTGTCAACATTAACACCTATTTTCCAAAAAGGAAGCGGTAGCTTGGATGACCTCTCCCCATGTAAAGGGGTATCCTCGGGTGGCAATATGGGAAATATCATTGTCCATAGATGTCATTGATCCTCTTGACATTTGACTACAACAAAAGCTTTCATTTAACGATGGTATCGTACCTTACAACCATTTCACTTTGATCAAGATCCGTCGAAGACCCATGCCTTTATAAGCGTCTCTAACAACAATGCTTACATGGGAATGTCCCAGCTAGTACATATGCATACATTGCGTAGTGATCTTCCATACCAAGATTACGCATATGGGTACCACATTCCACCTATCGTCAAAGAAAAAACACCCCTAAGGGTGTCAGCAGTCATCATCAACAACCACCAACATCACTACCACAATAGTGACATAGACAACACATGTATCTATCAATTTTGTTTAACTATCCATAGCATCATGAGCATGGGACATGTCCACTTCGTTGAAATTTTTCAAATATGTTGTATATTTTGTCTACTTGTAGGGGGTCCCCTAGGCAGTGGTTATGTCGGAACTAGTGCAAGATGTTGTCCTTCTACATGCAAGCCTCGCTCTCTCTCTCTCTCTCTCTCTCTCTCTCTCTCTCTCTCTCTCTCTCTCTCTCTCTCTCTCTTTTTGTGTACGATACAGAAAAGAAACTATAATTTATTTCGGCTATATTGTTCTTCCTAGACCTCACACATTAGGGGGCATCTGTTAACACTAGAAAATCGTACAGCAAAAAACAAGATCAAGTAATGTCGAGCCCAACTATTTATAGGATAGAGATCCATTATGGAGTCAAAAATATTAAGAATATCTAAGGTTTGGAGCAATTCAATATTAAACTAGTCATAAATGCCTGAGTGCGTGTGTTTTCCTTCGATAAGTGTGCCTTCTGCGTGCACTGGAGCCCGATAAGGGCGCATTCCTAGAAATGAAAAAAAGTCCCTTTCTGGGATCACAAGCAGGAAAATGACAGTTTCCCCTTATGTGAAAACCACCTAAGGACAACACCAGTGCCTCCTTAGGCCTTGTGTGAGCACACATAAGCATATTTCAGCCCACAATGAAATATTTCCCCTCCCTTGGGTCACTATCCACCATGTACCAAGTGAGGGAAGGTGTTTTGAAAGCTCAACTATACAAACCCTCAAAGAGATGAAAAATTTGTGAGCATAAGGTTATGCTAGCCAAATGTTCCCAAGAAACACCAGCTGTTTGTGTGCACCAAGGAGTAGGAGCTAAAGAAGAGGACTCAATTGTTGGCCACCCAAAAATTTCAGTCTATTGCAGCATAGAGAGAGAGAGTTGAACTACGTCAAAAGGCAGAACTTGAAGGACAAACATCCTTGTGTCAGGTCCTAGAGCCTCTGCCTAGACCCCTCACCAAGTGGGTAAGATTTTTATTCATTCCAAGCATTCAATGAGAAGAAGGCCATCGAGCCGTTGTTTACCTTTTTATTGTTTGGAACTCTCTATTTAGCTTCTTTTTATGTTTTTAGTTTTACGTTTTCAATAGAGCATACTTAAGTGTATTATTTCATTTTAAGTATTATACTTCTAAGCTCCCCCCAGATACTTCTTGTTACTTATGGTTTAGAGAAAATACCACATTCTCTAAATGCATGTGATTTCATACACCTGAGTGTCAAATCCACCACAACAAGGTGTATTTCCAAAAACCCTTCTCGATTTCTCTTGGTTTTTCATTAAAGAGACTAGAAGGTTGTTGATGGTTATCATATTTCTAAATATATTGTATGTTTAGACATACATCTTTCTCTTGCTATTTATCTGAGATTGAATATTGTTTAGCATTCGGTGTTCCTGATTAGGAATCCCACCTTTTCCCATTAGGTAGCTCTTGGGAGAGTTTGTATTGCATTTTCCACTATCTGGCTTAGGGCCAAGCTTCTTCTTTCAACTACAATGTAGATCTTGTTGAGGGTTTTGTTTTTTTTGCAAGCTGCAGCAAGTGGAGATTAGATATTTTAGATCTAGTCCATTTCAGTGCTTCTTTTTAGTGGAGGAGGGTTCTACTTCATTGGGAGGACAATATTGAAGGTATTGAGCATCATTTTTAGATCTTGGCATGAGTCCAACCTCATTTTGATCCCTACAGCATAGTATAGATCGAGATCTACAATATTTCTGTAGGTGCAGTTGCAGGGCGTTTCAGCATACCATTTGGAGAGTGATTTTCTGAGTGTTGGGGATTTTCTCTTCACTTTGCATATCTGTTGGAGGAGGCTATTCTTATTCCCATATAAGTTCAGCCACACTTTCCAGATCTCAATATTTCAGTAGATCTGTAGTCTTATATCTCATATCTACACTTTGTACTTGGTGTTTTCCTAAAAACCCCAAGGGGGTTCATTATAAGAGCTTGTACAGTGCATGGATCTAATTTAGATCTAACCTTTTATGCACTTATTTGCTCTAGATCTGATATGTAATATACATTTGTGCAGAGGCAATAAAATAACACTGTAAGGTTTGTTTAGTCTTAATATATGGTTGCAACACCTCATTTCGAGGGATTTCTTTCACTGGAGACTTGTATTCCTTGTTATGCATCTTCTCGACCATCTTTTACATATATTTTTTTGCTGTAATGAAAAATGAAAGATCTCCATATTGGCCTCCTACTTTATAAAATATGGTCTGCATTATTTATGTAGCATTCTGTAATATTCCTAAAACTAGCATGTAGCTAATTGGAATATTATATTTTGATTTTTGCACCTAAGTAGATGAATAAATGGGAAAAGAACCCATATTTAACTTGTATTGACATAAAATCCCTCTTGGTGTGAAAAGGGGATAACTTGGTGGCTGTATTTTGCACTTCCCATGTGTGAATAGGAAAAGGATCATGTTGATTCAGTCAAGTTTACCAAGTCAACAGCGCTGCCTAAGAGGGTGTGGCTTGCTTGAGAAGACATCGTAGTTTTAGAGGGAGATTATTCACATGGCGTTGGAAACCCTAATAGGTGGGACCCAAGGTGAGAAGGCTCACAAAAATTATATGGAGGAAGATGGAAAAATTTTGAGGTTATCTTATGGATTACAGTTTCATGTCTGCTTAGACATTTGAGCATCCTTCAGCTGTTGAGTTCATTATGCAGTGTTGTTCAACACAAGGCATTCCTACATAGGGATTCCTTCTCCTTCATTGAGAGATCACTTGGAGGAGTTTTGTTCTTCATTATCCCATATCCGTGCTTGAGGCCTAGCACCTCCTACAACTATAGCATTATTCTTGTAGCAAGAAGCATTGTGTTTCTGGGTGTGCAGTGGGAGATTCACAACACTAGCTATTGAGCTTATCTTTCAGAGGAGGGAGCTCCCCTTTCTTTGAAATATTTGTAAAGGAGTTCACAGAGCTTATATGACATCTTGGAAAGTGACCAAATCAATTCCCATCCACTACAGTGCAATTTACTAGGGAAACTGTGTCAATTTTTCCAGAGTAGCAGTTGCAGGGTTTGATCCCTTGTTTGTGAGCTAGTTCCTTGGAGGAAAGACCAACCTTTCTCCCGGGAAGCTTTGTACTTAATTATTTCTTTATCACTTGTATATTTTATTCATATATATTTAGTGTTGTAGTAAAACTACATTTTTCAGATCCATATCTGCAGATCAGCATTTTTATACATTGTACTCTCATGTAACCCTTGTCGGGTGATTTTATTTTGTATAAAAAGGAAGGAATCTCCATTTTCTCTGCCATTGGATTATTTTACACCTCTAATCTCTTATTTCTCATCCTTTTCTGCATAAACCCTCATTAAAATAATTTATGCCTTGCTTCAGTACTTTCTGCAAGAGCTAGGTTACGGGGTTTGGGCTTATTTGAACTGCATTAACTTGGGGAGATCTGTTTATGTTGGCTAGAGTGATTTTTTTCACCTATAATTCTGCATGTGAGTTTTATATCATGTATTATAATGGATTCAAGTCTCATTTCTCACTTGTATAACATTATTTTCTGAAGACAGCTATTTTATGCCCTATATTGTTGCATTTCCCCACCCGGGAAGGAGAATATAGGCCATATTATTGTTGAGGTTCTTATATCTGTTGGTTGGATGTCCTTAGAAATATAATGAGGTGCTCTACATTTCCATGCTCATTATTTTTTGAAGCTCGAACTCTAGAATATCTCAAAATATTCTATTTGTTGTAGCTGTTCCCAATTTGGTATATTACAGTGGTATCAGAGCTCTGCTCTTGGCTCAACCTGTGGATTTCAGATCCAATCAGAAGATAAGAAGAAGGGTAGAACAAAAGTATGGAGAGTTTTATATTTCTCTCATCCATTTTCAGATCTAAGAAGAGCCTCTCCAAGGAGGTTCAACTGATGGAGGAAGAAAGGTGAAATGGAACTCCAAGAGGGTTTCAAGAAGGAGAAAGCTACAATGATACATATAGAAGGTTTCAAGAGGAAGAAGAAGACCCATGCACTTCATGTCCTCATAAAGGGAGTGGAGAGCAATAAGACTACTTAGAACATGAGATCCTAAGTGGCTATTTGGCAGAATACAAGTGCCAACCTAGGGCTTTCAAAGAAATCCCTAGATTTTCCTCAGTTTATTCAAGTGAGAGAAGAAAGAAGACCATGCAGAAAGAGGATGATAAGAGGCAACAGATTCCTGTTGTCAACATTTTATGGATCACTCAAGTGTGCAGCAAAGACTTGGGTGATGAAACTAGAGGCATTTTTCCTACTACATCTAGTAGTGGAAAGAGAAGTTGTGGAGATACCAGTGCTGCACTTGGAGGGCAAGGCAAGCTCTTGGTGGATCAGCCATGAAGGTAATGCAAGAGTATCTAATTTTTCTTATTTTATTTATCAATTAACTAGGCGATTTGACAGTAGAAGACTAGAGGAGGAGGAGTCCTCTTCTCCACTTAAGGAGCCTTGTACCAGCGCTGTCACAATCATGGAGGGGTAGCCATCTGTAGCGGTAATTGGATCAGCAAGCACATTGAAGGAAGGAACCCTTGCATCCATACAAGAGGTTCCCAAGACTCACCAACGAATGCATGCATTTCCTTTTCTGACCATTTCAGAAATTCTTATGGAAAACCTTGGGAATTTGTCTTCACAGGGTCAAGGATCAAAACTCATTGCTTTGTTGGGGCAAAAAGATTGCACAACACTATACAATTTGGGATTGATCCAATACGGGATGAAAATTAATTCCTTTGCACCTTATTTGAGTTGCATGTAGCATGAGGAGTTAGGGTGCAAGATGGTGGGAGGCATGATGAATGTTGTGCCATTTCCTGTTGATGACGAGGCATTTTCCACCATTGAAGAAAAGACTAGGGGTGATGCGCAGTAATGACAGAGGAACCTCTAGAATTTCATGAAGAAGAAGAAGAAGGAGCTACTCCAAGAAGAGAAGCTCTTGCATTCTTGAAAGGAGTTTCAAAGAGTCTCACATATATAAATTTTGGTGCAATCCATGAGCAGCATGTGCCATCAATATTACATGGATCCTGAATACTGCAGAAGATGAGGAGGAGGGAAAAAATCAACGAGAAAGGAACATTTACCCCTCTTTATTTCAAAAGAGTGATGTAATAAGAAGGCATAATGATCTATTCCTTTATGTATCCTTACTTGGGAGAAGCCCTCTAGGGAAACTCCTTGATGGAAGGAGCAAAGTGTTATCTCAACCTTGTACAATGATGATACATTTAGCCAAGGGAGGGATAATTATAGCACTGGAGACCTTGGGTAAGAAGCATGCTTCTATCAATCACATTCTATTTTATGATTTCATGCATTCTTTTACTTTACATGTATAGGCCATGAATCCTAAGAGGAGTGTCCTACCTTATAAACTTCATGGCCAACTATGGGCCAAAACTATTCTCAAGCATGGCCACTCCCTTGATAGGCTAAGGAAGGTCTTGCAGCATGATGGGTTCTTCCCTAAAGCACCAAACATACATTTCACCTTCAGCCATGGTGGAATGATAAGGGTAGCAAGTAAGTGGCATATAAACCACTTAATATATCTAGATCTAAAGCAGGGAGGAGATGACCTGCGTTGGTTTCTATTGGGTGAGCATGGGTACCACCTAAATTTTTTTATTTTCTTGTCTCATGCCTTGTATCTCCAGAAAGGAATGCATAAGAAGTAGGCATGGTTGCTTTGGTTGACAAGAAGAGATTATGGGCAGAAATTTTCCCATACTTTTTATGATATTTCAAGAGAGGAGGAAGGCACATTCATGGTGCAAGGAGGCTATCCTTTGGCATTGGAGGATTATGAGGGGCTTCCATGTAGGAAGGAGATCTTCTCACATAGCAACATGATGGTGGATATATTTGGTGTATGGAATGTCAAAGGGAGAAGTCATGGAGGGACAAGAGCCTTGTTACTAAGGCCTACAACACTGTCACATGAGAGCATGTTTTTATTGATGGAGTGTTCCAATGGGAGTATGCACCCTCTCCTCTTGCAGATTTTTATGAAAATATTCTCATGGGAGGACTCACTCATGGACCTCACCTTCATATCACACATTATGCATGGTAATAAATAGATTTATATGCTTGTTGATTACTCTATTGAGTATTTTTATTTTCTCACCATATGTAAATAGTGCATTGCTCCGCAAGAGAGCAAGATTATTTTTAGGTTTCATGGTCACTTTAGGGCCACATTTTTTAATGTTGATAACCCATCTCTACATGAATTTTGGAAAGTGTTGTATTGCTTTGATTATACACAGCTGGTCTATGTTGTTGTTTACTACTCCATAGTAGATGAGCTAACATGCATAGCTACAAATTCTTTGAAGGACAACTTTCCACTTGATGCTCTGAATTAGCAGTTGGAAGGACTGCATTGTATCCACTAGAGAGACCATGTGTATCAGCCAAACTTGCACATAAACCTAAGCCATTTTGTGATTTGGATTCCATATGGTGATGATGTGCCATTCATATTGTATGGAATGGTTTGGGTTGGCATGGCTCATGACTTTAGAGGAAGGGTCCTTGGAGGCTCAATCTTCTTCTTGCCATTGGAGGGAAATCATGTTGCAGCCCAAGATTATCATTCCATATACACTTACCATAATTGGAGAGGAGGACAGCATCGGATATTCCTTCTTTCCTATCATGTTCATGTATTCAGCCGACCTACACTTCAGGAGAAAAATGTGGAGGAGATTCTTCATGAGTTGCGATGCTGGAGGGTGACTCATTTCATTTGGATGATAGCTTGGGGGTGGGGTTTTCACCTGGGAATGAGGATTTCCCATGCATTTCATACTCCATGCCTTGGCAAGACCTCTATATAGCACATATTTGTCTCCTTTATTATGTTACTTCTGCAGGATGATAGCAATTTGGGGTGTCCACCAAATGCTACTTTGTTTTCTTGGGAGAGGCACTATGAGGATTCATTGTTGAGACAACATATATTTACTTGGAGGAGACCATCATACATGGATGCTACATGGAGAGGAGGAGAAATAAATCAGTATATCCTTGCATTTTCTTGAGGACAAGCAATATTTGAGAGGGGATGACTGTAATATTCCTAAAATTAGCATGCAGCTAATTGGAATATTAGATTTTGATTTTTGCACCTAAGTAGATGAATAAATGGGAAAAGGACCCATATTTAACTTCTATTGAAATAAAATCCCTCTTGGTGTAAAAAGAGGATAACTTGGTGGCTATATTTTTAACTTCCCATGTGTGAATAGGAAAAGGATCATGTTGATTCAGTCAAGTTGACCAAGTCAATAGCGCTGCCTAAGAGGGTGTGGCTCGCTTGAGAAGACAACATAAGTTTTGGAGGGAGAGTATTCACATGGTGTTGGAAACCCTACTAGGTGGGACGAAAGGTGAGAAGGCTCACAAAAATTATAAGGAGGAAGATGGAAGAATTTTGAAGTTAGCTTATGGATTATATTTTCATGTCTTCTTAGATACTTGAGCATTCTTCAGCTGTTGAGTTGAGTATGCAGTGTTGTTTAGCACAAGGCATTCATGCTTAGGGATTCCTTCTCCTTCATTGAGAGATCACTTGGAGGAGTTTTGTTTTCATTCTCCCATATCTAGGTGTTATAGCATCATTTCTCACTTTCATATGATTCATGATTGCTTTGATGGTTTTGGGCACCCATTCCTACAGAATTGGACAAATTCACTAAAAAACAGTGTAAAAATCCCCATACGCGACTATGCCCATACTTTTCCGCGTGTATACGCGAGTCCAGCTGCACTTTTCCGCGTATGCCATTAAAAATGATTAAAAAATATATAATTATTCCCTATTTTCGGGCTGGGTTGATGGTTACTCAGGTAGTTCAACCACCCCAGCACGTGGCCAACTGTTTCCAACTGTTGAAACTACTTGGAGGAAGTATAAAAACCCCTCATGTGTATGGCCTAAGGGAGGGAGAGAATTATTGATATTATACTCTGTTGGTATTCCCTATCCAAGTCTGATTCCCCGTGCCTCCTGCACTTTCCTAGTTCATTGTTGGAAACCCTTGTTTCCTTGAGATGCACATCCCTTTATATGTCATCTCGTATGCACCAGTTTGGAAGGAGTCTTAGCGAGGCAAGGGCTGGACGGATCCGGACGACGGTCTGCGAAGGCCTTGGAAGGATCAAGTGATCTCTCCACTCGTTACTTTTGTACATGCTATTTATAATACAGAAGTATCATGTTGTTCCCGAAATAAACGTGTTAGTGTATGCTTATATGTATGAGAATATTTGTTATACAAGCATTCATTATGATTTATTTAATGTTTTATATGAATCTCACTAACATTTAGAGTAGATATATGCTGTACAACCAGTTCTTCATGCTTGTTTCTTCTTGTCTTTCAGGTTAAGAAGGAAGGACGGTTGCTGGGGGTTTGGACCCTGCGGGATCTACTTCAACCGTAGGACCTACGGGTAAGTTCCTCGATCTACTCTATTTAGTTTTTCTGAACATGCATGGTTGTGTGAGTCCTTCTTAAGTAGCATGCCCCTGCTCTGTGGAGGTTGTAACCCAACGAACCTCTAGGGTGATATTCCCCGAAACAAAACTGGCGACTCCACTGGGGATCACATTCTTGTGACTCCCCTGTTGGGTGGTTTCAGCTGTTTGGTAGGTTGCCGACAGTTTTAACTTTCATTTGCAGTCCATTTTACTTTTTTACGGTCAGTCTGAAGTCCTGGTTTCTTATCCAGGCTTGTCCCTTTTGTTTTTTTCATTATTTACCTTTGTATACGCGCTTTTTTCTGCACACAGTCGCATATACACGCAAGTTTGTCTAAAGGTACCCGCGTATATGCGAGTTTCCTTTAGAACAGTCGCGTATGCACGCTGCTTGCATAAATGTGAAGTAGCGTATACCTAGGCAGATTTTGAATTTTTGGGTTTATTGACTTTTTGGTCCTTTCTGGCTGTGGAGATCTGTTTCTACAGTGTCTCTGTACTCACTGGATTGTGAAGGAAGTGGTTTCTTGTCTTTTCTCTCTTTCGTTTGATTGAAAACTAGTCTTTTTGGCAAAGTGTTGTTTCTGGTGCTGGCACTTCTGGATTGAGTTCCAAGATTGCTTTCTGAGCATTCTTGGTTGTTCTGCTTTATCAGAACAGAGAGCTTCTGCTCACTTACTCGCTCCTATCTTTGTCTTGTGCTTCGCATTGCAATTTTTGCTTCGTTTTTGATTGGTTTTCTTGAGTTCCATAGGCTAGGTTTTGTTGCAACTTTTGAAGAGCTTTTCTAGCTTCTTTGGAGTTTTTGTTTGCGACGAGTTTGCACAATTTGTCTAGGCTGAGTGGCTGAGTTTTATGGTCTTCTTTTGCTCTTATTGATCTTGCTACGAGTTAGCCTTATAAGGTTTGGGAGCATTGTTGAAGTTTGTGCTTGTAAGTCAGTCTTGTTTGGTTTGGATTTTGATAGTTGTGCTTGGTCTTTTCGAGCTATTTTTCTATAAAACTAAAAAGCTCAAAAAAATATTTGCTTTGCTTTTTGTTTTTGCATTTCAAAGGCTTAAAAAACATTTTCACTTGTTATTTGCTTTTGTTATTGCATTTTCATTTTCGTTTGCTACAACTTTTGAAGTTTTTGTGAGGTTTCTTGCTTTTAGTTTTTGGCTTGATTTTGAGGAGGAGTTGTCATTGATTTCTTCTTCTTGTTTTTAAGTGTTCTTGGTGTCTTCATTTTAAGAGTTCTTGATTTTGAGAACTAACTTGCTGGGCAACCAAAGAAGAGTTAAAACTGAAGGACTTTTTGGGAAATTTCACTCTGCTTCAGGAGATTTGCATCTTAGGATTTGCATGCTTGTAGTGATTTGCATTAGGTGCATTTAAATCATTTAGTCAATTTCATAGTTTTTGTGAGTGTGAGTTTGCTATTTGAAAAGAAAAAAATACAATTTTTAGTCTCGTAGAACCTGTATAGAGATTGCTCTTCATCGAAAGACAAAGAACCACATTTGCATGTAGTTAAGTTTTTATTAATTTCTTTTGCGTCAAAACACCATACGTTTCATCTCCATATCCTTGTGACTTAATATAACAGCCCATTCAAATAAGCGATTTAATCTAAAATCAACTAGCAAGTTTTCTAAGTGTCAATCACCAACTAGCTAGGTTGTAGGGCCTTGGAATAGGTGAGTGGAGAGTTAACTCTCCAAGGCTGCTCAAACAAACATATAAGTTGATTAATTGAGTGAAATCCAACTTCGTTAGGTGGACCGGAAAATCTCTCATCTGAGAGTCAAGCGCGAGGGGAAGTGAAGGCTGAGAAGAGGGATACCCCCTCTCCGATTGGCTGAATCTGACCTGAAGACCGTTCCGCCCGGCTTCTGATATGGATTGGTGTCCATAGTTGCCACTCCTAGGTTCCACACAGGTGACTGCGGGGGGGAATACCCGTGGTACCTGAGGCAGACGTCGCATCACTTTCAGCAGTACTTCTGGGGGGTGCCCTTGTGAAGCTTGGGTGCTTGAGCCGGCAAAGGCTGTCGTTAGGAGGTCGGGGTAACTGTTTCTGATACCTTCGCTAGTTGTTCTGGGCCCTAATCATCCCAGACTACTTTCGGGAGGTCCTATACTTCGATTTCCTATATTTTGGTGTCCGGTCCTCATCACCCGGAGCGGAAATACTTGGAGGATATTTACTTGACTGTATCTCAGGGATTTTTATTTTAGTGAGTGCTCTTTGCTCCTAGCTTGCCTAACTTTTCAATTTTTGAGTCTAATTTAAAATCTATAAAAGTGGCTGATCAAGCGCCTCGTCGATCGAGGAGAATCCGGGGGTTATCTCCCGAGAGTTCAGAGCCTTCTTCGAGAAGGCGTAGGAGCGATTTAGCAGGTGGTTACCACCCTGTGGCGTCTGACGCAGTGGAGAGAGATCCTCCACAAAGGTCTGAAGGTTTCATAGCTGATTCTGGTGACGGTTCCGAGAGGAGCGTTTCGCTCACCTCACGAGTTTTGTTTCCTCAGGAAGAATATTTTCAGATTGAAGACGTACCTGAGCCTCCTGCTATAGGTCCATCTCCTCTTCCTCCTGACTATCCGTTTGTTGTTCAGTACATCGGAGCTGAGTCTGAGAGACCGGAAGATCTTCCGTATCATTCGTATCTTTCGATGGCCACGACTGGGAACACGGCTTCTGTCGTGAGTGCTGCAGGCAATCAGACCCCTGCTTCTGTTGAAGGAGGGGGCACTATTGCTTTATCTTTGATTGCTTCTAGTGCTGCTGTGTTTGGCTCTGGGTTCACCCAAGCACATGCTTATCATTCTGGTCCCTTCTGTTCAGGGATGCCCTCTAGTGGGAATCCCTCTTTTTCCTTTTCCGCTGCTGCAGCTGGATCTACGCCCATGTCTAACATGGCTAGTGGATCAGCTTCTTTTCAGGGTTTTCCCTTTGGAACTGGGCACATTCCTAGTTCCAATCCTTCGTTAGGGTCGTTTCCGTTTACATCCCAGACCCAGAGTTTCAACCCTTGGTCTGGGGGGCAAAGTTCGACTACTTTTACGGGATGGAATCCTGTCTTTACTACAGCGGGGGCAGGGAATCAGTTTTACGCAGGTCATTAAGGGAATGCTTCTTTCCCTTCGCCGAGTGCTTATTAGTCCTTTACTCCTCTGTCTAATGCTTGGAACCCCTATCAGGGGCTTTCCTCTTCATTCAATACTTCAGCGGGGGGGACTGGTCTGGGCTTTGGTAACTCGGCGTGGGGAGGAGGTTCTTCTCCATTTTCTACGAGTCCCTTCTGGAAACCTGGTGCCTCATCAAATCCAGGCTATTATTTTCAGAATCTTGGGAACCCATCCCATCAAGGATCGAATCCTCAGGCTCCGCCTCGCTTACCTTTTCTGGCAACGTTAAACTTGCCAGATTTGTCGAAGTTGACTAATGACCCAATTCGTTATAGTTCGGGGTGGCCTTTGGTCCCGACCAAACTTCCTTCAGAAATTCCAAAGTTTGAAGGTAAGAATGGAGAGGATCCGGCGGACCACATCACCACTTTCCACTTATGGTGTTCTTCGAACTCCCTGATCGATGATTCGATTAGGTTGAGATTATTTCAACGCACCCTAACTGGAAATGTTGCCAAATGGTATATCGAGCTCACTGGGGGCAGTTTCGCTACATTTGGGGAACTGGCTGTCACATTTCTAAACCATTTTCAGTTGCCTGTCAGATATGAGGCTGGGACCGAACTCCTGGCTAATTTTAAGCAGGATGAGGCAACACACATTTCTGATCACATTCAGGAATGGAGGAGAAGGAAGAGGCTTATCAAATCTCATATTCCAGGTGAATTCCTTCTCGAGTGGTTTTTGAAATCTCTGCAGTCAGATATTTCAAAAGATGTATCCCTATCTGGGGTATTTTCTGAGGAGCAGGCCATTTTTAGGGCCCAGCAGCTAGAACTGATCTATTCTCAGTCTGGGGTACTTTATAAGTATTTGCCCAATGCTCCTCGCTCCAAATTGGATTTGTCGAAAACAAAACCTGGCCGCATGGTGACGGGCTTGTCGGATTGGTCAATAGTGGTGCAGCCAGCCTGCTTTCTCAACTGCAGCAGTTGTCTTTACAATCTGCTCCTTCTGGTCAGGCTGTGCCTGCTGATTCATCACCTTCCCAGTCTTTGTCCATAAATGTTGTCCAAGCTTCTGATCCAAAAGGAAATCAACAATCCGATGGGAAGAAGAAGGGACGAAATAACAAGAAGAAGGGCAAGAACGGGAAGGGAAATGCAAATAAAACCAACGAGCGTGTTGGTGAGGGTCAAAAGGAGAAAAAGAAAGTGAAGTTTCCATGCAAGCTCTGTGCTGGAGACCATCTCGTGCACCTTTGCCCTAAAATTTAGGATGCTCAGCGCTTGTTAGCTTAGCAGGGTTCTTCTAGTTCCCAGGTTGTGTTAACAAACCCTTTTCCCCAAGGGCAACAATTAGTTGTTGGCGCGAACCAAAATCCTGGGGCTTCCTCTGGGGGCACCCAGGAAGGGGAAATTCCATCGAACATTTTTATGATGAGTGCTCACGCGGATATCGCTACGAGATCCCGTGATTATGGCGGAAAGGAATCTTCGAAAGCTAAGGAAGTTCCTGATGCTACTGAGCCGCTTCACATCACGAAGCCTACTGTTGAGTCTATGCCTCGGATGCCAAAAGCATCTTCTAAGCAGTCAACGATTAATCCAAATGCGAGGGCTGCCCAGAACTACTCGAATGTAGAAGATCTGGCGCAGAGTCCTTGTGTTATGTCAGCTTTAGAGGTACTCCAGTCTTGTCCGGCTCAGCGCAGTGCTTTTCTCACTGCCATTGGGGCTATTGATCCAAAAAATTCTCTTCTGATTACTTTTGATATGGATAATTTTAAGAAGAGACTTCCTCATCACATGGCTTTTTGTATTAAATCGTCGTATCGGAAGTGCAATATCTTTCGAACGGTTGTTGATGAGGGTGCTTCTACATGCGTGATGTCTCTCGCATGATGGAAGATGCTTGGATCTCCCAAAGTTGTTCCATCTAGCACTGTTCTTACTGCGTTCGATGGTCATTCTCACAGACCCCATGGTATTGTCCCGGCTTTGCCCATCTGTGTTGGGGGCAAAACCGTTAATATAGAGGTTGAGGTAGTGGATGCAGCCTTGGACTACAACCTTCTGTTGGGGAGGAACTAGATTTATGAGATGGATGCCATTGCATCCTCACTATTTCGAATTGTATGTTTCCCCCACGAAGGGAGGATCGTTACAGTGGATCAACTGGACTGTCCTCCTGTAGACCTGGATGCGCCTTCTGACTCATCTGTTCCTAAGTTGGATAATACTAAGGTGCCTGTTGAGAATCTAGGAGTTGGAATGTATTCTTCCCTGATGGGTTCTTTCGATCTTCCTCCTCCTACAGTGCATATTAATGCTATTTCATCCTCCAAGGCTCCCCTTCGAAGAGAGTTCTTTCAAACTCATTATTTTTCGGACCCTTGGACCTTACCTTCCCCTACTGCCACATTAGCGGAAGTTCAAGTGGGTGGAATGGCATTTCTGATTTCTGCAGCTGAGATTGCATATCAGTCTATTGTTGACACTGCAGAATCTATCCCAGCTCCTCTTTCACCGGAAGAGTTGGATGGTGATGTGGCTCCGGCTTGGATGCTTAGTTCTTCTTCGGCCCAGGATTGCCTTGATACCACTCTTCCATCTGAAGAGGCAATCCTGGAAGCCATGACTGGTATAGATAGATCGTGGGATGATTTGCATCATCGGTCTTACTTCCTACCTGACTTGAACGAAGTTGAAACTAGTTTTCCAAGTCCTCAGTCTCCTGGTCCTGTTCACCCAGTCTTGAACCCTTTGGCACCAACACAGGTTTATGCTGAAGGGAACATGGCTATGATCTCTCCTACTATCCCGGTGAACATTTCCAGGGATCCCAATATTATCGAGAATGTCTTCATTGGAGCTGAATGTTCCCGTGAAGAGGTTCAAATCTATACCGAGCTCTTCAAAGAGTATAGGGATGTATTTGCTTGGTCTTATGAAGAAATGCCTGGCATAGACCCATCTATTGTCCAGCATGAGATCAAGACGTATGAAAACGCTAAGCCGGTCAGGCAAAAACTTCGTCCGGTCAATCCTAGGAAGGCAGCAGCTATCAAAGCTGAAGTTGAAAAGTTGCTTAAGGCGGGATTCATTTTCCCAGTTCCTCTGACTGAATGGGTTTCAAATCCCGTTCCGGTAGATAAAAAGCAAGGAACGATTCGAGTGTGCATCAATTTCAGAGACCTGAATAAGGCGTGTCCTAAAGATAATTACCCCACACCTTTCATCGATCAGATTATTGACGAGTGTGCCGGTAACGAGATTTTCTCCTTCATGGACGGTTTCTCTGGTTATAATCAAATTACTATCCATCCAGAAGATCAACATAAGACCGCATTTATTTGTCCCTGGGGTACGTTTGCATATAAGAAAATTCCTTTTGGTCTTAAAAATGCTGGAGCTACCTTTCAGCGGGCCATGTCTTACGCCTTCCATGACATCAAGAAGATTATCGAGGCATACTTAGATGATCTAGCTACTCATTCTCGAAAGAGGATGGATCATCTTGGTCACCTCCGGCAAATATTTGAAAGATGTCGTTTTTATAAAATTCGATTGAATCCGAACAAGTGCGTTTTCACGGTTACATCCGGTCGGCTGTAGGGATTTATCGTGTCTAGGGAAGGGATAAGGGTAGATCCCTTCAAGGTTGAGGCAATACTTCGGTTGCCTCCCCCGTCTTCAATCCGTCAACTTCAAAGTCTCCAAGGGAAGTCTAACTTTCTTCGGAGGTTTATCGTTAACTATGCTGAGATTACAAAGGGATATATGAGGCTGTTGAAGAAAGGAGTCCCTTTTCTTTGGGACGACTATGCTCAACGCTCATTCGATGCCTTGAAAAAGGCATTGACCTCTGCTCCTTTACTGAGTCCCCCCGATTATAGCAGAGATTTTCTTTTGTATCTGGCTACAGCAGAATCTACCATTGGTATGGTTCTGGTTCAGGAGGATGATGCTCTTGCAGAGCATGTTATTTACTACCTTAGTCGAGGACTGGTAGGACCTGAACTTCGATACACTCCGATAGAAAAATTAGCCTTAGCAGCAGTTCATGCTGTGCAGCGACTCCGACATTACATTATTCTTCGCAAAACTTATGTCTTGGCAGCTGCCAATCCATTTCAGTTTGTCCTCAGCGGGCGAGTGATTGGGGGAAAATATAATAGATGGATTGTGATTTTACAAGAATTTGATCTCGAGTTCATGTCTGCCAAATCCAAGAAGTCATTAGTCTTTGCGGAATTGATCTCCGAGTTGCCTTGTGGAGAGGAGATGATCTATGATGAGTCCTTTTCGGACGAACACTTGTTTCTAATCTCTCCACAAGATCCTTGGTATGGGGATATCATTGTGTATCTCCAGACTGCGAAGTTTCCCTCTTCTTTTTCGAAAGATGAGTGTCGTAAGCTGCGTCACTTAGCTAAAAGTTATCTGATTATTGGTGATGCTTTGTACCGTCGAGGGGTTGATTCAATCCTAAGACGCTGCTTAACTTTCGAAGAAGCTGAGGCTGTGCTCAATGATTCTCACGGTGGAGCTTGTGGGGGTCATTTATCTGGGCTTGCTACAGCCCAAAATATTTTGCGTGCTGGATACTTTTGGCCCTCGATTTTCAAAGATTGTATTGAATCGGTCAAAAGGTGTCATCCGTGTCAGGTTTATACTCGAAAAATGCGCGCTCATCCAGCTCCGCTTTTTCCAGTCGTTACTATCGGACCCTTTACAAAGTGGGGTATTGATTATACTACTTGTAACCCGCCTTCGACAAAAGGTCACAAGTACATTATCGTAGCAGTAGACTACTTTACGAAGTGGGTCGAGGCTATGCCTACTTTTGGGAATGATGGTGAGACTGCAGCTCTTTTTCTTTTCAACCAGGTTATTGCTCATTTTGGTATTCCTAGAGAGATTTTCACTGATCATGGCAGTCATTTTCAGAATAGCATGATGGCTGAGTTGGCTCTAAAATTAGGTTTCCGGCAGGAGCATTCATCTCCGTATTATCCTCAAGCTAATGGGCAAGTGGAAGCCGTGAATAAATCCTTGAAGACAATTCTTCAAAGGACAATTGATAAAGCTAGATCCAACTGGCATATTATGCTATATCCTGCACTTTGGGCATACAGGACGTCAGTGAAAACTGCAACTGGCTTTACTCCGTTTCAGTTAGTGCACGGGGTTGAATCCGTATTTCCTATTGAATGCGAGATTCCGTCTCTTAAATTAGCTGTTGAACTTCTTCCTGACACTTCTAGTCTGGCAGAACGGCTTCTTCATCTGGAACATCTCGATGAGCAGCGTCGAAATGCCGCCACGATGAATGAAGCACATAAAAACCGAGTAAAAGTTCAGTATGATAAGGCGGTCAAGCCTAGGGTCTTTTCAGAAGGTGACCTTGTTTTGGTCTATGCCCAAGAAAAGGATGCCCTGGGGGCAGGAAAGTTTAAATCTATGTGGTATGGCCCCTATATCGTTAAAAAAGTCCTTAAGAAAGGAGCGTATACCTTGGTTGATTCCGAAGGGAACGAGTTGCCGGAGCCCCGAAATGGGCTCTATTTGAAGAAGTATTATGCCTAGGCTTTGGCCTGGCATCTTGCTTTTGTATAGAGTAGTTTTTTGCTTTGTACATATCTGATTGATTTTCGATTTTTGATGAGTTGGTGATGTTTTTTGATCTGCTTTGGCAGGTTGTGTTGGATGTCATGAGTCATTTTGGTTTCGCTGATGGTGCTAGTAGACACACCCGGAACTTAGCTTCCGCGGCTTGGGTGATTCATTATCCATCCGGTCAGCTGTTGGTATCAAGAGGGGTCTGCATTGGTCCTGCTTCCAACAATATAGCAGAATACACTACAGTTATTCATCTACTCTCGGAGGCAATTTCTTTGGGTGTTGATTCGTTGGTAGTTTTCTTGGACTCCCAGCTGGTGGTGTCGCAGTTGAACAACACTTATCGGGTACGAGATCCATTTTTATTACGATTTTTCTTGAGGGTACGTTCGTTACAAACGTCATTTCAATTTTTAACATTCATTCATATTCCTCGAGCTGACAATTGGTTTGCTGACTCATTAGCTAATCAAGCATTAGATTGGCACATTAATCATTCCATACAATAAATTTTTAATCATCAAAAACATCATACATTTGATATATTTATCACATCACATCAAATATCGCTGTATATATATCATCAGAGTGTCAAAAAACTTAACAAAATTTGGATCCATAAATGTCGTACAAAACTTGGGCTTATGCCCCATCATGTTCAGTCTCAAAAAAGAATATACAGTCATCTAATATATAATATCTGTCTACTCCTGAGGTCCCTACCCAGAAGTCGTGTTCCTATAGAACGTAACTGCAGTGGCAACTCGGCGGAATAGTCTAACCCAGTCTCGGGGTACTCCTACCACCCGTCTCTGGATGGCTTCTGGTAGATCCTCCACAGCAGCCATAGGTATTTGGCGGGTCAGTCCCTCCAAATTTCTCTGCACGGCCTAGAGAGTCGTATCTGAATCCACAGTATCCGCTTTGCCTCTGTGGCGCTTATGGCGCGGTAGGCCCTCAGGACGAACTGGTCCAACATCTGAAACATGATCATTTTTAATTGTCAGTCATTATGAATCCAATCAAAAACACGTTTGTTTTTCATTTTTCATACATATTTGAAAAAATCCAAAAAAATTATATAAGTCAAAAAATTTTGCAAAACTTACCGACTGCTCCCCATGCTGTGCCTGGTGGAAGAACTAGATCCGGATCTCCACGAAAGTCCATCCCGGCATAGGGATAGTTGTCCACTGCGATGATTTGTTCTCCCCACCAAAGGAAGAACTCATCATCCCATGTGGTCCGGGGTACTTCACTACCCCCCAGTCTCTTCATCATGTCCGCCCAACGGGCAATTCTTGGGTCCCGTGGGCTACTGATGGTAGAGATGACTCTGGGTCTCAACGCTGGAATCTTCTCAAAGAAGAATGTTGTCAAAATTGTACCATAGCCAAAGTGTTTGGTCTTGACTTGGCGGATTGAGGTCAGCTGTTGTTTCATGTTCAGTAGAAGGGCTGTGCACCAATCATATACATGAGTCAAACATTCTACTGCTATGCTCATTTGCGTCATGGACGCCTGATGTAGAGAGGCGGATCCTGCCACTCTGCTGATGGTGAAAAGGACGATTTTCATGTGCAAATCCCTCACATCTTTAATGGAAATCTGCGTTCCAACCTTTTTGGAACCCGGTACGCAATACACGTGGACATAGTCTTCCACGGTTAACCCTCCCAGGGGCTTCCCGTGCAAGTCTACTGGTTCTCCCCTCCAGGAGAGTCCAGTAATGAAATATATGTCTTCCACTTCAATGCGTACTGTAATATAATCAATAATGAAGCAATCCTGATCTGGTTCCCAGTAATTTATGAGCATTTCTAGCAACCACACATTGCTTTTCATATTTGGCATCTTGAAGAATTTGAACAATCCGCAATTCCGAAGGATATTTTGCGCTGCGCGATCTTGCATGACCTCTTGGTCTATTGTGCTATGCTCACATTCCCTCCATGAGATTGGCATCCTATCAAATTTCATCAAATTATGCATTAGCCACGCTTTTTTGCATTCGAACCTGCGCATACGCGGTTTTTCCTTTGCACAGTCGCGTGTATACGCGAGTTTCCTTTAATGAACCCGCGTATGCGCAAGTCCATATATTTTAGCAAGGGTTTTAAAGCTAAAAATCACTTAATTTTAAATTCCAAATGGACAAAATGAATAAACAGGATGATTGAGGAGCCTACCTGAAGTTTCGGTGCGTTTCGACGGTCGGTTGTTCCTGATTTGACGAAAGAAGTTTTTTGCTCTAGAGCACTTTTTCCAAATCAGCAATGCAATAATGAACCAAATATGAGGTAATTTGTCTATTTATGGCTAAAAAGTTGAAAATTTTCCCAAAAATTCCTTATGCTTAATTTTTTGATCTATCTTAAGCTGCATAATCCGGTTGCTTGGAAGTGTCCAGTTTGGTATGTTTTCAGGTACATTTTGACGATTTTGAGATTTTTCCCGGTTTTTGATCCATGATTTCCGACTCTTCACGGCAGGTATATGATCTTCATTGGCATATAGGTTAGGGAAATCACTCTCTGTTGCATATTGCATACTAGCCTCCATACTGATCACTTGCCATAGGGTCGATCCCATCAGGTCATGAGTATTACACCCATTTCACTCGCCGATTATTTAATCATGACTTGATGGTAGAGCCTTCCTTTACATGGGCTTCCTAGTTAGTTCCTTGCTATCACTTGTTGCCCATGCTGTGTTTTATGTAGGCTCGGGAGTCCTCTTTAGTCCCGCCATGTCTTATGTGTTGAAGCTTCATTCTTCTTCTTCATCACTATCATTTTTTCTGGCTTTTACCCTAGAGGCTCCCTGGTGTTGTTAAGTTGTATTACTGCATTGCATATTGGCTACTTGTTTATCCTGGCCTTTAGCCGGCTTCATTTGGACTCGATGTTTAAGCCAAATTTTGACCTTGACTTTCTGTACAAGTTAACCATTGCATGCACTTAGCTATCACGACTTGACACCTTTTTACCCATGGATGGAACGTTCCTCTGAGTATCGCTTACCATTTTTCGCCACCTTGCATTGAGCATAGGATTGTTCCAGTCCCAGGAACTAGTGCATCTGATTTCTTGATACTCGTTCTATCCATTGTACCATAGCATTCTTTTATTCTTTTTCAGGCTTATTATATGAAAAAGACAAAAAAATCAAATATAACAAAAAGAGCGGGAACGGGATGTATCTTCGTTATTTTTTATGGCAGTACAGAGTCAGTTTGTCGCCCTTGAACAAAGCACATATACTTATATATATTTCCTTCATTTGGGATGGTTTTAGTTTTGACCTAGGTTCAGCCTTTACCATGTTTCACTTGTCATTTATCCCCCGGTTGGTTATCTCTTCCAATCATATGGAGAGTTTGTTCTGCCTCTTGCATAACAGACTTATACAGTGTCACTTTTTACTGCCATGGTCATCATGAGTCGTGCTTTTGTTCAAGGGAAGTTTAACCTGAGTCGGCCATTCTGCGGTGTCTCTTGACTCATTATTCAGTGGGCCTTCCTGGTCTTGTTAGTATCATGTTCTATCACATCAGATGTTTTGGTCTTCTGCTCGTGCTGGTTTGAGAAGGTCCCCATTGACTTCTTGCCGGCGGGTTTGTCTCTTATCGACTACAACACATTGCTCTGAGAGCAAACCTAGAGCCGCACCTTGGGCCTATTTCCATCATTGATAGGTGACCTCGTGTTCAGCATTTGATCATCATCATGGGTCTTTGACTGAGTGGTTTCCCTTGTGTTCGACGTCAGCACACATTATCACACTTGGGATTCGTGCAATACCTTGATTTCCATTTGACCCTATTGGTGGATTTCTCGCCTCTGTGTCAGCTTTCATTATTGGTTGGTTCAGAGGGTTTCTTCCGTGCGCTAGCTTCATCTTGTGCATGTCGAAAACGTACTTCGGTTTTGGTTCCATCACTCTACTTCGTCCGATTCCTTCCAAATCTTGGCCTGCGGGTTACACTCGCGCTGGACTGATGTGGGATGCCTTAATGCCTTCCTTCCAGCAGATCTTTTCCCATCGACTACGACTCATTGCTCTGGGAATAAGGTCTAGAGTCTTTTTTTCAGTACCTTAGGGTTTGCAGTCATCAGTGGCAGACTCTTCGCTATCGACAGTGGGGATTCATCATTGCCTCCTGATTGGTAGATTCTTTCAAGTGTTCAACTTCAACTCATTCATTCGCACTTGTCAGATTGTACTGGGGCACCTTGACACTCATTACCATTATTGGTGGGCTGTCTCGCGTTGGTTAACGGTATACATCATTGACCGGTAATCCAACGATTTCTCACATGGTCGACTTCAGCTCATTTATTCCCATTGTGTAGAATTGTGCCATAGTGATCGGTGAAGACCTCGGGTTGCATCAGCATTCTTCGGTTCACTTTTGACAGTCTATTCAGTTTCTGCCAGTGATGCCGTCCACCCTTATATGTTGCAGTTCAGCACAGCATCATCTTATATGTTGGCTCCCGAGTTGCGTGATTGTACCATTTGATCCACCTCTTATGATCCGGTACTTGGAGATTCAGTTACATTTTTTATCAGACATCCAGTTGCACCATCTTTGATCAGCTTTCTATATGTGATACTTGGACATTGATTCAGACTTACACTTTCGGGCCATGCTCAGATGATTCATTGTGTACTTTCAGTTCAGTTATACTTGTATACATGTTGGATCTATTCACTACTTTTTATATGATGTATTTTTGACTGAGCATGGGTATGCCCGCCTCAGCATGAGTTGACTCTCTGTTCTCTTTCATTGGTTTTTGGCAGGCTGAAATCTGGTGAAGTCCTCTCTTGTCCTTGCGAAGTTCTTTCTATGTGCATAATACATTTCGGCCATCATGTACCCCTTCTGACCTCATATATTAGGGGGCATCTGTTATAGCATCATTTCTCACCTTCACATGATTCATGATTGCTTTGATGGTTTTGGGCACCCATTCCTACAGACTTGGAAAAATTCACTTAAAAACAGTGTAAAAATCCCCATACGCGACTATGCCCGTACTTTTCCGCGTGTATACGCGAGTCCAGCTAGACTTTTCCGCGTATGCCATTAAAAATGATTAAAAAATATATAATTATTCTCTATTTTCGGGCTGGGTTGATGGTTACTCAGGTAGTTCAACCACCCCAGCACGTGGCCAACTGTTTCCAACTGTTGAAACTACTTGGAGGGAGTATAAAAACCCCTCATGTGTATGGCCTAAGGGAGAGAGAATTATTGATATTATACTCTGTTGGTATTCCCTATCCAAGTCTGATTCCCCGTGCCTCCTGCACTTTCCCAGTTCATTATAGGAAACCCTTGTTTCCTTGAGATGCTCATCTCTCTATATGTCATCTCGTATGCACCAGTTTGGAAGGAGTCTTAGCGAGGCAAGGGCTGGATGGATCCGGACGACGGTCTGCTCGAAGGCCGTGGAAGGATCAGGTGATCTCTCCACTCGTTACTTTTGTACATGCTATTTATAATACAGAAGTACCGTGTTGTTCCCAAAATAAACGTGTTAGTGTATGCTTACATGTATGAGAATATTTGTTATTTAAGCATTCATTATGATTTATTTAATGTTTTATATGAATCTCACTAACATTTAGAGTAGATATATGCTGTACAACCAGTCCTTTGTGCTTGTTTCTTCTTGTCTTTCAGGTTAAGAAGGAAGGACGGTTGCTGGGCGTTTGAACCTTGCGGGATCTTCTTCAACCATAGGACCTACGGGTAACTCTCTCATTCTACTCTATTCAGTTTTTCTGAACGTGCATGGTTGTGTGAGTCCTTCTTAAGTAGCATGCCCCTGCTCTGTGGAGGTTGTAACCCAACGAACCTCTAGGGTGATATTTCCCGAAACAATGGTTTAGAAAAATCAACTAATAAAATACTCATTAGGATCATTAAACCAACTATTGATCAGAGTCAAATAAATTGGCATAAATATTTAACATTTTCTCTATGGGTAGATCAAATAACACATAAAGCCTCTATAGGTACTTCTCCATTTAATCTGCTATATGGGAAAGAAGTTGTTCTACCTACAAATGTAGCTATTCCCTCTTTAGCCCTAGTTCAATTTATTGAAGAAACTCCTTCTTCTTTGCAGTTAAGAAAATCACAAATTCTCAAAGTTGAGGAAGAGAGAGAGAAAGCCAAGATCACCCATGCTCATCATCAACAATTAGTTAAATCTTCCATTGATGAAAATTCTATTAGCACAAAATCATTTGAACTTGCAGAACTTGTATTGAAATGGGATAAAGCACATGAGGAAAAAGGTAAGCATACCAAATTGCAAATAATGTGGCTCGGACCATTTCAAACTGTAGAACAAATCGTCCCAACATTGTTTCTATTGTAAGATTTATCAGGCAAGAAAGATTCTCTGCCTGTGAATGGGAATATTCTTGGAAAAAAAATTTCTCATAGGAGATAACCTATTCTATCCCCTGTACATTATTGTCTTTACTTTTCCTAGGAAGATAAAATTTAAATAATATAACTGTTGGCCTTGCAATAAAATCTCTTGAAATATTTTGACTTTTCGCTTTTATAAATAGGGATTGTTAAGGAAATAGTTAAGAGCTTTTAAAATTAATTAAGTTATGTCTCTCTGAAGTTTTGTTTTTTCTACCAAAGTTATTTTTTCTTTGAGAAACTCCAACTTTATAAAATACTTTTTTTTTCTATTATTAGTCAATAAAAATATCTTCAACCAAGTAAAAGACTCTTTGTAGATAAACATCCTTAACTCTATAATTGTCATCCAGAACTCTTAAAGAGGCAATGGTTCTCCCTGTCCAGTAAATTTTTCTATTTTTAGAGTGTAATCCTAATCAATGTACTAAATCTTAAAATATAAGAGGTCTCATTAAGCGCCTACTTACCATATTCATAGGAAAATAATAAGACTGGCATTACCAATACTATATACCAAAATAGGGTAATGGCTTGAAATTATCTTAATCAAAAGACAAGGGGTCTCATCATGAGCCAACTTGTTCAGTTGAATTACAACCAATGAATGGAATTGTCACCATTCGGCCACCACACCAAGGAAATGGATTTTAAGTAACAAAAAAGTAAATTTTGTTAAAAGAACTAATTTAGAAAAAAATAGAGGAAGTATATAATTATGGATTTATCTCTAAAAATTTCATTCTTACATGGATGGGACATAGAATTATTTTTGGTTAAAAGGTAACCATGTCGAGGCTATGGATGCCTATTAGTAGCAGAGGCTATACCTATGACAAATGAGTAACATTTAAAATCTAATAAAAAAAGTCTGCTACTTTATCTTTAATTTGAGTAAAGACTGATATAGGCATAAGGATTTTCATATTTAAGAGGATATCAAATGATTATTATTAGGTGAGTTTGTTTTATTATTCAGAGAAATATTACTTATCTAATCTTTCACCCAATTTATGTTTTTTGAACTATTTTTACTTTGAAAGTTTTAGGAATTTCAAAATTATCAAGGTTATTTGGTTCTTCCAGTGAATCGCTAATTGTTGTACTATTCAAGAACCCCCCCCACCCCCCCCCCCTGTTAGAATGAATCTTTAGTGTAGATGTACGAAAAAAGACCCTTTTAGTTGTGCATAACAAATAGCCCTAACATCAAAAGATGGCTACTAATACCTTCAGATCTGCAAAAAGGTGATCAAGACAAATACTGCAAATATCTAGATCTATGCATAAAAGACATTAAACAGCAAGTAAAATGAAATTTTCTCCATGCATCCCATAAGACAAGACAAGAATTATGTTTTAAAGAATTTTATATTAATGGCACCTGGGAGGAAAACAAGAAGGATGTTACCGATTCTCCTTAATGGAATGGGTTCTTGAAAGTCCTCAGCATTTCAGATCTAAGATTTCTCTCTCTTTTTGGTGTAGAAAACCCATACAAAATATAGAACTCAAAGGGAGCTCACAAAGAAAAGATAGAAAATATGACAATGATAATGGTTCAAAGTCAGACCAAGAGTAAAGATCCAGAGTGATCTCATAGGGAAGACAAATGAATGGGAAAACCCTTCTATTTATAACAAAATATTAGGTCATTCTAGATCTTGGTGCATGATTAAAATAAAATTAACCAAATCTAGATCCACCTTTTATGGAATATTTTATTATATTTGTTGGAGGGAAAAGGTATTTGACTTGGGTCAAATCCCTTTATTTGTAAATAATAAATAAATAAATGATTTATTTATTATTTTAAGGAAGTGGTTGAATGATAATTAAAAAAATAATGATTTATTTAATTATTTATAAATGGTTTAGTCATATTTAACAAAGAATATTATTTAAATAAGATTTAAATAATTATTCTTAGAAAATAATAAGATAAATAAGGATTTATCTAATTAATTTCCTTGTTTTGGGTTAAATATAACCAGGAATAATAATTAAATTATTGTTTAATTATCATTCCATGAGGAAAATCAAACAAATATAGATTTGCTTAATATTTCTCTTTGGGGTTTCTTGTTTAGACCATAAACAACCTAATAAATGTGTTTTATTAAGTTATTTTACGTAGTGAAAGAAATTTTACTTAGGGTAAAATTGGTCTTACATGGTGTACTTGGGTCCATATAATGGTAATAGGTTAGATGACCAAAAAATGGTGTAACAGATTTCCCCCCAGCGTGTGAATCTTAGGAGCAAATCGTATGACTGAAGTACATTGTAAGAACTCAATCACCAGACATCAAAAGGGAAGTCAGAGAGAGAAATGTAAGGTAGCCTAATGTGATGAAGAACTAGACCCTGAGGAGACGAGACTTACAGATGCAACAAGTCTCTCTTTATGAGTGGGTACCTGTGCGAGAGGCAGCGGGGGAGGCGTACCTATGCCCGCTGAGACAAAGTACAAAAGAATAGTGCGTCCAGTAAATAAGGGACTGAACTATAAAGTACATGCTAGCATAAACATAAGCCAGATAAAAGATATATTGATTTACCCACATACATGTTGTGCCTGGGATAATAGCCAAGACTTATACAATAATATCTGAGTACATGAGATACAAATACAACCCAAATACCCCTAGGAATGAGGAAGGGCTCACAAAATCTGACTGATACATGCAAACCAAAGAGGTGCTGCAAGCGGCAAAGGCCGTCATCATCAAATATATGGAGCTGTATCGAAGGTTGCAATGAATAGGACATTTGGGCATGTGGGGGGCTACCTGTAGGGCCACCCCCTCATGAGGGCTGAGACATATCACACACACCCGGGAATCACCGATATCAGCTGTTACATCACTGAACCATCAAGTATACGGATCTCGATCATGCTGAAAGAAGTTGGAGCTGAGAAACAATCAAGTCAAAGGGAAATAAGGAGTCCCTTTGCCTGATCTGGGGCACCGAACAAGAGTGGAAGCTGGAACCAAGGTACACCTCCCTCTAGACCTGTCTTCTAGAATGAATGATTTGATGTCAACAGAAGGAGGTTCACCTTAGGTGAGGCAATAAGGAGTCCTCAACTAAGGCACGAAGGAAAATAATAGAGTGACTAACAGACTAACACCAATGATGATGATGGAATGGGTGAAGGTCCAAAGGGAACCATAAAAGCATGAGTACAAGATGATATCTCATGACGAAAATCAACACGAACAAGAACAAGTATGGGGCAAAGTGGTGCCCCAAGTACAAGTGTTGTAAGTGAGGAAATCCGATTTTGAGGAGAGGTGAGGTGACCCTTCATGGACAAAATGTGTCCTGGTGAAGTAGCGAATCAGGAAACACAAACAGATGCTGGTTATCTAAAAGAAAATAAAACATGCATTTTGGGAGGGAAATGCTAAGGGTAATATTTCTTAAGATAGAGTGCATTGTGAGGATTAGGAAGGGGGTGGCCTTCGAAGTCCTCCAAGAGATATTCCCCTTTACCAATATCCTTACTGATGATGTAAGGGCCTAGCCATAATGAGTCAAACTTCCCATGACCGAGGGCATCATGGGCCTGGTCATATACTAGAACAAGGTCACCTTTGTGAAAGGTGTGCGGGTGGACTTTTCGGTCATACTGAGCTTTGGTGCGCTTTTTGGCTGCTTCAAGAGTTTTCAATGCAACACAACGGTCTTCGGAGGCGTGCTTCAGCATGATGAGTGGTTGTTCTAGAGGATGGGTATCAGGGAGAAGTTCGACGGCCAAGTGAAGGGAAGGAATTTCACACTCGATCGGTAAGACTGCCTCTTCGCCAAAAACAAGGTGGAAAGGAGTGAAACCGGTGACGGTTTTAACAGAAGTTATATATGCCCACATAGTAGGGAACAGCATAAGATACCAATTGGTTTTGTGCTTATTCATCGTTCGTTGAAGCATGTTCTTAAGGATTTTATTGACCGCTTCAACTTGGCCATTACCTTAGGGGTAATAGGATGATGAATACTGGTGCTCAAAACCAAATAGTGAGGATAGCTCTCGCCATATCTCATCTTCAAAATGTCGGCCATAGTCAAAGACCAATTTTTTCAGAACCCTGAATCGAGCGATGACATGGTTAAAGAAAAAGAGGGCTTCGGTTGCTACCGTGTTGTTGAAAGTTGGCATGGCCTCAGCCCATTTTTTAAAATAGTCAACCGCGACGATGATGTACTTATGGTTACCAGCAGATGGAGGTTGACACTCCATAAAGTCAGTGGCCCACTTACAGAAGGGACCAGCTGTGACAACAAGATGGAGAGGAGCTGGTGGAGCTCGCGCCTTAGGGGCGAAATGTTGGCAATTGGAACAGTGTTTGACTACTTCAATGCAATCAATGAAGAGAGAAGGCCAAAAATACCCAACACACATGACCTTCTAGGCAGTGTCGATACCAGAGAGGTGGCCACCACAAGCGCCGTTATGGCAGGCATTAAGGACTTGCTCAGCTTCAGCATGTGTGAGACATCGACGAAGGACAGTATCGACACATCGACAACAGAAGTCGTCACCGATAAGGAGGTAGTGGGGAGCCTGATGTCAGATGCGTCGTCGAGCATCATGGTCAAGATGAAGCGTGAAATTTTGGGTTCGCAAGTAAGTGAGGATGTCACCATACCAAGGATCATTAGTGGTAATAGCGAACAAGTGTTCATCGGGAAAATCAACATTCACTGGAGGGTCCTGCATGCCGGTAGGTAATTCAGAAATGAACTTAGTGAGGGCTAAACCTTTCTTACTTTTGGGTGTGACGAATTCGAGATCAAATTCTTGAAGGATAATGATCCAACGGGTGTACTTCCCATTGATGATGCGACAACTCAATAGGAAAGCCATGGGGTTGGAATTAGTCACAACCTTGGTGGAACACATGATGATGTAATGACGAAGTTTTTGAATCGAGAACACTACAGCCAGTGCTAATTTTTCTTCATGTGAGTAAGATACAGGAGGACCGACAAGGTTCTTACTGACATAATAGATCACATGTTCTATACCGTTTTCATCTTCCGGGATAAGTACTCTGGCAACCGAATAGGTGGAAGCAGAGATGTATAGGATGAAGTCCCTATCAAAGTTAGGAGGGCAAATCAAGGGAGCGGTTGTGAGAGCATGTTTTAGGGCATCAAGAGACTCGTGAGCATAGGTATCCCAGACGAAGGGGATTTTAGATCTGAGGAGTCTAAGAAACCCATGCACGATGGTGGCATAGTCAGGTACAAATTGGCAAAGAAAATTAGCTTTGCCTTGGAGGCTTTGTAGCTGGCATAAAGTACGAGGAATAGGAAGTTCAAGGATGGCTTGAAATTTTAACAGGTCAAGCATTATACCATCCTTAGACACGATGAATCCTAGAAGACAGTCGGGAGGGACGCAAAAGACGCATTTTAACGGGTTAAGGCGGATATTATACTTGCGAAATCGGAAGAAAATGGTACGCAGATCGTGAAGGTGTTGTACCCGATGTTTAGAACGTGCAATGAGGTCGTCTAAATAAGCAAGGATAATATGAGTCATGTCATGAAAACAATAAGACATGGCCCATTGAAAGGTGGTGCCAGCGTTTTTAAGGCCGAACAGCATAACTCTATAGGCGAAGGTTCCCCACAGACTAGTGAATGCGGTTTTAAATTGATCATCACGACAGATAACAATTTGGTTATACACAAAGAATCCATCCATGAAGGACAGAACCTCGTGCCCCGCACACTCGTCAATGATTTGGTCAATGAATGGTGTGGGGAAGTTGTCTTTGGGACAAGCTTTGTTTAAGTTTCGAAAGTCAGTACAGACACAGATGGTGCCTTGTTTTTTTAGGACGGGAACCGGATTAGACACCCAAGTGGTATATTCGATAGTGTAGATGAAACCAGCGTGCTTGAGCTTATCGATTTTAGCTTTGACAGCGTCGCGCCTAGAAGGGTTAATAGGCCTCAACTTTTGACAGAATAGATTGGCATTGGGCCATGTATCGATATGGTGTTCGACAATGGTAGGATCAAGTCCGGGGCATTTCTGAATAGGACCAGGCGAAAATATCGTGAAATTATTTAAAAATATTAGTGTACGCTTCTACTTCTTCTGGGGTGCATTGGGCACCCAAAGTGATATTTTCTTCGATCCCTGGTTTGACAAAAATGTCAATTTTGATGGTGGGAGAGATATTGGCCATGTTTCCTTCTTTGAAAGCATCAGGTGCAGGTATGGGATTTTTAAACCAATCAACTTTATCAGGGAGGAAGTCTTTGGTTTCGACAGCATATTGGTCATGGGACTGCTGTAGGGGGAAGTATGCACGATAGTGCATATCATCCCAAGGAAAATCAGGATCGGTCATGGCTTCCATGATGTCTTCGTCGGAATGGAAGATGGGAAGACTGGAGGAAGAGGGATGGTCTGTTGAGGTAGGAATATCGGACTCATCATCATGTGGAGAAAGGCTGACATGCGCAACGTCATGGGGGGGTGACGAAAGAAGAAGCAGATATAGGGATTTCCGATGTTGAGCCAGGGGTGATCACTGAAGGTTGGTCGAGCGAAAAAATAGGGGAGGATTCAAAGGGAAATTTCTCGGAGGGTCTTATAGATGATGATAAATAAAAAATGGTGTTTGAAGGCTCTGTCATTTCGATATCAGGAGGGGGGATGTCAATGGGAGCAATCGGAACCTCTGGTCTTACCGAAGTAGAACTCGCAAACAAGTGAGAAGGCAGCAGGTCATGCTTAGCCTTGAATTGGTGGTATGCTTCCAGAGAGGAATGATACTCATCAAGGCAGGGGAAAAGATGGGTATAATGGCCATGGAAATCACACAAAGAATAAGGGTGATTTGTGCGCAAGGTTTTGAGTTTCGAGATCAAATCAGGTATAGTGACATAGACCTCAGGGATATCAGATTCTGGAAACGTCTCGTTGACCATGGTCTTGAGATGTAGCAATTTAGGACATCTATGGGTGGCGTGACTGACAACAATGCACAAGGCACACTGGATACCGTCGCAACAGGAGATGGTTCCTGTTGAGGTGTGTGAGGCACTGTGGTATCGGGAGAAGTGATGGGGATCGGTTGAACCGGGGTCAAAACAAGGTAAGGTTTGGGATGATCAAGCAGGGTGGCGACTGGGGGATCAAGGTACCATATGGGAATCCCCAGGGTCAGGTTAGGAGGAGATAGGGTAGCCATGAAAAGTACCAAGTACACTCCAGGAGGTGGAATGAATAACGGTATCTGACCGGAGGGGTAATGGCCAGGCAGAATAGCTATAAGGTGGCTAAGGCTAGGAGGAACTGATCTAGGAGGGTAAATAGGATCATGGGTACCAGTTTTAGGCAAAGGGTTAGAAGGAAAAGGTCCAAAAGGCTGACACGAAGTGCTAGGAGCAAGCGGCGGAGGGCGAGGTTACTGACTAGCTAAAGCAGGCCGCTTGAGAGCAACCTGAGACGATTGCATCATACAAAAATTTGATGAGCTGGGATCAAAGACAGGAGAAGGAGGAAGACCAGGGAGGGTTCCAAGAAAAAAGGAGTCTTTGTAGATGCCGGGAGAGACACTGGTCAAAGAATCGATGGTTTGCTTATTGGCTATAGAAGAGAGGGTCGTCTCAAGGGAGGTCTGAGATTTTGGCTCATGGTATGTCAACTGGTCAATAGTGAATATCTTCCCATTATGAGGGAAATATATCTCACGGTGAACAACGGAAGGGACAGGAGACATGGAATAGGTGTATCTATGCCCCAAAAGAATGTTGTAATCAAGAGGGGCGTCGATGACGTCAACGTCAATGCAAACAGTCTTGCCCGCAAGAGTGATAGGACAGTTGCAGAATAGGCCAATGGGCTGAGAGGCGTGGCGATCCCACACTCAAAGAGTGATCATGGAAAGGGCCAACTCAGGAGAGCCAATTTTCTTCCAAACTGAAGTGGACATCACACAAGTGGATGCCCCCTCATTAATGATGCACCGGGAAACGTTAGCGTTCCGAATTTTGACTGGGATTTGGAAGGCAACAAAAGCAGGAAGAGGAGAATGCTCTAATTGATGGGCATTGAAAACAATCAATTGGTCATCAGCAATATCTACAACACCCACGGTAGATAGTAGAGCCTTCTTTTGAGAAGGGAACGACTGGAGGAGTTCCAGTGTGGAAATGGAAACAAGGTATTGTGCCAAATCATCTACTATGCTATACAAATGAGCAGCTTGACTAGAAGCAGCATTTCGGTGTAATGGTCCCTTAGAAATCTTGGTATGAACCTCAACTTTGGGTTGAGGGATATGTAAGGGACCATTGTGTGTCGAAAGAGGCTCGGTAGAACCTGAAGAGGGTGACTCGGGGATAGACGGAGTGGAAGGCTTGGGGTACTAACGGGACCGAGTTTGAAGGTTAAGGTCAACATGTAAAGGGGTATCAAAGTTCATTATGAGGATCTAGTAATTGGAAGAACCAGAAGGGGCAAGTTGGGTGGCTACCGGTCCATGAGGTGGTTGGGTAGCCACAAATCCTTCCTACGGGAAAGGATCGGTAAACACAGCCGGTTGAGAAGTAGCCGCATTGGGCGGAGAAATAGGGGAGGCATGTTATCCTCGCAATGTGGCCTGAAACTCCCACATCTGCCGCATCTGTGGTAAAAGGGGACAATCGTGAGCGTAGTGACTGTAAACACCACAACACGAACAAGGCTTATTTGTATGAATAGGCCTGTCCAGTTTGGGCTGAGTGCCTTGTTGCTAGTTAGCAGTGTTAGAGTCAGTACATTGAGGATTAGGTCCACGAGTACCAGGGGCAGATTAATTTTGATTGCCTTTCCTCTTCCTTTGAGAAGAAGGATTAGTCGCGCCCTGTTGTGCAAATACTTGTCCTGGAGGAGGTGGTAGTTGCTGTTGCTGGGGTTGAGAAGGCAAGGGAGGTGGAGGTGCAAATGTTGGAGGAGCGGGGGCACCAAGCTGTGGATAAGGATGATGGCAAGTTTGGGAAACATTGAGGTAAGTAGGAGGTTGGGCAAAAGGATGAGGCATGTCGTATCTTAGATTCATGCTACTGGAAGGGGGAAAAGTGCTAGAGGTGTTAGCCCCTCCTGGAGGGAGACCATAGCCCATGGGAGGTTGAGCATATAGATGAGAGATGGCTCCAATGATACCATCGGTAGAATGAGATTCCCCCGAGGCGTTAGCGCCACCGGGTCTGGGGAGGTCAGGAAGGATGGTATAAACATAACCAGATTGAGCATAGATTAGGTCATATTTCAAGGCTATTTGGAGGGCGGCTTCTTTGGTTTGAGGAAATTGAGAGGCGACATATTTTCTGATGGCAGGTAAGAGAGATCTAAGAAACCAGTCCATATAGACACGATCTTGAAAGGTAGGAGCTCGACAGAGGCTCTTTTGTCTCTACCATTCTTGAACGTGATCAGAGAAGCGGGTCGTAGATGATTGACGGAAAGAAGTCAACAGCTCGGTACCAGTGTCGTATCGTAAAGGGAGTTGGAAGTAAGATAATAAGGCGTGGGCAAGAGATGAAAAGGTGGTATGGGAAGAGGTGGTCTGGTCAACATACCACTTAGAAGCTTCTCATGTAAGCATGCGTTGGAACAACCGAAGACAGATGGAATCATTGGTAATGGAATTGGATGAACACCACATGTGAAAATATCGGACAGGGTTGGAGGGATATTCTCCAGCAAGACCTTCGAACTTTGGAATGTATGAGGGGAGCTTGGTGGGCATAGCAGGCCGACCAACATCGTGGTGGATAGGGTCATTGATCAATTGATTGAAATCGAGAAGACTGAGACCTGCCATATAGGGGAGCAAAGGGACAGTCGAGGTAGCTCCCGTGGCAATTCTGCTAGTAACATTCCCAGCATTAGGGCCAGGGTTTCCGCTAGCGTTAGGCCCTAGACCAGACATAGTGAAGGTAACAGGGGGAGAGCTAGAAGTAGGGGGAGAACCCAAAGAATCAGAAGAGGAGTCGGAGTGCGGACTTAGGAGAGGACTAACTTGACGATGGTGGGAAGGAGCAAGTCAACCAACCAGAAACTGAGGGTGAAGACCAAGAATTCTTCGGGATATATGCCTTGGGGGCACAATGATGACGGCACAAAGGGAAGAAGAATGACCAACAAGGGCAGGGAGGTGCAGAATCAAGTGATTACAATGTCAAAACAAGGGCAGAGAGGTGTAGTGTCAATTGATTTTAAAGTCTTTTCCTGGCGGTGTTAACCAGGCTCTTCTTCACTTAGGGTCAGTGTGTGGCATGTGTTAATTTTAATTTTTAAACCCAGACATTTTTAGAGTAAAAGAAAAAAGTGTGCTGCATAACTGAAAATAAATATGCAGATAACAGTGTAGAAAATTGAAATAACAGAAAATTAACAGCTAACAATGGATCAATCTAACCCAAGAAGGCAGGTCTCTCAAAACTAGCCTAAAAGAGGGGAAAAAATCTAGTCAAAACACAGTAAAAAGGGGCCAATAGATCTAAGGTCAGGAGGGACAGGGATCTAAAGGAGAAATCTACTGGAAGGAGGTGCAGAAAATAGTAAAGAGGCACAGACAAGGTTGCTGCAAAAAGGAGGGAATCAGCTAAAGGCAGAAGGGACAAGGAGGTGGCCCTAAAGGCAAACCCAAAAAAAACTATATGAGGTGATTTGAAAGGGAGAAGAGCTGATCTAAAAGGGATTTGAAGGGGACGTATCAGATCTGGAAAAGGGATGGCTGAAACTCTGAAAATTTAAACACCTGCAACAGCTAAAAAATTCTCCACAAAAAGTGGAGGGTAGTGAAGCCCTAGGGGAATAGATTCCCACTTGGTTGAGTAAAACAAAACAGAAACAAGTCTAAACGGGTGGATACAGAGGATGGAAAACCTTAACAAAAGCTTCAGACAAACCCAGAAAAATTTTAGAAAATTTTGCAGAAAAAAGTGCAGGTCGCAGGTTCTGACCTGTTTTTTTGTCCAGGTCACAGATTTAAGGCTGAAAAGTGCGTCTTGCAGACCAGGTTGCAGATTCTGGGCGAAAAAGTGTGACCTACAACTCCGGGTGTCTCGGTGGCAGATTTCAGAAAATTTTGTCATCTCAGCTGCGGCTGATGTCTGTTACCTGCGCAATAGGGCCAAAAACACACAGAAGTTAGAAATGTTAATGGTTTAGGGTTTGAGAGGTGACAAACACCATAAAAATAGGAAAAACAAAAAGCTGAAGAAAAACCCTAGGGTCTGAAACAACTGGATATGCAGGAATGTAAAAAAAGATAACAGTCGTAAATGAAAACCTGTGTGGAGTCACCAATTGTTAGAATGAATATTTAGTGTAGATGTATGAAAAAAGACCCTTTTAGCTGTGCATAACAAAAAACCCTAACATCAAAAGATAGTTGCTAATATCTTCATATCTACAAAAAGGTGATCAAGACAAATACTGCAAATATCTAGATCTATGCATAAAAGACATTAAACAACAAGTAAAATGAAATTTGCTTCATGCATCCCATAAGACAAGACAAGAATTATGTTTTAAATAATTTTATATTAATGGCACCTGGGAGGAAAACAAGAAGGATGTTACCGATTCTCCTTAATGGAATGGGCTCTTGAAAGTCCTCAGCATTTCAGATCTAAGATTTCTCTCTCTTGTTAGTGTAGAAAACCCATACAAAATATAGAACTCAAAGGGAGTTCACAAAGAAAAGATAGAAAATATGACAATGATAATGGCTCAAAGTTAGACCAAGAGTAAAGATCCAGAGTGATCTCATAGGCAACAAAAGGTGACAAATGAATGGGAAAACCCTTCTATTTATAACAAAATATTAGATCATTCTAGATCTTGGTGCATGATTAAAATAATATTAACTAAATCTAGATCCACCTTTTATGGAATATTTTATTATATTTCTTGGAGGGAAAAGGTATTTGACTTGGGTCAAATCCCTTTATTTGTAAATAATAAATAAATAAATGATTTATTTATTATTTTAAGGAAGTGGTTGAATGATAATTAAATAAATAATGATTTATTTAATTATTTATAAATGATTTAGTCATATTTAACAAGGAATATTATTTAAATAAGATTTAAATAATTATTCTTAGAAAATAATAAGATAAATAAGGATTTATCTAATTAATTTCCTTGTTTTGGGTTAAATATAACCAGGAATAATAATTAAATTATTGTTTAATCAATCATTCCATGAGGAAAATCAAACAAATATAGATTTTTTTAATATTTCTCTTTGGGGTTTCTTGTTTAGACCATAAAAAACCTAATAAATGTGTTTTATTAAGTTATTTTACATAGTGAAAGCAATTTTACTTAGGTTAAAATTGGTCTTACATGGTCTACTTGGGTCCATCTAATGATAATAGGTTAGATGAGCAAAAAATGGTGTAACACCCTCCATTTCATTTTTATAATAATCAAGATTGTAATAATAAATGGGGACCCTTTTAAATTTTTCCAAAGAAACTAGAAAGTAAGAGTTTTTCCGTTTAGAAAGAATTAAAGCACTGAGCTAAGTCACATAGGACCAAGAACTTTTCGCTTTATCGCAGGTCATAGAAGTTAAAGGTAGCACAACTAACCATTAGTCGGAATCCACGATACATGATAAATAAAACCTTTTTTATGATCAAATGCTATGTTGAACTCCTTATAACTTAAAAGGCCTTGAAATATTTCTAAAAATTCCATGAAGGACTTGCAACATTCTTCATATAAGAAAAACCCTCTTAAACAATACATCATGCATCGCAAATTGCGAGACAAAAATAACCTTTGAAATAGCATAACTCAAACCTCGCGATCTAGTGATATTGCAGCATGGCAAACCTTTCGATCTCGTGATACTGCTGTTATCATTTTATACTTTTAATATTGGTAGAATAATTATATAGGACAACATCAAAACCGCCTATAAAGTTGGGATCTAGCCCTTCCAGCTTCAAAGAGGGATCTCTTTTATGTTTTAGCTTTGTTTTCTAATTTGATATTAGGCTAGTTGTGATAAATTTGAATTGTTTGTTTGTTTATTTGATTGTTTGGTTTGATTGGTTGGATTGGTGGGTCTGTTTAAATTAATTTCTTTCCATTGGGCTATGGAGTCGGATAAAGGTTGGATGCTGCATCAAATTTTTAAAGAGTAGTCATAGGGCAAGCTAGTTACAATTACTGGATCTTACAATTCTAAATGAATTATGAAATGAAACAATGGTGAATTTAATAATTATTGAGAAGAATTTAAGAATTTCTCAATAAGACTTCAGAAGAAAACAAATATATTGTAAATACAACCAGAAATAAGGTGTTCATATAACAAATCTTATTCTTCACTTTATGTTCTACAATTAGATTAAAATGATACACAGTAAAGAGAAACAATAAAAATGACTATCAAAAAAGGAAAAGCATCACCAACAATATATAGCACAAGTATCCTGTGAATGGTCTTCGTATTATTGATGTTTTAATAGCTCAGAAAAAGTACAATGCTCAATAGAAAATTATTACAATGATCAGAGTCTAACCCCTGAATTCTTCGAATCGATGAAGTATTTATACTAATTATACAAAGAATGACGTATCAAACAAGAAATATATTATTAATTACAAAAATAATAGTATTTCACTAACGTGACCAAAAAGGTGGAATCGTATTTACCCTTCCTAATACTCGCATAACTTCTCCCATTGATATTCATCGGAAATATTTATCTTTTTGGCCTTCCAATAGATCTCATTTACCTCAGTATATCTAGAAAATGTGGGTTTGACCATAAAGATATGCTTTATCCCATGCTGAAAGAAAATGTCATTACTCATAGCTTATAGAAAATCTCTCCCTGTCATAGCACCTTTGATGTTTGAAAATTTTCTTATATCCTTTGCAATTTCTTTAATATTATTGACATAATCTTCCCTGGTTATTAGTTTGTCATTAATAACAAACAGAGAAGGCAGGCCCCTCTTAGTTAATGGCTCAATTCTATTAAAAAACCTACTAACTGCAATTTCCAACGCATGACATTTTTCCTCAAGCCGTTGAACTAAGTTATTTTTTATAAGAACATTTTTTACTTCCAAGATTGTTTTTGTCCTGTTATGTACTCCCAGATCATAAAATTCATATCTATTCTTGGAATTTAGAAACTTAATGATTATGCTGGTTGTATCAGGCATATCTCCCAGCTCTTCATATATAGTGGAAATGGCCTTATTAGCTTTCTCAATCAATTCTTTTTGCTAAAAAATAACTTCGATATATGGAAAAATTTCATCCATGGATTCAATAATGCAGGTCCATATAATTTCTTTAGCTTCACCCAGGGTGTTGCGAATTGAGGATTCCCTTTCAGAATTCTCTAATTTTTCTATCTGCTTCTGAATTCTCTGCAATTTTGTTGCATGGGAAGTATTAGTCCTTGCCTTTTGGTCTTGCGAAATTTTGATTTGAGCCTACAGTCTTTTAATTTATTCTGATTGTAGTGACATATTCTCCACTAATTTTTCTAGCTGATCTGCACCATCTCCCATGTTAGCTATAGAAGTTGTTGATGTAGGAATGGATGTAAGGGGTACAACCTCTAAAGGGACAATATATGTTTTTGCAGCTTGATCCTTTTCTTTAATCATTTTTTGCCATATCAATTTCCATTTGTTTCAGCTGGGTAGTCTGCTCCATGATGAGTTTCATCATCTCTAATTTCTAGGATTTTGTCTCCTCAATTTACTTTGTGAGTGGATCTTCTGTAGCTGACATCTTCAACTACTTCCTTAATGCTGCTATATCTGCATTTTTATTTTTTATTATCTCTTCCACAACCTCCACATTGGAGGGGTCATATTCCATCTTTAAAACCAATTCCTCCAAGGATTTTATCTTGTATCCTTGGATAGAGAAGAGATATTCTCCATTTTAAGATGTGACTGAACATTTGATAATGAAACCTGCATCTTATAAAAATTCATTATTGTATTGGTTAGTGTAGAAGAGATCATTTCACCTATTTGTTTATGAATTTCCATCTTGTCAATGGGATGAATATCCTTGATGTTGAATTCAAATGAACTCTTTTTGTAGTCTGTTGCTACCTTAGGCTTTGAAATTTGAGCTTCCAGGAATGCCATGTGCATTTTCCCTTTTTCTGAGTCAAATACTGATAAGAGTCTGCTCTGAGGGCTGGAATTTTTCTTCCAGAACTGGGTGTATTTTCTATTCTTCAAAATTTCATTCCTTAGTTTGATTTCCCTCAAGGTATCAAAAAATGTCTTTTCCTTTTCTCCTGTAGCAGCACTGGATGTGGATGTCTAAAGAGCTTTCTGTTGACTTGGCACAATAGTTGAAGTAGTAGTGGAAGATATGGGCTAACCACCTATTGGAGAATATCTTAGAGTGTCTCTGGTGTTGATAGTTGTCTCCTACTCTGATTCTTTGCCCTGATCAATATCCATATGGATCCTGGCTCTTTTCCAATATTTCATTTTAAATTCTTTATTGGAAGTACTAGTCACTGAAGGTGACTGATCTTCCCTCTGCCTCTTCCCTGTGGCTTCTAGATTATACTCTTTGTCATGTTTTTTTGTGGAATAGGGTTTTGTAATACTAAAGTCGATATGGCCTACTCCTCGGCCTCCTGCAAAGTTTTCTCTGCCCATTATGTTTGATTCATGAACTACTCTATTTCTGGTCTGTGGGTGTGAATGTAGGGTGTGGACTTGTTTTCCACCCTCATTTTAGAAATGCTCCCAAATGGATCATAGGACCATGTGAAGTTGTGGGTGAATTTCATCTCTTACAATATTTTATCATCTTCCTCTCCCGCTTCCCTGTTGTTGCATATGAATGGTCCAATTTCAGACTTGATCCTAAACTGTGACTTCTTCTTTGCTAAAACAAAATGAACCTCATCAGCATTTAGTATCTGTCTGATATACTCCAAGGAAAAAATCCTCATTGGGAGGAACTTTTTCAATTTTTAGGGAGGTAATTCACGTCCATAAATCCTTATGTCTATGTAATTATGGTATAAGTACCATTCTCCTATTTTAGCTTGATATAAAAGTTTCATAATCCTTTTGATGCCTTCACTTATTCTAGGCTCAATTGTGTTGCTTATAATATTCATGGTTAGATGTACAAATAGTTCAATGAACTGTTTGTATTTGTACTCTTCTTGTTCCTTCATCAATAGAGTGGTCCAAAATATGACAAACTATGGGTGTCCATCATCATCCATATTCTTCATGGAAAATTGAAATATTTCTGTGTTAAAATATAAAAACATGTAAAAAATGATGAAAGTATAGTTAAACACCTCCTATGTATGAAACTTTACAAATTGGTCATGGATGTTGTCTGCTAGGAATTGACTAAAGTTAAACATAATAGAGGGCTTGGAATCTGTGGAAAATATAGACAATAAACCTACAATTTCTTCATCTACCCACTGGTCTGAGTAATACCAAAGCAGAAATGAAAGAATAGTGACTATATGCTTTGTTCTATCAGGGAATATAGATGAGGAATATGGAGGGTTTTTCTTGGGTAAAGGGGTATTTTCAACCACTAACATCTCAATTTTTTGGGCTCTCTTAGCAAAATATAGCTTCCGGTATAACTCTATGAGGGCCTCATGGGAAAAAGGTGTTGTATTTTCTGCTGAGGGTCCCTGTATCATCTGGATAATGGATTAGGCATTGAATGTAAATAAGACTTCACTAGTAGGGGTAATTATAGCTCTTTGATTAGGGACATAGAAGGCATGGCACTTTCTGATTAATTTAGGGGTGCTGTGGGTTTTAGGGAAAATAAAGTAAGAAAAATTGGTATCCCACAATCCAATGTCATTAGCATCATCAATTACTTTATCCTCTAACCAGCAATAAAAGTCAAATAGGTCAAATTCACAGAGGCTCTCATGAATTTTGAAGTCTCTATCAAATAGGCTAATGTGGTCCAGATCGATAGGAGGATGAACCATGGGGTTAAAGTGCTCTTGACCTTTCTTTTTTGAGGCATGACTGGTTCAGGCTCCAAAAATTGATAAATTAGTTGATTGTGTAGGTTTGCAGAGCGTAGAGGTGGAATTAGAGCGGGGAAGTCAATAAACGAATGAAGTGACTACAATTTGTAGTTTTCTAGTGTATTTACCGACTGTGCTTGACCTGCGAAATGGAAAACCTGTTGCAGAATCAATATTAAGAGATCAAAGTAACATTTTGAAATATGTAGGAGGAGATAATTTGTAGTTTTCCTGGGTTTCTGTTGTTCATGGTGCAGGTCCATTGGTTAACAGTTAAGTATTTTAATTACTTAATAGGTTGATTTGAGCAGGAGCAGAGGTGATTGGCAGGAACAACGGGTGAATGATGTGGCGTTAGGGGATAGGCGGAGATATAACGATCATGATGATGGTTTTATTGGTGGAGAAAACCATTTTTGGAGGGGGTAGCATGTGGTAAGAAGTTTTGGTAGGGGGGGTACAAAATTACCCCCCCCTACCAAACATTTCAGAACCCCCCCCCCGCCTCCCGACGATAAAGCTTGGATGGTGAGGGGGGGTGAAAATGAATATTGGCTGTCAGATTAAAAAGTATGGGTTAAGATGACGAGAAAGGTGGAGGGGGTTTAATATGGTGTGACAGGATGAATGGTGAGGTCAAGAAATGAAATAAAATATGAAAGGGATGGTATGAATGGGTGAAAACTTAGGGAAATAAGAAAAATGTAGTAAATACACTTTTAGTGGTCAAACCTTTGAACTTAGGATAAAAATCTGATTCCCTTGATTTTTCCAGCATATAGAAAATATTTTTGAACTACAACTTAGGATAAAATTTTCATGCTTTTTTCCAAAGTCATCCTATTTTTTTTGCCTACCCTTTTCTTGTAGGCTAATTTTTTTCATCTTTTCTTTTGCAAGGTGCATTTAAACTAGCAGACCCAGGTCACATTTTTCATGAAAATATATCCTACTCTACACTTATTTCACCTATTAATTCATATTCCACGGTTGAATCAATTTCATTTCTACCTAGCTATTGATTTACCAAGATTAAACTATTTGGTAAATCTTTATTCACTATCCTATTCAATAGAAGTTCAAACTTGTTCAATTATGATTAGACTATATGAATTGAACAAAATAACTTTAAAGTAGTGGAATTTTGACTTGCAACACTTTTAGTATTATTATTTTGTGGGGTTTTCTTTTCTTTTCCTTCATTCTTTTCAACTTTTTCTTTTGTCTTTTTTTATTTATTTATATTTTTAACATAACGTCTTTTCTTTTTCTTTTTCTTTTTTTAATTTTTTTTGGAAATCATTTGAATATTGAAATTCATGTATAATATGAAATTGAAAATATAAAATACTCAATCACCTCGAGATCCTATAATTTACAGGACCCTAACAGTGGATCTAGCTAGGGATGAAAATTCTCCAAGTGAAGTGTCAAGAACATAAGATCAGTACCCTTGAGTAATCCATTTCTGCAATGTCTTCATCTGATTTCTTTCTTTGCTTTAAAATACTTATGGTAGCTCATCAAACCAGGCTTGGGGCCTTATATGCGGGCTTCAACTTGTTAATAAGTTACCCAATCCAAACTGTAAAAACTATGATATTTACAACGATGAAAGATAAATCTATATGCTTAATAAAAGTAAAGCTTAAGAATACTTCCATTAACAGGACCTCCATGCATCTCTGTTCCATCTAGCTCTTTAACGAAAAATGCATTATTTCCCCTGAAATCATAAACAATGTATGGTCCTTTCCAAAAGCTGTAAAATTTTCCATGTTTACCTTTCTCTTCTCTTCTAGAATCCCACTTCAGAACTTTGTCTCCATTTTTAAAATCATCACCCTTTGTTATTCTATAAAACATCTTCTTAATATTTTCCATAACAACTTGGGTCCTATTATAGACCTCTTCTCGAGATTGTTGTAACTGGATAGCTTGATTTATCCTTATCTATACATAATTTGGTTTAGCCTCTATTTCTTGAATTATCTTCATGATTGGAAATCCTAAATAGGATGGAAAAACTACATCCATTCCATAGACCAATTGGTATGTTGACATGCCCATTGATTTTTTGGTATTAAGTATATTAGCCCAAAGTGCATTGACCAACTTGTTATGCCAAGATTTCTTGTTGTCTTCTAATAGATTTTTTATGATGCTTACTAAACTTTTATTTCAGGATTCAACCAACCCATTTCCTTGAGGGTAATAAGATGTTGAATATCCCAAAGAGATGTGGTATTTATGACAAAATTCAACCATTTTCTTGGATTTAAAGGCCACAACATTATCAGTGATGAGTTTTCTAGGACAACCAAATCTGGAAAGGATATTAGTTTCAAGGAATTTAATAATGATAGAATTAGTTGCAGCTGTGGAAGGGATGGCCTCTATCTATTTGGTAAAGTAGTCCGTGGCAGTGAGAATCCACTTGTGCTGGGTGTTAGCGCTCAAATCTACCTCAGGCTGAAATGAAGTAAAACTCAAGGCTACATCAAACCACGCTCAGCCTCGTAGCTAGCCCTACGAGGACAGAAGAGGGCTCTCTCCGTCAATCTCGAGAAAATGAGCAATAGGATGCGAGATGACTTACAATAAGAACTGATTTTAGGCTAGTAAAGAGATAGGTATGTTTGATTTTTTGGTTTTTGGGTTTTCACTGGAGAAATGGGAAAACAAATTTTGGGTCCGGGGATAAGGTCAGACCTTTGCAGATTTCGAGTTGGGGCGAGGTAGGTGAATGTCTCGATGCTTTTGATTGGATATATGGACAGATTAGACCGACGAGGAGCTGAAGAGGGCAAAGAAGAACTTGGATCCTCTCCAAACAGCTGAAAACATATAGAACTAACTGAATTCAAAGGCCAAGCACTGTAAGCAATGGATTCAACCTTATTCACTCATTCAATTTAGTTCAGAAGCATATGAAAGGATGGCATACATTTAAACATGAAGAAACTTACAGTAAACAAAGAGAAAACACCATCAAGAACAGAACACCACAAGGATCCCAACAAGTGCCGCAAAACCTCTGATCTTTCCTTAGCCAAAATATGAAAAATATGTACAATGATATCAAAAGTCTCCCAAGAGTCCCTACCTCTAGAATGCCTCAGAAATTACAATATATAGATAACTATAACACCTTTCCCCACCTCTAGGGGTCGAATTCCCTCTTCAGGGATCAGTTTCAACCAATTCTAATCATGGAACTACAATCTAGGCAGCTAACAACTTGCCTCTAAAAGAGTGGGAACTGATCCATTTACATGATTTTTATCCTTTTGAGAGTGAATCTTCTAGAATAGATAAAAATAAGCCAAAGTTACATGCCAAACATAAATTTACATCATAAAAACCCAAAAATTCCATCCACAAGCAAAACTGGTCCATACTAGGCGAAAATCTGAGCTGGCAGTTGAAAATTCAGCAAAAATTTAAGTGGGTCGCATTACTTTCAGCCTGAATTTGAGGTACTTCCCGGAATCCAAATTGAGCTCATGATAGCTCGTTGGAAAGCCCTGGATGTTTACTATCCAACCCAAGTGTAATTTCCCAATTTGGAGCTCATTTGACCCTCCAAAACTTCTTTCTCCCAGAAGTACTTTCTGCTGGTGCAAAAGGTGGCAGCAAGGTGGTTTTCATGGTGTTTTTGAGCTCTTTGACCATACAGAATCTGATGAAATGCTTAGGTAATGTCTGAGGATGCATAAATAACCATGAAAAATCCAAAAATGCAAAAATTTCCTCCAGCAAGTGTCCCAAAAAAAAGTGAGCATATGAGTGCGAGACCCACTTAACTGAAAAACCTGTTTTTAGACCCAAAAATTTCAAAATGACAAAATTTTCTCCGAATTTGCTAAAATTCGGAGCTTTTTATGTCCTCCACTTATCTTGCCCCTACTAACGTTTCAGCGAACCGGTTTATTTAGCCTTTTCCGTCGCTTTAGTGCTTCGAGAACTTCCTCTTCAAAATCTTCATTCTCGCTACATACGCGCGAGCCCCAATAATGGCCTTTCAAAAGACGGGGCTACGTCTTTGTCTCGACGTCTTCGCCAAAAATTTCTCCTGCATGAATGTCTCACCATGTGAGTACAAAGATTCCCCGCCACTGGTGTCATGTCACCGGTCTCTTTCGATTCCATCACTGGCCTCACGATTTGACGCAAATTTCATAAATGTGAGCTCATCCTCAAGATGTTCTGCTGCTACGCCTCCAAATAGTTTATCACCCACCCGCAGCCTTCGCAATTGATTGTTCTGGTCATTCTTGCCTCCTTCTCCCGGATGACTTCCTCGCTCGAGCCAGGAGAGCTCGCATCAACATCAATGATCGTGAAATCCGTGTCCCGGCCTCCCGATGGGCCTCACCTGCGGCGGCGCCTCGCCCCGTCTCGTACCGCACTGCTACGAAGAAGAAGGTGAGACCCCTTCCACATCATGTGGAGATAATACTCGCTCTGCTGATGAAGTCGGAAAGACCCCTTCCACCTCACGTGGAGATAATACTCGCCGTGTCGCTGCGAATAAGGCCCTGTGGCCTCGCTGATATGTTCGAACCAAAGGAGCGCTGATATGCTCAACCTCAGGAATGTCCGGCTGGTGTGAAGGCTCTCCTGCATCATGAACTATCTCGGGAGGCGGCTGTGGCACTGTGAAAAAGTCTCGAGAAATGAAATCCTCCCAAGTGATGCCCTGCTCTGCCAACTGATGTAACACTATGATCTTGATCAAAGCGTAATGGTATATACTCCTGTACTGCTGCGCTGGGCTCGTCTTCTTTTGCACAAAAATCACCATGCTCTCTATGTTGTGATATATGAAGTACGGAATATTCATCATACGTACCCTTGTGAAGTGCATCAACAAACGAATATGGTACGCAAAGAGACGGGCATATCTGCCCTCACAACTAAAATACTGAATGATGAGTTTCATCAGCGGTGCAAACTCATCCCTCAAGAATCTGAATGGAAAAACTCTGCCCAAGTACCTCATATATCCAGTTTTAATGTATGGCTCATAGTGGAATTTCTCTAAATGCTGACGTTTGTTCCATTCCCCGCCCATGTTTGGTATGCCAGTGGCTTGAGCAATAGTCAAGGGTGACAAAATGAAATCAACCCCGGCAATATTTACCCGGCCATCCCGTAAATGTAGAACAAACAGACGAGCTAGTTCACGATGAAGCCGGGTTTGTGCAATCATCTCACAAAATCGGAAACATGACAAATACCGAAAACAATCCATTGCTAGTGGACATGCCTGCAACCGAGCCAAAGAAGTAGGCTCCTCTCTGCGATGATTACCACCTCTGCTTACTCTATGAGACCCCCGTGGCACATTACCTTCAGTCATAGAATCACTGCCTGACCCTTGCTCATACTCTGACTCTATCTCTGACATGGCTTTGAACAAGATATTGGCACTATGTATACTGATATAAATGCAGTGAAAACAGAGTTATAATGTATGTTTCAACACCCAATAAATATCCCCCACTGTCAAAGCACCATAAGGAAACAAACAATGATAACAGCTCTGTTATAGGTGGATTGAGATAGAAGCACAGTCTCTGTTTTAATTGCAAGTGAAATTTGACAAATGGTAGCAGGCAGCCTTTAGAATATTGGATAAACTTTGTCAAAGGGAACAATGAATCATAAGACTGTGTTTGTCAATGGGCAGTGAACAATGAGTATAAGAACGTGTTTATCAATGGGCAATGAGACACAACATGACAATGATCACCATGAAACAAAAGCCATGACAGTGGTAAAACAATGATGATGACAACGGTGGTATAACGAGTGTAAAGGCAGTGGGGCTTTGACAATACATGCAAAGGTAGATATATCAATGATATAAAGTGGGAAAATACTCATAAAACCATCCATATATATTTAAAAACCCTGAGGAACAAATCTGCCATGAATGTAGGGTTTTACTCTTCCATTCAAATGTTTAAAGTCTTCAAGATACCACCAACACATTAAAATCTACTGAGCAATAGTTTAGAACCTATTTGAAGGCAGCTGGAGATGATTTAAATCGAAACTGGGCGCCCAACGCAACTTTTCTGAACTCTTTTAGCAAGTGGGTCGCATGCGATCAAGTGGGTCGCTTTTGCCAAGTGGGTCGCATGCGTTATAATTTACACTGGAGAAAACGCCCAGGTGGGTCGCATTTACCAAGTGGGTCGCTTTTGCCCAAGTGGGTCTCACGACCTCCAAACTCTGTCAACAATGCTCCAAAACTCGATTTCGGCCTCCAAACTCCAGATTTCGACTTCTATGCTGCGGATCTTTGCAAATGAACTTGTTTGCCATTTTATACATGATGTAAATATCTTTCACAATCAGATTTGATTCAAATCTATTTGATAACCCACATTACAATGTTTTTGCATTTTCACATTTGGCTTTTTAATACAATATCTCTCTTTTGGCTTTTCTGAGTTCTGAACTGATGATTTTGTTGTCTCTTGCAGGAATATGGCTCTTTAGCTTAGGAAAAGATCAGAGGTCTGCATTTGAAACTTCTTCTGGGTGAAATGAATACAATTTATTACAAACATAAAATTGAACAATTTCTAGTTCCAAAACAGAGTTTTGGACTAGAAATTTTTTCAAATGCTAATGATAATAAAAACATGAAATCAAAATTTGCGGAACCATCCTCATCCTGCGGGCTTTATGACATGTATGCAAATGACATGAAAACCCTAGACTCTAGGACCAAAGACACTTATTGACATTTAATGACCATAAATGAAATGACGATGATTTTGAGTGATTTTTGAGGAATTTTTTTAAATAGCCCTGCAGGTGTAAGCATGAGGAAACATAAGACAACAGACCCCCTCGACAGTCAATGGCATGCTCCTAGCGAAATGCAACGAAGTGGAACAAGCGAGACACCTAAGAATGAATATGAAAAAAATGAAATGATCACTGACGGAGGGCTGTAAGGACCGACTCTAACATTGGCTCCAATGGGGATGGTGGCTCCATGGAGATGCCAAGAATGGCAGATCTTTGGGAGAGCAGATCAGTGCCTTCATCCATTGGGCGATGGAATCATTATTTTGAATGGATAACACAAAACCTTTGACACATTTATTGAATGAAAACTTGACTGAAAACTGACTGAAACTTAACTGAAACCTGACTCAAACCAACTCGATGGAAAACTGAAATAACTTGAAAAAACTGACTCAACAGACCAAACACAAATGACTCATGACTGAATTAAAACAAAAATTTACCAAGATTTTGAAAAAAGGCAGTAGTCCATCAAGATTTGGAATCATAATGACAACCACCTGCATACCAATGAAATATGTACAATCATGTATAATTGGCTTTCCAATGTAACCAGTCAAGAAGATGGCTTCTTGACTGATTCTTCTGATCAGATCTCCTGGTCAACAATAGATACTGGTAACTGGGCATCCAAAAACATAATTGACCATGATCTCCTTCATCACTGAATACTGCAATACTCACATTTACTGCTGACTGTAACAATTTTTCCAATGGATCATGAAAAACATGAAGATTTACCTCCTGCTGAAAGAATAAGGTGTCTTTTTCTCCTGCTTCTAATTCTGATCTTCCTTCATCATGTACTTCAGTAACAATATGTTCCTGGGCTTCAAAAAACTCTGAACAGGTAGATGAGCATATCTCCTCTTGTAAAAACATTTCAACACATGAAACATATGAAGAAGAAACTGAAAGGGAATCTTGAATGATCTGATCTTCTGTAGTCTGAAAATATGATAGGTCATCTTCATATGATAGGACAGCCGGATTTTCATTACAGTCATCAATCATGAGAAAAGAAACTTCCAATGATTCTTGAAGCTCAAACATGACATTTTTATCATCTACCATAAATTCATCCAAAGGAACTGTTTCACTTACTTGAATGAAGATCTCATCTTGTTTTTCATGAACTAACTGAATTACCTCTTTATGAAGACTGTGTTCTAATGGCATGAGAACATTTGGATTAAAAACTCTGTCTTCTGCATCCCAGATGATTTCAACAGCAGAATTCTCTTTGATGGGATTCAGCACAACATATTCTTGGTCATCACGATCAGAATCTGAAACTGAAGTAGCTGAAATGATGTTATCACATTCTGCAATCTGCATGCTGTCTTCTTCCATGGATAGATCTGAAACAGACTCTTCTCTTTCATCATTTTCAGCCATATAGACATCTTCAACCTGCTGATCTATAAAGCTGCTTACAAGACTGTCATCCTTTTCAGAAAAGGAAGAAGTTCCACCATCATCTTCTTGATCATGTGCACACTGCAGATCTACGTTAACTTGAGCTAGAACATGACCTTTCAGTAGCTGATCTATCTCATCTTCAGATAGAGGATATAATACCTTTTGTCTTCTTTTGCTCAAACAATGATTGTCTTCATTGATTTCAAGTGAAGGAGTGTACTGATTCTCCTCATACTGCTGATCCATTTCATGTAATTCCTGTTCACTGTCAAGATGCAAAATTCCTTCATCTTCCACCACACTAAGATCTTGATCCTGCTGCAAATTTTCATGATCTTCTTTATGCTGCTGAAATGGATTTTCATATAGGGCTTCCATAATCTCATCATCCATAAAATTATCATCTTCATAATATTTCTCAAGGCTTTCAATAAAAGTAGAAGCATGTTTGCAACAGTCATGAACTAAATTTAATGATGGATAAGATACTTGATATCTTTCAATGAACACGGCATGAAAATCCTTTAAACAGTAAATACAGGCCAGCGGCAAATTTTCATACCAAGACTGAGCTTCACCTTCCAGAGTGGCCAGGAATATCTTCATCAAGCAATCTTCAGGAAAATCCACCTTCAACTTGCGAATATGCATGTGAAATCTAACCAAATGTAAAGCAGCATCCTTCTTACCATCATTGTTAAACATAGGCAGATTCTTTGACCAATCTACCTTGGGCATCTTATTCGGAAAACCTGAAATGTGATCTCGGCTCATGGGAGCATATCTTCTCGTGAATCGGTCCATCTTGAAAATCTCACAGCTACTGATCTCCCTGCAGTGAAGTCACCATGAAGCATCGATTTCTGAATTGTTCAGTGAATGAAGTCGCCAAGTGAATGATTTCAGCCTTCTTATGTCTGACCGTTGTTCACCATCAACCATCAGATCTGAACTTGATACACGTACTGGGGCAATTTATAAGTTAAGTGTTATGATTACAAGCTAGACCGGAGATCGACTGAAGCAGCGTTTATCTACTATGCACTCGCAGAGCAAGAGCAGTTCGAAAGCTACCTGGCGTGACTTCAGACTCCGTCTGTAGCTATAAATCAAACAACACTAACAAGCAAACCAATTCTTCCCCAGTATGGTCGCCACTATGTTAGCACTCAAATCTACCTCAGGCTGAAATGAAGTAAAACTCAAGGCTACATCAAACCACGCTCAGCCTCGTAGCTAGCCCTACGAGGACATGAGAGGGCTCTCTCCGTCAATCTCGAGAAAATGAGCAATAGGATGCGAGATGACTTATAATAAGAACTGATTTTAGGCTAGTAAAGAGATAAGTATGTTTGATTTTTGGTTTTTGGGTTTTCACTGGAGAAATGGGAAAACAAATTTTGGGTCCGGGGATAAGGTCAGACCTTTGCAGATTTCGAGTTGGGGCGAGGTAGGTGAATGTCTCGATGATTTTGATTGGATATATGGACAGATTAGACCGACGAGGAGCTGAAGAGGGCAAAGAAGAACTTGGATCCTCTCCAAACAGCTGAAAACATATAGAACTAACTGAATTCAAAGGCCAAGCACTGTAAGCAATGGATTCAACCTTATTCACTCATTCAATTTAGTTCAGAAGCATATGAAAGGATGGCATACATTTAAACATGAAGAAACTTACAGTAAACAAAGAGAAAACACCATCAAGAACAGAACACCACAAGGATCCCAACAAGTGCCGCAAAACCTCTGATCTTTCCTTAGCCAAAATATGAAAAATATGTACAATGATATCAAAAGTCTCCCAAGAGTCCCTACCTCTAGAATGCCTCAGAAATTACAATATATAGATAACTATAACACCTTTCCCCACCTCTAGGGGTCGAATTCCCTCTTCAGGGATCAGTTTCAACCAATTCTAATCATGGAACTACAATCTAGGCAGCTAACAACTTGCCTCTAAAAGAGTGGGAACTGATCCATTTACATGATTTTTATCCTTTTGAGAGTGAATCTTCTAGAATAGATAAAAATAAGCCAAAGTTACATGCCAAACATAAATTTACATCATAAAAACCCAAAAATTCCATCCACAAGCAAAACTGGTCCATACTAGGCGAAAATCTGAGCTGGCAGTTGAAAATTCAGCAAAAATTTAAGTGGGTCGCATTACTTTCAGCCTGAATTTGAGGTACTTCCCGGAATCCAAATTGAGCTCATGATAGCTCGTTGGAAAGCCCTGGATGTTTACTATCCAACCCAAGTGTAATTTCCCAATTTGGAGCTCATTTGACCCTCCAAAACTTCTTTCTCCCAGAAGTACTTTCTGCTGGTGCAAAAGGTGGCAGCAAGGTGGTTTTCATGGTGTTTTTGAGCTCTTTGACCATACAGAATCTGATGAAATGCTTAGGTAATGTCTGAGGATGCATAAATAACCATGAAAAATCCAAAAATGCAAAAATTTCCTCCAGCAAGTGTCCCAAAAAAAAGTGAGCATATGAGTGCGAGACCCACTTAACTGAAAAACCTGTTTTTAGACCCAAAAATTTCAAAATGACAAAATTTTCTCCGAATTTGCTAAAATTCGGAGCGGAGGTCCTCCATCATGTATCTTGCCCAGTCAACGAAGCCTCAGCCAAAATCCGAAGTGGATTAGGCCTTTTCCGCCGTCTTAGTGCTTTGCGCAACCTCCTCTTCAAAATCTTCATTCTCGCTTTGCAGACATGCATGCGAGCCCAATAATGGCCTTTCATGTGACGAAGCATGTCTTTGTCTCGATTGGCCTTCGCCAACAATTTCTCCAGATGAATGTTCACATGTGTGAGTACAGTATCTCGGTTAGCTGGTGTCATGTCGCCGGGTCTCTTTCGATTCCACTGTTGGTCCTCACGGATTTGACGCAGCTCATAAAATGTGAGCTCATCCTCAAGCTGTTTTTTGTGCTGCTCCAAATAGTTTATCACCCACTGAGCCTTCTGCAATTGATCTTTCAGCTTGTCATTCTCGTCCCTTTGCTCCTAGATGACTTCCCTCAGTTTCGAGCTAGGAGAGCTCGCATCAACATCAATGACTGTGAAATCTGTGTCCCGACCTCCTGATGGGCCCTCATCATGCATGGGCCTCTTGCCCCTGTCCTGTATTTGTACCTGCGCTGAAGAAGAAGGTGAGACCCCTTCCACATCATGTGGAGATAATACTCGCTCTGCTGATGAAGTCGGAAAGACCCCTTCCACCTCACGTGGAGATAATACTCGCCGTGTCGCTGCGAATAAGGCCCTGTGGCCTCGCTGATATGTTCGAACCAAAGGAGCGCTGATATGCTCAACCTCAGGAATGTCCGGCTGGTGTGAAGGCTCTCCTGCATCATGAACTATCTCGGGAGGCGGCTGTGGCACTGTGAAAAAGTCTCGAGAAATGAAATCCTCCCAAGTGATGCCCTGCTCTGCCAACTGATGTAACACTATGATCTTGATCAAAGCGTAATGGTATATACTCCTGTACTGCTGCGCTGGGCTCGTCTTCTTTTGCACAAAAATCACCATGCTCTCTATGTTGTGATATATGAAGTACGGAATATTCATCATACGTACCCTTGTGAAGTGCATCAACAAACGAATAGAGACGTAGAGAGACTTGAAAGTATATCTGCCCTCATTAACTGTGGGGCCATCGAATGATGAGTCAATGCAGGCAAACTCATCCTCAAGAATCAATGGAAAACTCTGGTCAAAGTACTCCTATATCCATGAATGTATGGCTCATAGTGGAATTTCTAAATGCTTACGTTCTGTTCCCATTCCTACCATGTTTGGTATGCTGGCTTGAGAAATAGTCAAGGGTGAAAAAATGAAATCAACCAAGAAGATTTACCCTACCATCCCGTAATGTAGAACAAACAAACGAGCCATCTACGATGAAGCCGGAAGAAAGTAATCATCTCACAAAATCGGAAACATACAAATAATTTCGAAACAATCCATTGCAGTGGACATGCTCGCAACCGGCGCCAGCAGAAGTAGGCCTTCGCGATGGATTACCGTCCCTCGACAACTCTATGAGACCCCCGTGGCACATTACCTCAATGTGAATCACCGCTCGACCTTGCTCATACACTCACTGGTCTCGACATGGCTTTGAACAAGATATTGGCACTATGTATACCTATATAAATGCAGTGAAAACAGTTATAATGTATGTTTCAACACCCAAATATCCCCCATCACAAAGCACCATAAGGAAACAAACAATGATAATGTACTCCTATTTAACTATTTGGAGATACAACACTGCTTTTAATTGCAAGTGAAATGGACAAATGGTAGCAGCAGCCTTAGAATAGCTGGATAAACTTGTCAAGGAACAATGAATCATATGACTGTGTTTAACAATAAGTGCTGAACAATGAGTAAGAATGTGTTTATCAAATGGGCAATGAGACACAATATGACAATGATCACCATGAAACAAAAGCCACATGACATGGTAAAACAATGATGATGATAAATGTGGTATAACGAGTGTAAATGCAGTGGGCTTGACAATACACAGCAGATATATCAATGATATAAGGTGGAAAAAATACTCATAAAACCATCCATATATATTTTAAAACCCTAAGGAACAAATCAGCCATGTATGTAGGGTTTTACTCTTCCATTCAGATGTTTGAAGTCTTCAAGATACCACCAACACATTAAAATCTACTGAGCAATAGTTTAGAACCTGTTTGAAGGCAGCTGGAGATGATTTAAATCGAAACTGGGCGCCCAACGCAACTTTTCTGAACTCTGTTAGCAAGTGGGTCGCATGCGATCAAGTGGGTCGCTTTTGCCAAGTGGGTCGCATGCGTTATAATTTACACTGGAGAAAACGCCCAGGTGGGTCGCATTTGCCAAGTGGGTCGCATTTGCCCAAGTGGGTCTCATGACCTCCAAACTCTGTCAATAATTCTCCAAAACACGATTTCGGCCTCCAAACTCTAGATTTCGACTTCTATGCTGCGGATCTTTGCAAATGAACTTGTTTTCCATTTTATACATGATGAAAATATCTTTCACAATCAGATTTGATTCAAATCTATTTGATAACCCACATTACAATGTTTTTGCATTTTCACATTTGGCTTTTTAATACAATATCTCTCTTTTGGCTTTTCTGAGTTTTGATTTGATGATTTTGTTGTCTCTTGCAGGGGTATGGCTCTTTAGCTTAGGAAAAGATCAGAGGTCTGCATTGAAACTTTTTCTTGGTGAAATGAATACAATTTATTACAAAAATAAAATTGAACAATTTCTAGTTCCAAAACAGAGTTTTGGACTAGAAATGTTTTCAAATGCTAATGATAATAAAAACATGAAATCAAAATTTGCGGAACCATCCTCATCCTGCGGGCTTTATGACATGTATGCAAATGACTCGAAAACCCTAGACTCTAGGACCAAAGACACTTATTGACATTTAATGACCATAAATGAAATGATGATGAATTTGAGTGATTTTTGAGGAATTTTTTAAATAGCCCTGCAGGTGTAAGCATGAGGAAACATAAGACAACATACCCCCTCGTCAGTCAATGGCATGCTCCTAGCGAAATGCAACGAAGTGGAACAAGCGAGACACCTAAGAATGAATATGCAAAAAACGAAATGATCACTGACGGAGGGCTGTAAGGACCGACTCTAACACTGGGCAGAGGAAGGAGGATGAATTTCATCAATGAAATCCAATCCCCATTGTTGGAAAGGGCTTTCAATAGAGATAGGCTTTAATGGTGGGGGCAATAATTTTTTCTTTCCTTCAAATATCTGGAATTTATGACATGCAGTTACCATCTTGTGTATGTCAGGGAAAAGAGTAGACCAATAAAAACAAGCCCTAAGGATTTTATTTGCAGTGGTTTTCCAATAAAGTTGTCCACCATAGTCACCTTCATGGAACTCCTGCATGACTTTTCCTGCATCATATTTTAACAGGAATTTGAGTAAAATACCCCCAACATCTTTCCAATATAAGAAATTTTCTATAATGTAAAATTTAACTGTTTTCAGCTTCAGAAATATTTCCTTTGTTTTTATCAAACCAGGAGGAGCATTTAAATTGAATAAAACATATAAGAGGTCTGCATACCAGGGTGAAATTAGTAATGGTTTATCGATTTTTGGAGTCACCTGGTCCTCTTGATAATCCAATGAATAAACCATGTTGATATATAGTGCATTAAAATTTGACTTTGCCATCAATTTGGCTAGTCCTTATCCTTTTATCAACTTGGTGGGTTTGATTTCTAAGTCATATTCTAGATTAAAAACTATCCATTTGCCTTGCTTTTGATCAGGTCCATTCTGCGTTAAAATGTCTTTGACCATTGAATTAGGCACATAAGCAATAATATGGGAATGAAAAAAGTATACTCTAAAATATTTTATTGCTTTAACTAATGCAAAGGCCTATTTTTCCATAATGTTGTATTTCAAAGAGGCATCTCTTAAAGCTTTGCTAAATAATGCAATAGGTTTTTCAAATCCTTCACTTTTTTTCTGCAATAGGACAACTACAATAGTGTGTTTAGAAGAAAAAGAAAATATAATGAAATCTTTGGTAAAATCTAGGCTAATTAACACTGGAGCTTTTTTCAATGCATATTTGACTAGATCAAAATATTGTTTAGCTTCAATATCCCACCTAATTTTTTGAATCCTTTTTAAGCATGTTTTTTATATTTCCAAGAAGTTCTACAATATTAGGAATGAATCTCCTTAAGAAATTGATTTTTCCAATAAAAGACTGAAGTTCTTTGATGTTTCTTGGGTGACTGATTTTAAATATACCTTCAATCCTGCTAGGATCAATCCTAATACCATCCTTAGAGATAATATGACCAAGAAGCTTTCCTTATTCAAGACCAAAAAGTGTTTAATTAGGATTTAATGAGATGCCAAACCTTCTAAATTTTTCAAAGACTCTCCTTAGATGTTCCAAGTGTTCCTCATCAGTTTTCGAATAGAAAGTAATGTCATCAAGATAAATCACAATAAAACATCCAATTTCATCAGCAGAAACAATATCCATTTCTCTTTGGAAAGTGGCTCCAACATTGATTAACCCAAAGGGCATCTTCACATACATGAAGTTTCCCCATGGAGTAGTGAAGGTAGTTTTATCTTGATCATCAGGATGCACTAAGACTTGGTTATATCCTGAGAAACCATCTAATAAGGAAATCCTACTAGATCCTACTACCCTTTGTAATATGTGATCCATTTTTGGTAATGGGTAGTTGTATTTTAGTGATACCTTGTTTAGATTTTTTAAATCAATGCATAATCTGATTTCTCCAGTTTTCTTCCTTGTAGGAAAAATTTTAGATACCCATTTAGAATATCTAAGAGGAACTATGATTTTAGCATCATACATTTTCTTCACTTCTTTCTCAACTAGAGGCATTAGGACATGATTTATCATACACATATTTTGTTTAAATGGTTTTTGATCTTCTTTGATTGGGATTTTATGTTGTATGATACTAGTGTCATATGCTTTTAGGTCTTCATAACTCCATGCAAAGACATCTATGAATTCTTTGAACAAAGATATGTACTTTTGTTTCTGAACAATAGGCAGTGATTTTGACAGTTTTATCATTTTGGGATTTTGTTCACTACCTATATTACACTCTTCTATGTTTGCTCCTGTGGGTTCTATTTTTTCCTTTTTTGCTACATCATTGAAATCAAAAAGTTCTTTCAATGGGACGAGACCTTTAGGTAGGACATTATCCTTAAGCTGAAGTACCTCGAATTCCTCTTTTTCTGGGTCCTTTTCATGCAATTATGGTTTATGTACAATTTTATTTTCTGAAATATTTACATCAGAGACATCAATTTGTTTATCTATACTAACTTGTACATCAGTTTGACTTTCTACGTCACAATATAAATATATACTACTATCTTCAAACTCATCCTTTGACTGCAAGAAACTTTCAATATGTTTGTCATTTCCAAATACTTGCCAATATCTCATGTTATCAAGTACAACTGGATGGTGTTTAACTTTCACTGCGTATTGTCTGTTGGGATGAGGAAACTTGCATGTGCTTGCTAAAAAAGCCAAACCATTAGCTAGGAGATTCTGATTTATTGGAATGACAACAAGATCATATTCTTCAAAAGTTCTTATAAAGTCAGGCATTGCATTTCTGTATGCTCTCAATCTAGGATGTTTTTTAGAATATTCTCCTTTGATCTATTTTATAATTAATTCAGAACCCTAGGAACACAAATTATTTTAGCTCCTAATAATTCAGCAATTGTAACCCTAAGAGAAATGCCTCATATTTTGCTATGTTATTATTGCACTAAAAATTTAGTTTGTAGGAATGACCTTCTACATGATTATTCCCTGAATTGCAAACCCAAACACCAACCTATGAACTTGCTTTGCCACAAGAGCCATCAAAACTCATGTTCCAAAAAGGCTCAATTTCAGTGTTTTGTTGTACAATTTGTATTTGATTTTCCTTTTTTTCATCAGAGTCATTTTCTGCCTTGGTCACTTGTGCATCAATATCTCAATCATTATAAAGGATGAAGGAGTCAAGGTCAGAATGAACAGAGTAAAGGGGGTAGTTATGTGGTTTCTATTTACTACTCACCATATACTTCATTAAGGTTTCCCTATATAATCCTCTCTTTTGACCAAACACTGGTATTGTGGCATAAGACATGTCCATTTGAAGGGTCATGTAATGTTCCCAATTTTTAGCCTCAAGCTAAAATGGAACATTATAGTTGCACATTTCATTTTTTATTAATAAAATGGGCAAGGAGACACCTTAGTCCCCTTTAGATGAAGAAATAACACTACTAATGTGAAAGGGGAGTGAATAAAGAAGTTGAAATAAACACAAGGGTGTGAATGGAACCTAGCTCACTTGGATTACTCATCTTTCACTAAAGTCCACAACACTACCTATAGAGGAGAAGCTTCCTAGAGAAGCTGTGCAGTTTTGGAGGGACGAGCTTCACATGAGGGCAGAAACCCAAATTGGTGGGAACATGGTGCAGAAGATTTCTCTCACTTTATATGGAGGAGATAGTAGCCCATTTTCATTAGGCTATGTTTTATATTTCAGACTTTGGGTCTGCAAGAGCTTGCATCCGTGGGCTGTTTAGCAGGTGATGGTGCCCTCGGGCACTAGGGTGTTCCCGGTCGGGAATCCCTACCTCTTCCTCAAGGAAGGATGAGGATTGAGCTACATTTCCTCAATCCAGCAATGGCCACAACTACATTCATCTTCTACAACATTATTTCTATAGCAGATAGGACGTTGTGTTGTTGGGTGCAGCAACAGAGGAACTCATGGAGTCTCTCTTGTCTAGTTTTCTTCAGTGGAGAAGTGTTCTATTCATTTGAGGGGCTTCAAGGAGGATTCCTGAGCTTCATTTCAGATCAATGGCATGAGGCCACACTTCTATCATCTCCCACTACGCAGTCCATGGAGGAAACTTCGTTGTTTTGGAGGAGGCAGTGAGAGAGGGGTTTCTGAAGCTTCAAGGAGGATGCTTTTGAGACAAAGGGATCATCCCTTTGTATTGGAGACATTATCAGAGGAGGGAAATCAGATTTCATATCAGCCATAGCCTCATTCTTGTTTTGGTTCAGTTGCAGTAACAACTCTATTGTCACATTTTTGTATACTCTGGCATTTCTAGCAATCTTCATAGATTGGCTAGAAATCTTGTATCTCAGCCCATTTCCTTGATATTGGGCTTATTTTTTGTATTCCCTCAGCCATATGTACATTTATTCATATTCAATAGCTTATACCTTCATGTACTCAACGTAGTTGCAGCTACTCCAAAATTTTATGGAGTTTCAACAATCCTTGTATTACATTGCTTATTCAGTGAGGGTTAGTTCTTAGAGTTTGAGTGGCTTGTCCCTCAACTATTCTTTGTATATTTCTACTGATATATCATAATATATTAATGGCTGTAGCATTTCCCTCTCATTATGTATTCAAATTTGCAGAGTTTCAGATTCATGTTCATATATTGCTGTAAGCTCTTTCAATGGGCATTTTTTTAGAGACCTAGATTGGGGAGATCTGAATAACCCATCTAGAAGCATTCCTTTGAGCTCATTTTCTGCAGGAGAGTTTTATTAGAGTTATTATAGGGTATCCCAGTTTTGGTTTGCCTTATTTATGTAACAGCTTCCTTATACAGCATCCTCAAGGACCCTGTAGCAGAAATTCCCGAGGTGGAATATTGCATATCCATAGGCAGAGTCTGAGAAGGGCCAGCTAGCCTCAGGATTTCTCCCTTCTTTTGAAGGATTCATATCCTGTAAATTCCCCATCAATAAATCTCTGAAATGGACTTGTGATAGTTCACTGAAGAAGGAAAAATGGAACATCTAAGATGTTCCTGATGGAGCAGAAATTTCCCCATTTGGGAGATTACAGTGGTATTAGAGCATGATTTTGGCTCAGCCTGTGCCCAAGATACATTGCTATCAGAAAAGGAGCTTCTCTCAAAGGAGAGGAGATTTACAGAGGAAACAAGGAAGAGGAATGAAGGAAGAGGAGGTTTCCCTTCTTCTTTTCCAAACCATTGAGCACACCATTGAAGATCTGCTGAAAAGGGAAAATTTTGGAGGAATTTTTTGAAAAGGGTTTGTGGATGGAGCAAGCCCTAGCTATTTTCATGGAGGGTGTGAGCATTCAGCCACACATGTAGATCCATAGCGGAGTCCTTTGTTCACTTGCATTGCAAAGGAATGGAGGAAGAAAGGAGGCCATTAGAGGAGTAGCACTGCAACTCAAGGTATGGCACATGATTTTTGGTTCAAGGGTTTAATTTTTCATTATCATGCAAATGCAAAAACATGTGATGCATTCACTAAGGGTTTGATGGAGAAAACTTGGTGAAAATCATTGTGTCATAATCACAAACACTTTGCATACATTAGAACCAACAACGTTGTCACATTAGGAGGAGATCCATCACTACATCGAGGGGAAAGAGGAGCTATTGCTTCCATTAGAGGAGCCCTTGCGTCTTTGCAAGGAGTTCCAAATATTTTTTCATGTGGGTACCAAGACAAAATTCCAGAGCCATGTGTAGAATTTGTTGGGGATTGTGAGATGGATAGAGAAGAACAAAAGGATCAGCATGGAGGGATGAAGAGAATTCTCCCTTATCTATTTCAGAAGGTTTATGCACAAAGGAAAAAGACTACATTGCACAGAGGAGAAAGGGACAAATCAATCCACTCATACATGCAGTCTATTTTCAGAACTTGATGTCTCACTTTTTGGTGGCTTTCCATCTAGGAAGTCATTTGATCTAGGGATGATGAGATGCATCTTGCTATTTTTTTCACCACTCATTGGATTCTGGAGGGGTGGAGACATTAGAGGATTCCATTATAGCGTAGTGAGTTGGGGTTAAGCACAAGGAGGAGGGATACACCCTCTCATTTTCAGTCTCACCCACTCTCATCACCTATACTATGCAGATAGAGCTTGCTGCATGGATGAGGATGGCTACTCCATGGATTTGATGAGAGAGAGGTTAATTCCTTGGGGGAATAACTCTTTCATGCTTTGGAGTGGATGGGGGCCACTCATGCTTATATTGCCCAGGATTGGGAGATTCTTTGGAGATGATAGTCTCTCATGGGAGGCATATTTTCATAGATCATTATTTCTTTGAGCATGAGTAGCTGCATGATGGCATGGCAGCAACTTGGAGGAAGACTTTGGCATGAGGGGATGTGAAGGTAGCAGGCAGCAGCGGGATGGAGCACCATATTGCAGGATACCAGCGCTGTCTATGTGGAGGATTGATCCATGTTGGAGGACTCAGCTTCTGGTTGAGAGGTCCCAGGATCTTGATGCATGCATGATTCTTGGATGGCCTTGATGGAGATGGAGGGAATTTAGTGGATGATATGAGCATCTATCATCATGGCATACTCTTCTCGGCTATATTTTCTAGTCTCAAGGAGAAAATTTTGCATGCAGCACATACGGACTTCCTAGCTATGCACTTGGATGCATATTTTGCCTTGCTAGAGGAGTTCACTTTGGAGGGCATTCAGTATGATCTAAATTAGAATATGGATAGATGCATAGCCCGATTGATTTTGGAGAGGTTGGCACAACCATTCCCTTACTCATTGGAGGAGAGGGAGAGCATTCATGATGAGCCATTTCAGCTCAAGAGCTCTAGTGCATGATGGAGGAGGTATAATGTCATATTTAGTATTGTACTTATTTTCATTGATTGAGGAGCATGATGTATCAAGGAGGCTTGTTCCTTCTTGCTTTTTTCATGAGTATTTACTTGCAGCTACTTGTAGCCTTGGTTTTGGCTATTCTTATGATGGTTTGTGGGGGAAGTCACATTCTCTTGGTGTGAACCATTGGCACCACATGATATTTTCATGTTTTCATCTTATGAGGAGATGATGTGGCAGAAAACAAGTGGCTAGTTCAACACTTGTTAATGATGATTTTGAGGTAGGCCAAGGAGGCACTGTGCAGTTCCATGAGTGGAACTATGAACCACTCTCTAGCTGTCCTATGACAACTTGTTTTTCATTACATATTGCTCCATTGTATTTTAGATTTTGTGCACTCATGAGGAGCATTATTTGGAGAGTATTGTATGTTCAGCCCATTGGGAGCATGATTCTCCCCATCGTATATGTTTTATCTTGCAAAAGATACGATGGGAAAACCATGATTGCCACATTTCTACTTGTCTCTTCTTGTGGGAGGAACCACTTGGAGAATTTGCAGAGGCATTTCATGGCTGATTTTTCTTGATGGGGTAGCTTGGGCCATTCTTGAAGGACATAATTTTCAGCCCAAAGATAGAGGCAACCCCATATGTGCAGCCAATGGAGAGAGGGCCATCATGAGAAGCATAAGCACACTCTCTATTCAGCCCCAACTCATTGCAGAAATCAAGGGTGAGATTTTCATTTGGATGATTGCATGGATGAGAGGATCATCATTGGGAGCAGAATTTTCCCATGCATATCATCACTCCTACCTTAAGGAGGCCTTAGCATAGCAGGAAGGATTCCACTACACCTTCTATATTTCCATGAGGATCATTGTTGACAGCTTGCATACTTGGGAGAGAGCATTGAAGGATAGATTCATTGCAGCATACTTGAGCAGTGGTGGGACCATTAATGAGGAGGCCACAAGAGAAGAAGGGGGAGAAAATTTTGTTCTCTCTATGCAGTTGCTTGAGGGAAAGAAACATGTGGGAGGGGAGGACTGTAATGTTCCCAATTTTTAGCCTCAAGCTAAAATGGAACATTATAATTGCACATTTCATTTTTTATTAATAAAATGGGCAAGGAGACACCTTAGCCTCTTTTAGATGAAGAAATAACACTCCTAATGTGAAAGGGGAGTGAATAAAGCAGTTGAAATAAACACCAAGGGTGTGAATGGAACCCATCTCACTTGGATTAGTCATCTTTGACTAAAGTCCACAGCGCTACCTATAGAGGAGAAGCTTCCTAGAGAAGCTGCGCTGTTTTGGAGGGAAGAGCTTCACATGAGGGTGGAAACCCTAATTGGTGGGACCATGGTGGAGGAGAGTTCTCTCAATTTATATGGAGGAGATAGCAGCCCATTTTTATTAGGCTATGTCTTAGATTTCAGACTTTGGGTCTGCAAGAGCTTGCATCCCCGGGCTGTTTAGCAGGGTGATGGTGCCCTCGAGCACTAGGGTGTTCCCGGTCGGGAATCCCTACCTCTTCCTCAAGGAAGGATGAGGATTGAGCTACATTTTTTCAATACATCAATGGCCATAGCTACATTCATCTTCTACAATGTTATTTCTGCAGTAGAGAGGACGTTGTGTTGCTGGGTGCAGCAAGAGAGGAACTCATGGAGTCTCTCTTGTCTAGTTTTCTTCAGTGGAGGAGTGTTCTATTCATTGGAGGAGCTGCAAGGAGGATTCTTGGGCTTCATTTCAGATCAGTGGCATGAGGCCACACTTCTATCATCTCCCACTGCATATTCCATGGAGTAAACTGCATTATTTTGGAGGAGGCAGTGAGAGAGGGGTTTCTGGAGCTTCAAGGAGGATGTTTTTGAGACAAAGGGATCAACCCTTTGTATTGGAGACATTATCATAGGAGGGAAATCAGATTTCAGATCAGCCATAGCCTCATTCTTGTTTTGGTTCAGTTGCAGTGACAACTCTATTGTCACATTCTTGTATACTCCGGCATTTTTAGCAATCTTCATAGATTGGCTAGAAATCTTGTATTTCAGCCCATTTCCTTGATATTGGGCATATTTCTTGTATTCCTTCAGCCATATGTACATTTATTCATATTCAGCATCTTATACCTTCATGTAATTAGCACAATTACAGCTACTCTGGCATTTTATGGTGTTTCAGCAATCCTTGTATTACATTGCTTATTCAGTGAGGGTTAGTTCTTAGAGTTTGAGTGGCTTGTCCCTCAACTATTATTTTTATATTTCTTCTAATATATCATAATATATTAATGGATATATAATTTCCCTCTCATGATGTATTTATATTTGTATAGTTTCAGATTCATGTTCATATATTGTTGTAAGCTCTTTCATTGAGCATTGTTTTAGAGACCTAGATTGGGGAGATTTTAATAACCCATCTAGAAGCATTTCTTTGAGCTCATTTTCTGCAAGGGAGTTGTATTAGAGTTATTCTAGGGAATTCCAGCACTTTTTTTCCTTATTTATGTAGCAACTTCCTTATACAGCGTCCTCAAGGACCCTGTAGCAGAAATTCCTAAGGTGGAATATTGCATATCCATAGGCAGAGCCTGAGAAGGGCCAGCTAGCCTTAGGATTTCTCCCTTCTTTAAAAGGAGTCATATATTGTAAATGCCCCATCAGTAAATCTCTAAAATGGACTTGTGATAGTTCACTGAAGAAGGAAAAATGGAACATCTAAGATGTTCCTGATGGAGCAGAAATTTCCCCATTTGGGACATTACAGGTCCCTTATAACTTTGCTCCCCATGAGCATGACAACAACATGCCATACTTAGGATGAATTTCAGCTACGACTATGCCCATTACTTGACTCTTAGCTGGGATTTAAGCTAAAGTGACACATATATCTTTAATAATACCTAAACATCTAACTCTTTGCTAGAATCAAACTAATATAAGTCTTTCTAAGGCCTAGTAATTTCAAGGCCAAGTTTCTCCATAACAACTTTTGGCATTAAATGATGAGATGTGCTTGAATCCAGAATTTCATTGTGAAGAATCTTATCATGAACATTGAGACTAACATAAAATGGAGGGACACCTCCTTCTTGTGGTTTACCATCAAATTCTGGTCCAAAAAAAAGTTCAGGCTGATCATCATTCAAATTAATGGTATCTGTGTTTTCCCCTATGTTTAATTATTTCTTTACCCGAGTCCTGTACACATTTTTGTTTATTATTTCAGTTAAGGGGATATAAATTTTGAATTTCGCAAGTTCATGTTCAATACTGAATGGTGTTTGACTCTTAAGAAGATTTGAAAAATCAGACTTTTCAGCAGTTACCTTTTTGGTAAGTTCTGTTTGTTGACTAGTGGTAGGGACATCAGTTTGGGTAGTTTTGGAAGAAATATAAAATTTTCTTTTAGTAGGGCTTTCAGTGATCTTTTTTCTTGAGTTGTCTACACCTTTCTTAGGACTTTCTATACTTTTATTAGGATCAGACTCAGAGACCTTTTTAGCAAACTTTTCACTATTCTTTTTATTAGAGGTGTCTAAATTTTTCTTACTCCTAAGATTGTCTTGCCTATGAATGTCCATGATGGAATTTTCAAATCCTTGTTTGTACTCATCATACTCTTCAGATTCAAGTTCAGTTTGAGTTAAAAAGAATAATTCTTGTTCTTCTTAAGTGAGAAAAAAAAATATCATCTTCATTTATGACCATTAAATTGATTTTGTTTTCTTCCATCTCTTCAGTTATTTCCCCATATTCATCAGCATAATTCTCCTAAAATGGAGGCCTAATCTACTGATTAGGTCCCATCTGTTCTCTTTGTCTTATCTTAGGAGGATTTCTTCTGGGATTTTGATAATGATTTTGAGGTGCAAGCTGGTTTTCTCTGGGCGAAATCCTCTCATTTAGGCTAATCCTCTCCATCATTCTTTCTACATTTCTTTTCAATTCATCTATCTTTGCATCAGCTGAGGAAATTGTAGGTTCATCCCTTATGATAACTCTTCTCTCACTTCTCATTCTAGCTCTCTTGGCTAACAGATTGGCTTCTATGCTCACTGTATCCCTCTACATTTCTTCTAATGTTGTTGAATTTCTCTCTCTGAGTTGGTAAGACATTTATGCCTCAAAACCATCTGGGAATTTTACTAAGACTAAACGTTGTGGTGGTTTTATGTGAGCGGGAATTGCATTATATAAAATATTGAATCTAGTGCATTAATCTTGAACACTTGCACCTGGAGCCCTCCTAATGCTTTCATATTCAGATAAAATCTGAAGAGGTTTTTTCTTAACTTCCCACCTTTAAGGAATGTATGATGGAATGTAAGAATATCATTAATACTATTTTTATTCAAACCTTTAAACGGTTTCCTTACTTCTCCACTAAATCTCTGAGAAAACATTCTTAACTTAACACTCTCTTCATTTACTTCCTGAAGGTAAAAAAAATCATTCATCTTGTCTATATACTTTTGGGTTGTTAACAATAAGTGGGGGAGGCTGAGAAGTAGGTGGATTAGGGTGGATAATGGAAGGAGATAGATGTGATGGGTTTGTGTACTTTTATGAGGAAAGAAAGGAGAAGTGGTGGAGATCACAAAAGAAGTAGGACTAGATGACTTAGGGTGGGCAGACTGAGAGGCTATAGAGGAGGCTGCTACGGTTAAAGCAAATAATTCAACTGATTGTTGAAGATAAACATCTTCGACTGTTGAAGTAAATCTTGTTACCAGATCTTGAAGGTCATCAAAATCTTGGAGAAGCTGAAGGTCAGATTTAGCTTGTGAAGAAACTTCTCCAACTGGTCTTTGTTATAAAATTGATGGATCAAGTATTGTCTTATCTACCTAACTCTCAGATTTAGTCCTCGACAAACCTTTTTTAAAATTTAAGTCAAATTCAATGTCTTTTATAGTATCTAACTTTTCAGGAAGATAATATGTTCTAGAAAGAGGGTATTACTCCATTGACTCTCTTGTTTTCTAGCTCTTCTTAAAAAAAATTCAGGATCATCCACTATAGTTTTCGGATTTGGATCAGGATGAGATCTAGTGTAGGCTCTTTTGGGAGCTATAATTAATACCTAAGGCACACACACTCTGATTATTTAAAAAAATGAAATAAAACCAATGTTCTTGAAATATTTCTATCATACAAAGTTTTTTAATCAGGGTTTCAAAATTCGAAAGAAATGATAATTTTTTCAATTCGTTCCCCAGTATGGTCGCCACTATGTTATAATTCTATAATTTTAATATTGGTAGATTAATTATATAGGACAACATCAAAACTTCTTTTAAAGCTGGGATCTAGCCCTTCCAGCTTCAAAGAGGGATCTCTCTTTATGTTTTAGCTTTGTTTTCTGAGTTGATATTAGGCTAGTTGTGATAATGTTGAATTGTTTGTTTTTTGTTTGATTGCTTGTTTTGATTGGTTGGATTGGTGGGTCTATTTAAATTAATTTATTTCCATTGGGCTATGGAGTTGGATAAAGGATCATCCACTATAGTCACAAAGAAATATAGTTACAATTACTAGATCCTATAATTCTAAATGAATTATGAAATGAAGCAATGGTGAATTCAGTAATTATTGAGAATCATTTAATAATTTCTTAATCATAATTCAGAAGAAAACATATATATTGTAAATACAACCATAAATAAGGTGTTCAAATAACAAATCTTATTCTTCACTTTTCTTTTCTACAATTATATTAAAATGATAAACATTAAAGAGAAACAAGGAAAATGACTGTCACAAAAGGAAAAACATCACTAACAATATATAGTACAAGTATCCTATGAATGGTCTTCATATTTGATGTTCCAACAACTCAAAAAAATTACATTTCTCAATAGAAAATTATTACAATGATCAGATTCCAACCTTGAATTCTTCGAATACATGAAGTATTTATACTAATTCTACAAAGAATGTCATATCAAATATGAAATATGTTATCAATTACAAAAATAACAATATTTTACTAATGTGACTAAAAAGGTGGAATCATTGAATACATCTAGACATCTGGCACTTTTATCTAGGACATAGTTGCTGCATGATCTAATATGATTGTTGCACTGGTTGTTGTGCTGGTTGTAGCTGGTCTTTACTCTTCCTGATACTCGCATAACTTCTCCCACTGATCTTCATCGGGAATATTTATCTTTGTGTCCTTCCGATAGATCTCATCTACCTCAATATATCTAGCAAATTTGGGTTTGACCACAAAGATATGATTTATCTCATGCTGAATGAAAATGTCGTTACTCATAGCACCTTTGATGTTTGAATATTTGGTTATATCCTTTGAAATTTCTTCAAGCTTATTTACATAATCTTCCCTGGTTATCATTTTTTCATTAATAACAAACAAAGAAGGTAGGCCCCTCTTAGTTAATCGCTCAATTCTGTTAAAAAACCAGCTGACTGCAATTTCCAACCCATGACATTATTCCTCAAGCTGTTGAAATAATTTCTTTTTTGTAAGAACCTTTTTCACTTCCAAGATTGTTTCTGTCCTATTATGTACTCCCAGATCATCAAGTTCATTTATATTTTTGGAATTCAGAAACTTAATGATTTTGTTGGTTGTATCAAGCATATCTCCTAGCTCTTCATTTATAGTGGAAATGGCCTTATTATATTTCTCAATCAATTCATTTTTCTCAAAAATAGCCTGGATATGTGACCAAATTTGATCCATGGCTTCAATAATTTTGGTCCATATAATTTATTTAGCTTGACCCAGGGTGTTGCCAATTGAGGATTCCCTTTCAGAATTCTGTAATTTTTCTATCTTCCTCTAAATTCTCTGTAATTTTGTTTCATGGGAAGTCTCAGTCCTTGCCTTTTGGTCTTGCAAAATTTTGATTTGAGCCTGCGGCATTTTAATTTATTCTGATTGTAGTGACATATTCTCCACTAATTTTTCTAGCTGTTCTACACCATCTCCTGTGTTAGCTGTAGAATTTTTTAATGCAGGAATGGCTCTAAGGGGTACATCCTCTAAAGAGAATAAATGTTTTTGCAACTTTATCTTTTTCTTTAATCATTTTCTCCATCTCAGTTTCCATTTGTTTCAACTAGGCAGTTTTCTCCATCATGAGTTTCATCATCTCTGATTTCTAGGACTCTGTCTCCTCAATTTCCTTTGTGAGTGGATCTTCTATGGATGACATCTTCAGCTGCTTCCTTAATGATGTTATATGTGCATTTCTATTTTTTATTATCTCTTCCACAACCTCCACATTGAAGGGGTCATATCCCGTCTTTACAACCAATTCCTCCAAGGATTTTATCCTTGTATCCTTGGACAGAGAAGAGATCTTCTCCATTTTAAGATGTGACTGAACATTTTCTAATGAAACCTGTATCTTAGTCAAATTCATTTCTATATTGGTTAGTGTAAAAGATATTATTTCACCTGTTTGCTTATGCATTTCCATCTGGTCGATGGGATGAATATCCTTGATGTTGAATTCGAATGAAGTCTTCTTGTAGTCTGCTGCTATCTTAGGCTTTGAAATTTGAGCTTCTAGGAATGCCATGTGCATTTTCCCTTTTTGTGAGTCAAATGATGATAAGAGTCTAATTTGAGAGATGGAAGCTTGCTTCCAGAACTGGGTGTATGTTCTATTCTTCAAAATTTCATTCCTTAGTTTGATTTCCCTGAAGGTATCAAAAACTATCTTTTCCTTTTCTCCTATAGCAGCACTAGATGTGGATGTCTGAAGAGCTTACTGCTGACTTGGCACAATAGTTGAAGTAGTAGGGGAAGAGATTGTATGACCACCTATTGCAGAAGATCCTAGAGTGTCTCTGATGTTGATAATTGTATCTTTCTCTGATTCTTTGCCCTGACCAATATCCATATGGATCCTGGCTCTTTTCCTGTATTTCATTTTAAATTATTTATTGGAAGTATCAATCACTGAAGGTGACTAATCTTCCCTCTGCCTCTTTCCTGTGGCTTCTAGCTTATCCTCTTTGTCTTGTTTTTGTTGTGGCATGGGGGTTTGTAATACTGAAGTTGATATGTCCAACTCCTCGACCTCCTACAAAGTGTTCTGTGCCCATTCTGTTTCATTCATGAACTGCTCTATTTCTGGCCTGCGAGTGTGAATTTAGGGCGTGGAATTGTTTTCCACCCTCATTTTAGAAATGATCCCAAATGGATCATACGACCATGTGAATCCATGGGTGAATTTAATCTCTTTCAATATTTTATCAGCTTCCTCTCCTGCTGCCCTGATGTTGCATATGAATGGTCCAATTTCAGACTTGATCCTGAACTGTGACTTCTTCTTTGCTGAAACAAAATGAACCTCATCGACATTTAGTATCTGTCTGATATACTCCAAGGAAAAAATCCTCATTGGGAGGAATTTTTGCAATTTGTAGGGAGGTAATTTACATCCATAAATCCTCGGCTCTATGTAATTCTGGTATAAGTACCAATCTCCTATTTTATCTTGATCTGAAAGTTGCATAATCCTTTTGATGTCTTCATTTATTCTAGGCTCAATTATGCCGCTTAGAATATTCATGGCTGGATGTATAAATAGTTCAATGAACCATTTTTAGTTGTACTCTTCTTGTTCCTTCATCAATAGTGTATTTCAGAAGATGAAAGACTGTGGGTATCCATAATCATCAATCTTCTTCATGGAAAATTGAAATATTTCTGCCTGACAATATAAATACATGTAAACAATGAGGAAAGTATACTTAAACACCCCCTATGTATGAAACTTTACAAATTAGTCATGGATGCTATCTTCTAGGAATTGACTAAAGTTAAACATAATAGAGGTCTTGGAATTTGTGGACAAAATAGACAGGAAACTTACAATTGTGTCATCTACCCACTGATCTGAGTAATACCCAAGAAGAAATGAAATAATAGTGACTATATCCTTTGTTCTATCAGGGAATATAGATGAGGAATATGGAGGGTTTTTATTGGTTAAAGGGGTATTTTCATCAAAAAAAAACTCAAAAGTTGTGGCTCTCTTAGCAAAATCTAGCTTCTGGTATAACTCTATGAGGGATTCATGGGAAAAAGGTGTTGTATTTTCTGTTGAGGGTCCTTGCATTATTTGGAAAATGGATTGGGCATTAACTGTAAGTAAGACTTCACCAGTAGGGGAAATTACAACGTTTTGATGAGGTGCATAGCATGCATGGCACATTATGATGAATTTAGGGGCATTGTGGGTTTTAGGGAAAATGTAGTAAGGAAAATTGGTGTCCCACAATCCATTTTCATCAGTATCATCAATTACTTTATCCTCTAACCAACAATAAATGTCAAATAGGTCGAATTCACAGAGGGTCTCATGAATTTTGAAGTCTCTATCAGCTAGGCTAATGTGGTCCAGATCGATAGGAGGATGAACCATGGGGTTAAAGGGTTCTTGGCCTTTATTTTTGGGAGGCATGACTGGTTCAGACTACAAAAGCTGATAAATTCGCTAATTGTACAGGTTTTCTGAGTGCAGAGGCGGAATTAGAGAGGGGAAGGCAATAAACGAAGGAAGTGATTGAAATTTTCCATTTCCTGGTTTATTTCTCGGATGTGCTTGACCTATGAAATGGAAAACATGTTGCAGAAGTAGTATTAAGAGATCACAATAACATTTTGAAATAGGTGGGAGGAGGTAATTTGTTGTTTCCCTGGGTTTCTGCTGTTCATGGCGCGGGTCCACTGGTTAACGGTTAAGTAATTTAATTACTTAACAGGTTGATTTGAGTGGGAGCATAGGTGACTGGTGGGAGAAATAAGTGAATGATGTGGCAGTAGGGGATATGCAGAGATATAACGGTCATGAGGATGGTTTTATTGGCAGAGAAAACTATTTTCAGAGGGGGTAGCATGTGGTAAGAAGTTTTGGTAGGGTGGGGTGCGAACTTACCAACGCCTGCCACGTAGTTGTGGGTCTGAGTTTGGATATTTCCTATTTCAGACCCCCCCCCTGATGGTAAATTTCAGATGGTGAGGGGGGGCCAAAAAGGAATATTGGCCATCAGATTAAAAGGTATCGGTTAAGATGATGAGAAAGGTGGTGGGGGTTTTATATGGTGTGATGGGATGAATGGTGGGGTCGGGAAATGAAATAAAATATGAAAGGGATGGTATGAATAGGTGAAAACTTAGTTAAATGAGAAAAATGTAGTAAATACACTTTTAGTGATTGAACCTTTGAGCTTTGGATAAAACTCTGATTCCCTTGATTTTTCCAGTATATAGAAAATATTTTTGAACTGCAACTTAGAATAAAATTTTCATGTTTTTTTCCAAAGTCATCCTCTTTTTTCAACCTACCCTTTTATTCTAAGCTAACATTATTCATCTTTTCTTTTGCAGGGTGCATTTAAACTAGCAGACCCAGATCACGTTTTTCATGGAAATATATCCTACTCTACACATATTTCACCTATTAATTCAAATTACACTGTTCAATTAATTTCATTTCTACCTAGCTACTGATTTACCAAGATTAGACTCTTTGGTAAATCTTTATTCACCATCCTATTCAACAAAAATTCAAACTTGTTCAATTATGATTAGACTGTATGAACTGAACAAGTTTACTTTAAAGTAGTGGCATTTTGACTTGCAACACTTTCACTATTATTCTTTTGTGGGGTTTTCTTTTCTTTTCTTTCATTATTTTCAACTTTTTCTTTTGTCTTTTTTTTTTATTTTCTTTTTTCAACATACCATCTTTTCTTTTTCTTTTATTTTTTTTATTTTTATTTTGGCAATCATTTGAATATTGAAATTCATGTATAATATGAAATTGAAAATATAAAATACTCAATAACCTTGATATCCTATAATTTATAGGACCCTAACAACTGCGACATGGTGATATATCAATCTTGCGATATTGTGATTATGCGATGTTGCGATGTTGCGAAATATTGCCATTACGACTTTATGATATTGTGATTTGTCGATATCGCAATTTATCGCTATTAGCTCCCCATAATTTCAGCATATTGGTGAGACTAAAACTGCAAAGAGGACATTGGAACCACTTTGGGATTCTAGGATCTAGCCCTCCTGAATCCAGAGAGGGATCTCTCTATAAGTGAAAGATTGATTTATCTTTAAGGTTTTTATGTGTGATATTAGGCTAGTTATTAAGAACAAGGGTTTTTGTTTGGTTTTGGATGGTTGAGCATGATTTTTAGTTGAGCGGAAAGTCCTAAATGAAAGAGTTTCAAAGGGGTGAAGATATAAGTAATCAAAAAAAGATTTGGCTGATAGGATAGATATGACGCTGGTTTTTAGTCCATTGGGCTATGGAGTCATAAAAGGTTTTAATTGTGCAACAATTTCAAGAGTGGTCCAAGGTTAAAGTCATCTATATCATAAGATATTTTAGATAAAATGATGGAACGGAACAATAAAAGTGTTGAAAGGATGGAAAAAGACAATAATTTCAACTAGGATTTATCAGTCTTTCCAAACAAGAAAAGCCTTTTAAGTAACTGTTTAAAACCAACCAAAGGACGAGGAAAACCATAAAATTCTTTGGACAAGCTCATATTAAAGCTAACTTATCATACAAACAATCTAGTAATCCACATAATTACTTTCAGAAGGGATGAAAACAGATAAGAAAACAAAGTGCAGCCTAAGATCAGATAAGATACTTTTAAATCTAAACTGCTTTCAGCATACTCTTAGAGAAACTTTCAGAACTACCTTTGGAGAAAGAAACTAGAAGACAGGGCAAACCATAAACTTTTCTAGTCTAACTCTACTAAGTATATAATGAAAATATCATTCAAGAACTTCCTTTCAAGCTTTGCACATCAAGACAGGGGCAAACCAACATTCCTTGATAATGTTTATACTTAACTTAAGTCATTCTTAAACACACAATTTGGAGGAAAACATAAAGATAAAGCTTATCAGTCAGAGAAGGGTACTGTAAACAGTAAATCCTAACTCTATGCTTGATGTTATTTATCAGAGAATAAGTGGAAAAAATGGCATACATGAAAGGAAAACAATAACACAGAAAGAAGTACTTCACTAGTGACATAGACTAGGATCCCAAAAATCAGCTTGTATATTGATGTCAATCCAGTTACATTCTTCAAGTCCAATGTTTTAGTTCAGAAATCATCTTCTCTTCTCAGCCTAACTTATTTGATCACAAACAGAGCTTCAAGAGCCTCTGAACACTATTTACATGTAGAAATTTTCGAGCACAAGTATTATATCAAAGTTCAGCAACCAACCCTTTACAATGAGCTCCTGAAGAAGATTTCATAGAAAAAATGAGGAGGTGGATGAGAGGAAATATCTATAGGCTCAATTAATATAGTTTAATGCTTCTCAGCCTTTGAGGGACTCAATGGAGAAGATTTCAGATATTTCTCTATATTAATTTTTTTTATTAAGTTTACGATCCTCTTAGCAGAATTTGTTGACCTTTAGAATTCTTTCTTATCTTTGTAATAACTCTGCTGACAGTTTGTAATAAGTTCTTTGATCTGAAATAATTATTCAGTTTCCTTGAGGCAAATATCTTTTGTTCTGGTAATAACTATGCCTCTTTTGAATTCTTTGAGTGTGCAGGTGGCTTTTGGTAACTAAGAGGATTCAATTAGCCTCTGATGTGGCAGTGGAGGCTTCTTGGACTGATAGATATTATTTTTTTTCCTTAAACACTGTTAATTTGTTTTAATTCTGTGTATTAGGCTTAATTAGGCCTAATTTATTTCTTCTGTTCTTCAAACTGTGTTTAATTGAGAGTATTAGACTTTTGATTTGCTGAAAGTGGGCCTTAATCTTTCAAAACTGCATAAACAATCTTTAATTCTTCATCTCTGTTGTGACTAGATCCTTTCACACTGATACTCTTTGCTTGATTAATTTTTGTTGTGTCTTGTTGATGTGTAGGCATTATAGAGGTTTTATAATGGCGTTAGTGCTCAGGAGGCATTGATAAACCCTGATCAAAAACCCTATAGAATGATCTCCTTCATGCATAAAGGCCTGGGGTATCGTCATCCCCGGTCTTCAATTCTTCTTAAAACAATTGAAAAACCATTAAAACCTGCACAACAAATAAAAATTAGAAAAAAAACCTGCGGGGAAGGGTTCAGACTGCTCCAGAATAATAGGTTTAAAGCGCATCCGTTGGATGAAAGGATTCAATGGTGAGGATTGCCGTGAGGATTGCCTACAGAGGTTAAAAGGAGAGGCGGTTGGAGGGGTGAACGAACAATTAAGTCCGGGCTGTAGATGCATATTGATCAACAGTCGAGATTAATCTAGGTTTTTTAATACAAAGGGGTCATATTATAATGAAAATGGAGGAAAATTGAATAAAGATGGAAGAAAAACCTTTAGCGGGGGGTAAAACAGAGTTAAATGAAATTGGGGTTTTAGGAAAATTCTGGGCCGTCGGATTGATTAGGCAACAGAGATCAACGACGGAGATTCCTTTATACAGCCCTTTGGAGGATGGGTGGAGTGCAATGAACTGGGGGCGAGATTAAACTTGATCCATTAGATCTCAGAGATCAATGGCGGAGATTACACATGGGATAATGCAATGGAAATGGGGAATAGTGGTTTCGGTGATAACAACCACTGGTATCGCACTAGAAAAAGGTGGATAGGTGGTATTACATTTTTTAATGTGATATGTGTTTCTAGACGACACGTGGCTTTTCAATACTGCCGATATCGCGTAATTTTAAAACATTAACCATCGAACTTAAAATTATGTGAAACAACGCGCTGGCCATCATATCTGGAACGTCAAATCAGATGGTTGTGAGGAGAGCGCGATGGCGATGAAATGCACCTGTGAAAAGAGGTGGGGCAGGATCAAGGCGGTTTTAATCTGGACCGTCAGATCAGGGAATGGATGGTTAGGATTAATCAATGAGGGAGGTAGGTCCCAAATGAGTTGGGCCTACTGGGTTAAATATGGACCGTCGGATGAAACAGATCAACGGCTCAGATTTAATCTTGGGGTTTATGAAATGGGATATGAGGCAGGTGTCGGGCGGAGAATAGATCATTGTGGGCCATTGATCTGCAAAGATCAATGGCTGGTATTCACTGAAAAATTTATACAGCGAGGTTTTACGAAATTAACAAAGGGTGTCAAGCTTCAATCTGGACCATTGGATGTATGAAATGGATATCCCAGATCTAATTGTGGGATCGCCAATTGACAGAGGAGAGAGGAAAGGCACAGAGAAAAACTGCGATGCGATTATATGTGAACTGTCAGATCTTTGGAGAGATCGACGGTTAGTAATGAATCTGAGGGACAAAAGCGGAGGAAAATGGGCGGAGTTTTGATTAATCTGGGCCGTCAGTTCTTGTGGATTCGACGGTCCAGATTGAATCGCAAGTTTCGCAATATGAGGGGGAGAGAGGAAAGGCTCAATGGTTTTTCATGATGTTATTGAACAAGGACCGTTGATCTTAGAACCAAATCAATGGTGGGGAATGAATCTGCGATTGATGAAGAGATGCGGTGGGGCGTGACGTGATTAGCACTGAACGTTGATTTGTTTAAAGGATCAATGGTGGAGAAAGCAACGGGGGTCCATATAATAAAAACTCAATCGCATTGGGGATTTTTCTTTAAACAAAATAAATGTGCCCATCGCAAACCTCCTATAGCGATTAGCGCTCGGGACTTAACACTTGATCCTGGGCACGGGTTATATGGTGGGGAAGTGGTTTGGGGGTTTTAACCAAAAGGGGATTATCGGAACTGGAAAAAAGGAAGGGGCTTTTCAAATGCGCCCAATGAATATCTGCGATGTGAGATTTCATCGATCGTTGATGGTTTTTTAGATCAACAGTTGGTTTTCGTTAAAACAACGAACCGGCGGGTTTTTTTTTAAAACATAGAAAAAGTCGGATTTTATGAACATACAAAGGGGAAAAAGGTTTGGAAAAGGATTTTTATAATGTTTTAGCACCCGATTGTGGGCTCCGAGTTATGTGAAGGAAAATAGAGGAGTTGGGGATTCTTTAAAAGAAAAGGGGCCAATCGCATTGAGGGATTTTTGAAAGCATAAGGGAAAAGCACAATCGGGATGCTCCGATTTGCGATTAGCGATGGGGCTTTAACAGTGGATCACAACTCTGGTTCCATGTCAAAAAGGAGCTGGGGGCTAAGCCTAAAGGGGCTTTAAAGCTTTAGTAGACAAATTGAGTTTTTAGGCCAAAAAGAGAGGTTTTCAATGCTTTTTTGGCTTTCGGTAGAAGGGGAAGAAGGGGTTTTTAAAACCTTCCAAAGGAATTTTCAAAGGTTTAAAGGGAATTTCAAGAGAATGAGGGGTAAATGAAGTTTTTTATGAATTAAATGAAGAAGGAAAAAAGGAGAAGGGAAATAAGGGAAAATGGAACTTCTTCTGCAGTCTTTTCCTTTGGTAAACAGCAGATTTCTCAGAATTGAGAAGGAAACAGCAGTGAAGATTAACTCAAGGATAAGTCATCTTCATAATACTTTTAAGAACCAACAATTTGGTAATAAAATTTTTTCTTGAAGGCTTCAAAAAATTATTTAGCCACCATTTGATATGACAAATTGTATAGGTGGCTAACAGTGGCTCCACATGGGGATGGCACCTTCTTGAAGATGTCAAGAACTTCAGACTTGAATTCTCTGGGAGCATGATCAATGCCTCATCCATTGAGCTGCAACTTTCTTTACTTTGATGGCCTTATTTTGCTCTAAAAATGTTAGCAGCCATGAAAGACAATGGAATACTATCAAACAAGCTTTCTACCTACCCAATCCTACTGATCTAACATTTTTTCTTCTTTGAGAGTGCATTTGGATTGGAAAACTCTTTTACAAACATTTTATTCTTTTGAAAGCAAGAAACTAATATAAGTCTACTTATTATTTTTCCATGAACTCAGATTAAGCATTTGAGTTCATAAGTTTCTCTACCTAACTACTATCTATTAGGATTAGACTATCTAACAGATTTTTATTCTCTAAATACTGAAACAAGAAATTTAAAAGCAGACAAGTCAGGATTGAACAGTCTAACTTGTTGTTGATCTATGGCATAAAACAAGCTGCACATAGATTATTATTTGCAGAAAATTAAATCAAAATGGTGAAGGCTTAAGATTTGAAAGTTTTAAGCACATCCTTCTCTTTTCTTCAGCTCTGTTTTTTGAGTTTGTTTGAGGTGTTTTCTCTTTGTTTTTTGGTTCACGTTTTGAGCATATCAAAACCAGTTTGCTTCTATCTTTGACTCATGCTTTAAAAAAATTAGAGTCATTCTTCTTTTGGAATCTTAGGTTTGGATTTTGAGTTTGTTTGAACCTTTATTTTCTATCCTAACTACCTAACTGATAAGCCAAGATTGAGCAGTTTGAAAAATCTATTTCACTAACCTATCAGCAGTAAACTGAAAAACTAATTAGTCATGATTAGGCTGTATGACTAACTAGGAATGTGTCTCTCGGGAGTGGCATTTGAGCTTGCACACTTTCGTATTTTGTTTATCTTTTTGGTATGGGGTTGTACCTTTCTTGTTTTTACAATCTTCCCTCTTTTCTCTTTCTATTGTTTTTGTATTTTTCTTTTTATAACTTTCAATGCAATGATGAGATATGATATTTACAATGAGAAAAAATAAAAAGGCTTCCAAACTTGATATGGTCAAGAGAAGTAATGTTTGAGCATCCTGCCATTGATAGGACCCCAAAACAATTCAGCTCCATTCAATTCCTGCAAGAAATAAGAATTGTTACCAGCAGTAGAATGAATGAGATAAGGGCCAAGCCATAAGTTATCAAATTTCCCATGCTTGCCCTTGTCTTCTCTCCTTGAGTCCCACTTTAACACTTTGTCCCCAATGTTGAAATTGCTGGCCTTTGTTCTTCTATCAAAAATCTTCTTGATGCTCTCTTGTTTTTGTAATGCTCTATTATAGACCTCCTCTCTGGTTTGCTGAAGATGTATAGTCTGATTAATCCTTCTGATCATGTCATTGTCTTCATACTGCACTTCTTGGATCAGCTTCATAACTAGCACACCTAGGCTGGTTGGAAAAATTGCATCTACTCCATACACAAGTTGGTAGGGTGACATTCCAATAGATTTCTTAAGTGTAAATCTGTCAGTCCATAGTGCATGTACTAGCTTTGTGTGCCAAGACTTCTTGTTGTCCTCTAGCAACTTCTTCATTATGTTTACCAAACTTTTGTTTGAGGATTCTGCCAGCCCATTACCTTGAGGGTAATAAGTAGTAGAATGACCCAATGTTATTTGATATTTGTGACAGAATTCAACCATCTTCTTGGATCCAAATGCTGCAGCATTATCAGTAATGATCTTCCTAGGACAGCCAAATCTAGAGAGGACATGAGTCTCAATAAATTTTATAATGACAAAATCATTGGTTTGCCTAGAATGGATGGCTTCTATCCATTTGGTAAAGTAGTATATTGCAGTGAGAATCCATTTATGCTGGGAAGATGAGGGTGGATGGATTTCTCCTATGAAGTCTAAACCCCACTATTGAAAAGGAGCTTCAACAGTGATTGGATGCAAAGGTAAGGGAAGAAATCTTATTTTGCCTTCAAAAAGTTGGCATTTATGACAGGCAATTATCATCTTGTGTACATCTAGAAAGACGGTGGGCCAATAGTAACCAGCTCTAAGGATTTTTTTGGTTGTATTCTTCCAGTAGAGATGGACTCCACATTCTCCTTCATGGAACTCGTGCTTAACCTTCTCCACATCATTCTCAAGCAAACATTTAAGCAATAACCCACTTGCATTTTTCCAATCAAGACATTTATCTATAATGCAGTAGTTTACAGCTTTTAACTTTAAAAACCTTGCCTTTGTTTTTGAAAAACTAGGAGGTGTATTCAAATTGAGTAAAACATATGTAATATCATCATACCAAGAGGAATTCATAAAATGGTCTTCAACAATGGGAGTTAACAATTCCTCTTGTTCATCTAAAGCATTTATCATGTTTATATCAAGAGCTTAAAAATTGGATTCAACCATTAATCTAGCTAGACCTTGGCCTTTAATGATTTTAGTGGGCTTGATTTCTAAATCATATTCAAGTATCACAGCTATCCCCTTACCTCTCTTACCATCTGGGTCCTGTGTTAGAATGTCTTTAACATTCGAGTTAGGCACAAATGCAGTTACATGGGAGTGTAAAATATAAACTTTTAAGTCTTTTAAATCTTTGACTAAGGCAAAGGCTTGTTTCTCCATAATATTATACTTCATAGGTTTATCTCTCAAGGCCTTACTAAAGAATGCAATGGGCTGCTCTTGTCCCTGTATATTTTTCTGCAATAGGACGACAGCTATTGTATGTTCTGATGCAAATGAAAAAATGTAAAAATCTTTTGAAAAATTAGGACTTATTAGAACTGGTGTTTTGGTTAATGCTTGTTTCACCAGCTCAAAATATTTCTTTGCTTCCAAGGTCCATTTAACTCCTTGTTCCTTTTTTATCATGTTTGTAATGTTTCTAAGGAGCTCAGCTAAGTTGGGTATGAACCTTCTCAAGAAATTAATCTTTCCAATGAAAGATTGAAGTTCCTTGATGTTTCTAGGATGAGTGATTTGTAATATAGCCTCAATCCTCTTTGGGTCTATCTTTATCCCCTCTTCTGATATGATGTGCCCAAGAATTTTACCTTCTTTGAGACCAAACAGTGTTTTCTTTGGATTTAAAGATATCCCAAACTTTTTTCATTTCTCGAATAATTTTCTCAAGTGTTCTAAGTGCTCTTCATCTGTCTTGGAAAAAACAGTGACATCATCAAGGTAAATAATGATGAAGTAGCCCAATTCTTCCGAGAATGCAACATCCGTGGCTCTCTGAAAAGTAACACCAGCATTCATTAAACCAAAGATAATTTTCACATACATGAAAGTTCCCCAAGGTCTGGTAAAAGCTGTCTTTAGTTGATCATCAGGATGTACTAAAATCTGATTGTACCCTGAGAAGCCATCAAGCAAAGAAATTCTTTTAGACCCTACTACCCTTTGTAAAATATGATCTATCTTGGGTAAAAGGTAGTTGTCCTTTAATGAGGCTTTGTTTAAGTTCCTAAAGTCTATACAAAGCCTTATCTCTCATGTTTTCTTCCTAACTGACACTAGATTAGACACCCACTCTGAATATCTAATCGGGACAATAATACCAGCTTCGTACTTTTTCTTGACCTCCTTCTCAACCAAAGGTAACTGAACAAGGTTTATTCTATGCAGTTTTTGTTTAAATGGCTTTTGGTTTTCCTTGAGAGGTATCTTGTGCTAAATTATTTCAGTGTCATAGGATTTCAGATCCTCATAACTCCACGCAAAAATATCAGAAAATTCTTTAAACAGCTCTATGTATTTGAGTTTGATGTGAGCTGGTAAAGTTTTAGATAGTTTGATCATCTTTGGTTTTAGTTCACTGCCTATATTACATTCTTCAACCTCAGTTTAAACAGGCTCCAGTTTGGGTTTCTTGGCCACATCATTGAAATCAAACAACTCCTCTAAAGGGACCAGACCTTTTGGCAAGCTTTGATTGTTATATTGCAGAGTTTCTAAGTCTTCTTTGTCTAACTCTGTACTAACTTCTGTTGTATTTTCAATTTTTTTAGACAGAAAATTTATATCAGCAATCTTTGGAGAGTTTTCTTCTTCATCAAGTAGATTTTCTTCGCTAGGATAGTCATCTTCATAATCTGAATCTGAACTTGGTAGTTCAAATTCATTTCTGGACTGCAGGAATTCTTCTATTTGTTTGTCTCCATCAAACACTTGCCAATATTTCTCATTATCAGGGATACCTGGTCTAAATTTAATTTGAGTTGTGCATTGTTTGGTTTCAAATGGTATTAAACATGTTCTAGCAGTGAAAGCTAAACTGTGGGCGAGGATATTCTTTTCTCTTGGGACAAAAATAAGTTGGGATTCCTCAAAAGTTTTCAACAAATCCATGACATCATTCATATAGGCTCTAATTCTGGGGTTTTTGGCTCTGTATTCCCCATTTACTTGCCTAATGATTAACTCTGAATCCCCATGAACTTTTATTCTTTTGGCTCCTAATTTCTTCTGTAAGTGTAAGCCTAAAAGAAGGGATTTGTATTCCGCTATGTTATTCGAACACTGAAAATTTAATCTATAGTAATGGCCTTCAGTGTGATTATTTTCGGTGTTATGTATCTAGACGCTTGCACCAGCATTGCTCCTAGTGCAAGACCCATCGAAGTTCTTACTCCAAAGAGGACTAGTTTCAGGTTCATCAGTTTGGTTACTATCCTCTTCAACTAGTGTGCTTTCGGATTGTTCTTGAAGATCAGCACTTCGTTGAATTTATTTTAATTCCTCAGGTTTTTCATTTCGTTGAGGACTATTTTCTTGACTCTCAAGTTTTAAGAGCAAAGGATGAATGATTTGTAGCTCTAGACCTGCGTTTTGTTCACTGTAGTTTTCTAGTTTAGAAAACTGTTTTGACACTTCTATCTTGTCTTCCCCCTCCTCTCTATCTGCCATTAATTCAGCTAAGGTCACTTTTTCACTGAATTTTTCATCATTGAAAAGGATAAATGATTCAAGGCCTGTATTTACAGAATAAAGGGGAGAGTTTTGCGGTCTCTCTTGGCTAGTAACCATGTATTGCATATGAGGCTCCCTGTAAAGTCTTCTAGTTTGATTAAATACAGGGATAGTTGCATATGTCATATCCATCTGCATAGTTCCTTGGAACTTAGCTCCCCAAGATCTAGATAACAACATACCATATTTTGGGGGGACATCAGCCACAACAATATCCATTACTAAACACTTGGCTGGAATTTGTGCTAATTTTACAAAGAGGTCTTTGATTAGGCCTAAACATTTCACTCTACTTGAGTCAAAAGAGTAAAGATCTTTGTAAGGTCTAGTGATTTCAAGGCTGAGACTCTCCATCACATCTTTGGGCATTAAATTGTGAGAGGCCCCTAAATTATGCATAGCATTGTGCAAAATCTTGTCATGAACCTGTAAACTTACATAAAAAGGAGGAACCGGTCCTTCTTGATATCTACCCTCAATCTTAGGACCAAATATGAGCTCCAGTTGGTCATCATTAAGATTGACAGTGTCATTATTCTCTTCTGTGTTAAAAGCCTTCAAAATTTGGGATCTATACACATTTTTGGCTAATTCAGTAAGGGGAACAGAGATTTTTATCTTGGCAATTTCCTGCTCCAAACTGAAAGGTAGCTGACTTCTTACAAGGTTTGTTTCAGCTTTGTTAACCACCATTTTATAAGCAAGATCAGCTTGTTGATTTTCTCTATTTACATTGGTTAGAATTGTTTTAACAGGAGCACTAGTTGAGGTACTAGCGCTGCTAAGATCTGCACTCTGTTTTTCATTGTTTTGAGTGCTTTTCTCTTTGTTTTTATTAGCTTTTCCAGCCATCGTTTTATCTTTCTGTTTTGTAGTCTTGGGTTTATTCACAGGGCTATTTTTTGCAGAATTTTTAGAGTTTTTGTTGTTGGGGGTTTCCAGATTCTTTTTACTTCTAAGATCATACTCTTTTGGAGTTTCTATGATGACATTTTCCATTTCTTGGTAGTAATATTCATCTTCTACTCTTTTGTCATCATAGGGTGTGTATAGACCTTGTTTCCTATTGAAAGAACTTCAAAATCATCATTATATACTCCCAACATGTTTATGTCATATTCCTCTATTTGTTCTATTGTTTCTTCAACCTCACTTACATAGTTTTGATGAAAAGGAGGAGTGATCTGTTGATCATCCTCCCTTGGTCTATTTTAAGGCTGGTTTCTTATAAAATTATGATTTTGGTTTTGATTTCTGTTTTGAGGAGCTGTTTGGTTTTAACTAGCTTGTGCTCTCTCAAGTATGCTCATCTTTTTCATCATCTCCCCCATCATTCTCTCCATATTTGAGCTAGATGTGGAAGGTGTGGATTCCTCTCTAAAGGACACTTTCTTCTCATTCCTCATTCTTTCTCTTTTCTCCATTAAATTAACTTCCACAGCAAGAGATCCTTTTTGCATATCTTCAAGAGTCAAAGGATCTCTTTCTCTCAGTTGATAGGCCATCTCAGGATCAAATCCTTCAGGAAACGTGTTTAAAGTTGAGCCTTGTGGAGGTTTTAATTTTGGGGGAAGGGCATTATAAACACTATTGAACCTAGTGAAATAAGCTTGTACACTCTCCCCAATTTTTCTTTGGATATTCTTGTAATCAGAAAGTATTTGGAGAGGGTTTTTCCTAACTTCCCATTTGTTTAAGAATAATTGATGGAAGGCTTGGAGATCATTTATACTGTGAGGGGTTAAGCCTTTGAAACATTTTCTTGCTTCTCCGCCTAAATTTTGAGCAAATATTCTAAGTTTGACAGTTTCATCATCGTTCTCGTTTCTGTCAAAGTAGTCATTCATATTTTCCACATGTTGTGAAGAAGTGGTAGCACCACTGGCATCATACAAAGGTATCTTGGACTGATAGTCCTGTGGAATATTGACTAATGGTAAAGGAAGGACTAGGGGAGCATACCATGTTTCCATGATAGGAGGTTGTGGAAGAAGTGGGGGGTTTACAAGTGGTGGGTTGACAAGAGGGAAAGTGGGCTGGAATGGAGTGGTTTGGAGAGTGGGTGTATGAAGAAAAGATGTGGATGGACCAGTAATAGATTTTTTAGCAGATCTAGGATGAGAGAAACCAAAATTATTAATAAAATGTGAATCAGGTGGAGTAGTTTCTCTGCTACCAGGATGTTCACTTCCATCTTAGGATGAAAGTGAAGGTTGTAAATCTACCTGATCTAAATCCTCAAGTGACCTAGTTCTAAACGGATTCCTTAAGTCAACTTGTGATTCTTGTAGAACTGCAAGGTTTTCAGGAACAAAACTAGCTCTATGGGGTGATTTGAAAATAGTTGAATATTTGGCCTTAGGAGACTTCCTAAGTATTCTTTCAGGGTTATCAACTATCTCAGGAGGGTTTGGGTCAGGATAGGCTCTTGTATGGATCTTTCTAGGAGTCACTATGCTACGTTTTTAGACCCAATCTTGATATGAAAATTTTAACCAAATATGACAATCTTTAAGAGGCTAATTGTTCTTTAAAACAAGAAAAATTTAATCCTAAAGTCCTCTAACTGAGTTTAAATGATGTTATGATGATAATGGGTCTTCCCAGTGGAGCCTTAAGGTCTATTTAGGATTGTGGAGTCACTAGGTGGAAATTTTTAGCTCTTTTGGAGGTAAAAGGTTTTATGGTCCACCACCATGTTTATTTAAATACCAATCTGAAATATTTTGTTCTGATTTTTTATAGTCCTATGGGTTATAAGAGTATCCCAAATCTGTTTCAACACTTAGCTGCGGTGATGAGACAAAGAAAGTTTACTCTTATGGCTAAGCTAGCTGATCCGTCAAGGTTTGATAAGCTCTTATGAGAATCCTAATGTTTCCTTAGTTTGTCACTGATTCAAATAAGTTATATCATGATTACCATTTTCTTAGTAGTGCTTGAAGAAGGCTACTTGTACTGCACTGAACATTGAGTGTCTTTTTTTAAATATTTTACTTAGAAATCCCCAGCGGAGTCGCCAGAAATGTTATGCCTGGTGGCTCAGCTCGCTAATATACCAAATTTTCTTGAATCAAGTGTTTTCCTAAGGTCCTTAAGCATGTATAGGTGTAATTTCACTCAGAACTCCCCAGCAGAGTCACCAGAAATGTTAGCTCCCCATAATTTCAGCAGATTGGTGAGACTAAAACTGCGAAGAGGACATTGGAACCACTTTGGAATTCTAGGATCTAGCCCTCCTGAATCCAGAGAGGGATATCTCTATAAGTGCAAAGATTGATTTATCTTTAAGGTTTTTATGTGTGATATTAGGCTAGTTATTAAGAATAGGCATTTTGTTTGGTTTTGGATGGTTGAGCATGATTTTTAGTTGAGTGGAAAGTCCTAAAATGAAAGAGTTTCAAAGGGGTGAAGATATAAGTAATTAGAACAAGATTTGGCTGATAGGATAGATATGACGCTATTTTTTAGTCCATTGGGCTATGGAGTCATAAAAGGATTTAATTGTGAAACAATTTCAAGAGTGGTCCAAGGGGCAAGTCATCTATATCACAAGATATCTTAGATAAAATGATGGAATGGAACAAAAAAAGTGTTGAAGGGGTGGAAAAAGATAATAATTTCAAATAGGATTTATCAGTCTTTCCAAAAAAGAAAATCCTTTTAAGTAACTATTTAAAACCAACCAAAGGACAGGGAAAACCATAAAATTCTTTGGACAAACTCGTATTAAAGCTAAATTATCAAACAAAAAATCCAGTAACCCACATAATTACTTTCAGAAGGGATGAAAATAGATAAGAAAACAAAGTGTAGCCTAAGATCAGATAAGATACTTTTAAATCTAAACTGCTTTCAGCATACTCTTAGAGAAACTTTCAGAACTACCTTTGGAGAAAGAAAATAGAAGAAAGGCAGACCATAAACTTTTCTACTCTAACTCTACTAAGTATATAATGAAAATATCATTCAAGAACTTCCTTTCAAGCTTTGCACATCAAGACAGGGGCAAACCAACATTCCTTGATAATGTTTACACTTAACTTAAGTCATTCTTAAACACACAATTTGGAGGAAAACATAAAGATAAAGCTTGTCAGTCAGATAAGGGTACTGTAAACAGTAAATCCTAACTCTATGCTTTTTGTTCTTTATCAGAGAATAAGTGGACAAAATGGCATACATGAAAGGAAACCAATAATACAGAAAGAAGTACTTCACCAGTGATATAGACCGAGATCCCAAAAATCAGCTTGTATATTGATGTCAATCCAGTTACATTCTTTAAGTCCAATGTTTTAGTTCAGCAATCATCTTCTCTTCTCAGCCTAACTTATTTGATCACAAACAGAGCTTCAAGAGCCTCTGAACACTATTTACATGTAGAAATTTTGAAGCACAAGTATTATATCAAAGTTCAGCAACCAACCCTTTACAATGAGCTCCTCAAGAAGATTTTATAGAAAAAATGAGGAGGTGGATGAGAGGAAAGATCTATAGTCTCAATTAATACAGTTTAATGCTTCTCAAATTTTGAGGGGCTCAATGGAGAATATTTCAGATATTTCTCTGTATTAATTATTTTTATTAAGTTTATGATCCTCTTAGCAGAGTTTGTCGACCTTTAGAATTCTTTCTTATCTTTGTAGTAACTCTGCTGACAGTTTGTAATAAGTTCTTTGATCTGAAATAACTATTCAATCTCCTTGAGGAAAATATCTTCTGTTCTGGTAATAACTACAGGTGGCTTTTGGTAGCTGAAAGGATTCAATTAGCCTCTGATGTGGCAGTGGAGACTTCTTGGACTAATAGATATTATTGTTTTTCTTTAAACACTGTTAATTTGTTTTAATTCTGTGTGTTAGGCTTAATTAGGCCTAATTTCTGTCTTCTGTTCTTCAAACTATGTTTAATTGAGAGGATTAGACTTTTGATTTGTTGAAAGTGGGCCTTAATCTTTCAAAACTGCATAAACAATCTTTAATTCTTCATCTCTGCTGTGACTAGATCCTTTCACACGGATACTCTTTGCTTGCTCAAATTTTACTGTGTCTTGTTGATGTGCAGGTGTTACAGAGGTTTTATAATGGCATCAGTGCTCATGAGGCACTGATAAACCCTGATGGGAAACCTTGTAGAATGATCTCCTTCACGCATAAAGGCCTGGGGGATCGTCATCTTCGGTCTTAAATTCTCTTTTAAAACAATTTGAAAACCATTAAAACCTACACAACAAAGAAAAATTAGAAAAAAAACCTGCGGGGAAGTGTTCAGACTGCTTCAGAAGTTTAGGTTTAAAGTGCAGTCGTTGGATGAAAGCATTCAACAAAGAGGATTGCCTGCAAAGGTTAAAAGGAGAGTCGGTTGGAGGGGTGAACGAAGGATTAAGTCCGGGCCATAGATGCATATTGATCAATGGTCGAGATTAATCTGGGTTTTATAATATGAAGGGGTCATATTATAATGAAAATGGAGGAAAATGTAGTAAAAATGAAAGAAAAACCTTTAGCGGGGGGTAAAATATAGTTAAATGAAATTGGGGTTTCGGGGAAAATTTTAGGTCGTTGGATTGATTAGGCAACAGAGATCAATGGAAGAGACTCCTTTATACAGCCCTTTGGAGGATGGGTGGAGGGCGATGAACTTAGGGCGAGATTAAACTTGAGCCGTTAGATCTCAAAGATCAACGGCGGAGATTACACATGGGATAATACAATGGAAATGGGGAATAGTGGTTTCAGTGATAACAACCACTGGTATGGCGCTACAAAAAGGTGGATAGCCGGTATTACCTTTTTGAACACGATATGTGTTTCTGGCCGACACGTGTCTTTTTAATACCGCTGATATTGCATAATTTTAAAACATTAACCGTCGAACTTAAAATTACACGAAACAGCGCGCTGGCCATCAGATCTGGGGCATAAAATCGGACGTTTGTGAGAAGAGCGCCATGGCAATGAGATGCATGGGCGAAAAGAGGTGCGACAAGGTCAAGGCGATTTTAATCTAGACCATCAGATCAGGGAATGGATGGTTACGATTCATCAACGAGGGAGGTAGGTCCCAAATGAGTTGGGCCTACCGGGTTAAATATGGACCATCGAATGAAACAGATCAACGGCTCAAATTTAATCTTGGGATTTATGAAACGGGATATGAGGCAGGGGTCAGGCGGAGAATGGGTCATTGTGGGTCGTTGATCTACAGAGATCAACGGCTGGTATTCACCAAAAACTTTATACAGCAGGGTTTTATGAAATTAACAAAGGGTGTTAAGCTTCAATCTAAACCATCGAATGTATGAAATGGATGTCCTTGATCTAATCGTGAGATCACCAATCGGCGGAGGAGAGAGGAAAGGCGCAGAGAAAAATTTTGATGCGATTATATGTGGACCATCAGATCTTTGGAGAGATCGACGATTAGGAATGAATCTAAGGGACAAAAGCGAAGGAAAATGGGCAGAGTTTTGATTAATCTGGGCCATCAATTCTTGTGGATTCGACGGTCCAGGTTGAATCGCAAGTTTCGCAATCAGAGGGGGAGAGAGGAAAGGCTCAATGGTTTTTTGCGATGCAATTGAACAAGGACCATTGATCTTAGAACCAGATCAACAGTGGGGAATGAATCTGCGGTTGATGAAGAGATGCAGTGGGGCACGACGTGATTAGCGCTGACCGTTGATTTGTTTAAAGGATCAACAGTGGAGAAAGAAGAGGGGCTCCATATAATAAAAACTCAATCGCATCGGGGCTTTTTCATTAAACAAAAGAAATGTGCCCATTACAAACCTCCGATTTTGATTAGCGCTCGGGACTTAACACTTGATCTTGGGCGCGGGTTATATGGTGGGGAAGTGGTTTGGGGGTTTTAACCAAAAGGGGCTTCTCAGAATCAGAAAAAAGGAAGGGGATTTTCAAATGCGCCCAATGAATATCCGCGATTCAAGATTTCATCGATCGTTGATCGTTTTTTAGATCAACGGTTGGTTTTCGTTAAAACAACGAACCGACGGATTTTTTTTTAAAACATAGAAAAATTCAGATTTTATGAAGATACAAAGGGGAAAAAGGTTTGGAAAAGGATTTTTATAATTTTTTAGCACCCGATTGCAGGCTCCAGGTTATGTGAAGGAAAACGGAGGAGTCGGGGGTTCTTTAAAAGAAAATGGGCCAATCGCAGAAGGATTTTTGAAATCATAAGGGAAAAGCACAACCAGGATGCTCCGATTTGCGATTAGTGATGGGGCTTTAATAGTGGGTCACAACTCCAGTTCCATGCAAAAAAGGATCTGGGGGCTAAGGCTAAAGGGGCTTTAAAGCTTTAGTAGAAAAATTAAGTTTTTAGGCCAAAAAGAGAGGTTTTCAATGCTTTTTTGGCTTTCGGTAGAAGGGGAAGAAGGGGTTTTTTAAACCTTCCAAAGGAATTTTCAAAGGTTTAAAGCGAATTTCAAGATAACGAGGGGTAAATGAAGTTTTTTTTGAATGAAATGAAGAAGGAAAAAAGGATAAGGGAAATAAGGGAAAATGGAACTTTTTCTGCAGTCTTTTCCTTTGGTAAATAGCAGATTTCTCAAAATTGAGAGGGAAACAACAGCGAAGATTAACTCAAGGATAAGTCATATTCATAAGACTTTAAGAACAAAAAATTTGGTAATAAAATTTTTTCTTGAAGGCTTCAAAAAATGATTTAGCCACCATTTGATATGACAAATTTTATAGGTGGCTAACAGTCGTAATCAAAAAATCGGCATCATACTTAAGTCATATCATTATGAAATATCATAGAGATTTGCGATGTGATGTTTTGACAAGACTTGATAGAAATAAACTACATTTACTCTTTTAAAGGCTCGAGAAGATTTGTATTTATTTACTCGTGCTTGCAATAAAAGTCCCATCCTTATCAAATTTACTGTTTTAATTGAATTATCGCTCTCATATTTTCTTTACGTTCATTTTTTTCTCTCTATTGTTCAATCTCAAGAAATAATGCACAGAGATGACTAATAAAGGGAAAAATATAGTCGAGCCTTCTGCATCCGAGGACTCAGACATGCATCCACTCTTCAGTGAAACTACATGCAAAAATATTGTGGAACTACGTCATGGGAAGTTATGTATAATCTACTAGAGGACGAAGATCCAGAGGTACTAGAAATCAGAGCAATGACTAATGCCAAAATCTCATCTAAAGCTTCCTATTTTGAACCAGCTTGTTCTTTTCTACACAAAATAGTTGTGAGGCCTAAAATCCTCCCATATACAGATATGGTGAAGTGGATTATTGACAATGTATATATCTCAGACAGGACATTCGGGAATTGAAGATAAGAAGTCATGGGGTCCTTTTCCGCAAACAATTTGTGCAGAATGTATCATCTACGAGAACCTCAAAATTCCTATGATAAACCTTTCATTGAGCAGTTCGCAAAAGAGAATGAAGACCCGATAGATGCTATACATACTTGGAGGTCTGGATCCAGTAAATTATAATGGGAGAAAACTGGTATGTACCCAATTTCACCTCTATCATCCCCACATAGTTGTGTAGCTATTATGATGTGTAGGATGTTTGGGAAAGCTGATAATACCAAGCTTTCTATGGAATGGATTCCATTAATTGATGTGGTTTTTAATGCCACAGTTATGAATTGGAGTAATATTTTGTCTGACAATTTAGCGATCGCCATCAGACAATATAGAAAGTATAGATTTGTCTCTCCTTGGGTTATCCCTCCCCTTTTTATGAGTTCTTACGTGATGGATGCTATCTATTTCTATACAAAATTTCCTATTATGGGTTTGAATTTGACTCTCAAAGAACCTACTCCTATCCATGTGTATCATAATATTTTGTGGGAATCTGAATTTCGTTCCCATTTTTATAAGATTTGTTAAATTGTTATGTTGCCAATATTTCAAACTATTTTTGATGAAAGATCCCCTACGATTTTAGAAGAAGAAAAGATAGATATTTTACCAGTATAAGGATGGTTTTTTGAAGAAACATTTACTTATATAGTTTTTTTGGGAGTATTTATGCTCCCCATGTTCTTCCTTATTATGTTCCGGATAAGTTATTGGCTAGAGAAATTGCATACCAAATAGTAGGGGAAGGTCTGACTAAAACCCTAAAAGACTTGAAGAAATCTATCTAGCCAACTTTTTTGGTATAATGTGGACCTTTTGCATTGTTTGATTTTGGACATGTAGTTAAAGAGGTGAAGAATATTACATGCTTGAATTTGGCTACTATGCTAGGCAGACAATATGATCCCAACCAAGTTTCCCAAGACTTTACTAATTTAGTCAAAATTAGATTGTTCATTCACGCGAAAGATGAATTTTATGACCTATTTGAAAAGTTTGAGACTTTCTCACAAGTCTTGCATTTTGCGTCAATCAAATTAACCCCAGCTGACCTCAATCATTTTCATATTTACAAAAACTAGATATTGACAAAGGTTCCATTAGATTTATGCAAATTAAGGAAACAATAGAGCCTACTCCCAATGCAAAATTAGAAGAAAAATTTGATCTCAAGTATGATCAAGAATCACTATGAAAATCAATTCATGGTTCAGAACTTTCTGAACATCAATCTCAACATCATGAAGAAAACCCTAAGGAAAGTTTTGAGAAGAATACAAAGAGAAACAATGGAGAAACAACCAAAGAAACCTTGGTTGGAGAACAATTGGAAGTTAATTTTGCACAGGTTCAGACACAAAAAATCATAGTAAATGATATGGATAAAGAATGGGAGAAATTTAAAAAAAAGCTCGAAGTACCACAGACAGAGACATGAATTGAAGGAACGCCTGATTTTTAGACTCCTAAACAGACATTACAAGTTGAAAATCTAGAAGCAAATGTTGAAATCATCCCAGCCTACCCAACGTCACAAATTATTTTGAGAATTGAAGAGATACCCCCTCAAGATATATTTTATAGTCCAGCACACAAATCAGTGGTAAGGAGATAGAGAAATAAAAGAAATCTTGATTCATCAGCAGTAACTCCAGAAAATGAATCAATGGAGGTTGTCTAGAAAGACACCCCCATTGGTCCATCATAAAACTTGAAAAGGTTGTCACAATTCTTAGGTGCTTACGTAAAAACTACAATGGATAAATCAATATAGGTTAGTCTTCTTCTTAAAGATAAAGATGAAATAATTCAGCTGTTAGAGAAACATATTGAACGGGAAAAACACAATGTCAGTAAGAAAACATAGTTGCAGATGATACAATTTCAGAAATATTTTGAGAAATTGAAGTTACAACACCATGAAAGCATCACATAAAAGGACACACAGATTCAACTAATGCAAAATGAAGTATATAAACTCAGAAATCAGCCTCAAACAAAAGAATTCATCAAAGAAACACTTGAGCTAAATACTAAATTATCAAAACAAAATGAAATATTATGTCAGAAAATTTCCATGATCAAACCATATAGTGAAACAAGTAATACATTACTTAATCAAATGATTGTTCGGAGATTGGAGTATGAGGAGACTGATAAAAATATCTCAGAGTTTATCCCATGGCAAGAGTGTGAGGAAGGAAGAAAAGATGATTTGTCAAAGATTGAAGAATCCCACACAGATATTTTGTTTACACAATGGGATATGAAATTAAAGCAAGCAGAAAGGGAAAAAACTAGAGCAGATGATATAGCAAGTAACATAATTGAAGTTGTGAAACCAACTTTGGATATCTTTGAATTGAAAATCTCAATGGAAAGGAAGGACCGTTCAACTTGATAAAGCACATCATTATATTTATTTTAGTTTTTATCTTGTATTTTCAGTATTCAGAGGAAGGTTGTTTGAAGCCTCCTTAGCTTTTTATGTAATATTCTATTTTTGATACATATGTAATATTATTTAAACATCTCTCATGCATTTAAACAGGGGTCCAAGATTTTATCAAAAACACTTTGCAGAAGTTTTCATTTCTGCACTTTTGTGATTTTTTTGATGAAATACATGGAACAAGATCTTGATTTTATTTAATATCAAAGCATACTCTACTGAAATTTCATTCTTGTACTCTTAGAGTGTATTTGATTGAAAAGGAAAAAAGATCAACGTTTCTAATTTCATGAGTATAACCTCTCATATCTAGTACTATTATCTTTATGATTGAGTTCTGTTTATGACTTAGCAATTATCGTCTTTATATTATATTGTGTATGAGATTTGGATTATAGTTTTCCATTAAACCACTATTGCATGATGTCTCATTTGTAATTCCTTATTAAGTATATAATCAATTGATATATGCAATATAGTTTCACAATTATTTTGCCTAACTATTTAGTCAAAATAATTATCTTTAAACAATTCCATATCTTACAACAATTGAATGATCTTTATTATCTTTTTCTTTAAGATATCTTTGTAGACAGCATAAGTTAATTTATTCTCGAGTATAGATTAAACTAAATACTAGATTAAATAGATGCATGTGTTTGTTACTTAAATAGATTATTTCCTTTAGTTTAAAATCACTTTCCATTTCACCTTGTATCAAACCCATCATCATCATATAAAATATTTGCTGGGAAACTGGTCCCATTATCCCTAGTTAGAGCCATTATACCAAATGGAAAATAAGTTTCTTTCAAGGTTCGGATTGGGTGGTTATCCCCCATGTTGTTGCGATGGAATTTCGAGGCTTCAACAAAACCCCATGAGGCAGCACAAAATCAAGCACAAGATTTCTATTGCCTATCACACTTAAGAAATTGGGTAGGTAGAAGTGAAAAATAGAGCATTAGAGAACATCGTTACCAAATTTGTGATCAACAACAGAAATATTGGACATAAATATTGGTGGGGGGCACTTGGGCTTACAAAACCAACTAGAAGAAAACTACATTTGTAGTGGTGGTTTTGGTGCACAAGTGTACCAATCCACTGGTGCTTGGTAGGAATGGTTACAACCTACAAGCTATGGTCACAGACAGAAAATATGGTTAGCAAGTTAGTGAACACATGCTAATATATATAAAACACACTAAATTATGGAATGTAGTATGTTCCATATAAGAAGAAGAAACACAACTAAACTAAAACAAAAACAAAAACAAAAGCTTAGAATGAGTCAAACGAGACGATAATGCAAACGGTGGAATAAAATCCTCTCTTATTGACTGCTATTAGTAAGAAAGATAAAACACTACACACTTTCCAAAGGATCCTTAGAACTATGGAGTTTTAAGACCCAGTGTAAGGAAATTTTTACCCTTAAGCTGATGTCGCAAGGCCTTTCTCATTTCCAAAGGGATTGAAGTTGTTGGGTGGATAACAACCAAATCCTCTAACTCTACTGCTACTCTGGATTACACACTTCTGGCTTTTTCATAGTCAATTTGGCCGGCATAATAATTTGTTCTCATTTTTCTCTTCTCATGGTGGAAATTTATAGGAAAATTCAAATCCTTCTTCCCTCTCTTGGTACACTTGTTGATGGTGACCCAAGAGAGAGGGTTGATTCCTTTGTGTGCCCACTTGATTCCTTTGTGTGCTCACTTAAGGTCCCAAGGTGGCTTTGGCGATTTTCCTTGGGCGGACACAAGTGGAGGATCATTTCTTGAAGTGTGTCAAGTGGTACTGGATGGTGACTTCTGCCACTCCTAGGACCGCGCAAATTTTTGAGGGAAAGCCACGTATACCAGCGTGCCTATCGAAGAAAAATGCGTGCAAGGCACATTTTCCCTGTGTCTCTGATGCACAATTTTATTTTTCCTCTTGACCTTAGATATTTTTAAAAAAATTCAGATCCTCTAATGTTCCTTAGCCCTGTAAATCCTTCTGCTTGACATTTAATACTGTCATTTTTCTTGTCTAGTTTTCCAGTGATAACAGTTCCCCCTAATGTGTGAGGTATAATAAGAACTGTATAGCTGAAATAAATTATAGTTTCTTTTCTGTGTAACCACCTGTTGAGAGAGAGAGAGACCTGCGTACATCCCAAGGTTGGAAACCCCTTACAATGGGTAGAAGAGTGACCATGTTCTATTGCAAACCTGCAAGAAATAGTATGATACAATAAATACAATTTTTATATGAGGCGGGTATGTCCCATGCTCGTAATGCTTTGGATAGCTAAACAAATATATCTGACAGATAAAGGTTCTGCATGTGTCACTGATATGGTAGTGATCTACTGATTTGGTTGATGACGACAATTGCTGACACCCTCAGGGGCATTTTTTCTTTGATGATAGGTTGAATGTGGTGCCCACATTCGTAATATTGGTATGGATTATAAATTCTCATTTTACTCATGGGTGTATGACTGGGTCCTTCTCGTGTAAGAATTTATGAAAGAGATACTTATAATGGCACGGGTCTTCGACGAATCTGAGCAAAGTGTAATGGTTGCAAAGTACGATACCATCTTGACATGAAAGTTTGTGTTGTAATCGAATGTCAAGAGGATCGATGGCATCTATGGGAAATGATGATTCCCACAATTCCACTCAAGGATGCCTCTATTTTGGTGAGGAGCCATCCAAGGTATTGCTTCCTTTTTGGAGAATGGGTGTTGAGGTCAACAAAAAGGAAGCCTTAACCAAACGAGGGAGATATTGATGCAAGGGACCAGGGTCTCTAATTTGATCGGTTTAACATAGGAAAAATGGCAAGGGGTGACTGGAAACTAATGATGGTAGTTCAATGGCCCAAGGTCGAAGCTTAAAAAAGAAGTTTGGCAGTATTCATAACTATTTTTGATGAGGAAATCCCTGGAGTCGATAGGACGTCCAGGGTGGGTATATGTTGGTTATGAATGTCGTGGTGACTTTGTGTGGAAGCTGTGATGCTCCATCCAAGGGTGACTAGGGACTGCTGCCATGGGAGAAAAATGGATGGGTGATTGGGGGACTATTCTCTATTTGAGATCTTTGTACACTTTCCAAAAGAATGAAAAAATGGGATTGGATTGTACAAAGCACAGAGACCGGTGCCCCATAAACATAAGAATTCTCGCTCACTGATGATGTGAGGAAGGTGTTTTTGCTGAGGATGGGGGCCCCATTGGTTGGTCTCTTATGTGGGGATGATGAAGTGGATGGAAGATATCGCAGATGGGCTATGCTAATGGAGAGATGGTAGACCAAATGCGAGACACGGTAGCGCGTATTCAATCTACTTACAAAAAATGGTTGTCCATGAAAGGGGTTTTATTTCGGTATGATAAAACTTAACTTGATGCATGGTGGATGAATGGGCATGAAGTGTTTCCTGGACTGAGGTGTTATGGCCATGGCATCGTGATTTTGATGCATGGTCTACTTTGAGTGATGGATGCCATGGAAGGGAAGGCTCTACCAACCAAGAAGGATGTTTATCATGTGCAAGGTGGGGAGATGATAAACAAGGTCGGGTGTTTGGAACCTATGGTTAATTTCTTGTGGAGAAATGATGTTATGATATGCAGAGTTTATCTGGGACTCCATCATGATGAGGGGAGAATGATACTTTCTCTAGACTCACACTTGTAGGTTTTAACCCTATACAGAAATTATCTGCAAACATAAAACGGATATACACAAAGATTTTCCCCTGGATCCCAAATTGGGACTACCAGATTTATTTTTCATTATATTCCTTTTAGTGTTACAACACATATATATACATGCTGAAGCATGCATAAACCCCAATCCATTAACCCTAGATTAGAACATAATTGTAGTTCCCTTGACCATATCTACAAAATACTAGGGGCTGAAAACCATCATGCCCCAAAATCATGTGAAAACCCATGCACAAAACCATGGGAAGGTCTTCCCACTGAAAAATAGGGTCCAAAAAAAAAAAAATCCCGAGGCGCTGCCCCAGACACCAAACAAAGGGGGTTGTTGCCCCCCCTGTGACCCCCTGCGGCACCTGCTAGAATGTGCAGGGGAAGCTATAGCCCCCCCATGCATGCAACTAATCGTGGAAATAATATAACACATACCCAACATTCTCCCACTTCTTGTTTTCTTTCTGCAGGGGGCCACAGGAGAGCTTAGTCATTAGTCCAACTTTGCAACACCCATTGTTTCTCTACACCAAGAGAACTTTTGAGTGCTCACAGACTTCGTCAATGCATCTACAACATTCTTCAAAGTGCCCACCTTTACCAGCAAAACCCTTTTATCCTCAACCATATGTCTCACAAAGTGATATTGAACATCAATGTGCTTTGTATTTCAATGATAAGTAGGGTTATTAGCCAAGAAAATTTCACTTTGGCTGTCACAGACTATCCTTATAGCCTGCTGCACCAACCCCATACTTGAACACAATCTCTACAACCAAACTACTTCCTTGCTTGCATGAGTGGCTGCCAAGTATTCTACCTCTATAGTTGAAAGAGCCACTACAGACTATCTCTACAGACTGTCTTTTACTCATCCAACTAACTGCACCTCCAAATAGGCTAAAACCATACCCACTTGTAGATCTTCTTTGGTCCAAATCTCCATCCTAGTCTGCATCAACAAAGCCACGTATGTCCAAAACTCTGTCCAATCCTAGTCTACCCTTGTAGCATAATCCATAGTCACTAGTGCCACACAAATATCTGAAAACCCGCTTCACTGTTGTCCAATGCTCCTTCCCTGGTTTTGACATAAAACTATTCAATACCCCCACTTCATATGCAATTTCTGGTATAGTACAGACCATTGCATACATCAAGCTACCCGCTACACTTGCATATGGAACACGGGACAAATCCTCCTCTTCTTCTTCTGTCTTGGGACATTGTTCAACAGATAGCTTTACACCTACAAGAATAGGAACCTTCACCGGTTTACTATCCCGCATATTGAACCTCTGAAATATTGTCTCAACATACTTCCTCTAGTTTAACTAGAGCTTCATCTTTGCTCAATCTCTCTTAATTTCCATGCCCAAAATATAGTTTGCAGCACCAAGATACTTCATGTCGAATTTGGAGAACAATCGGGTCTTCAAATCCTGGATAATTTCTTTGTCATTTCCAATTAGCAACATATCATCCACATACAAGACCAAATAAATAACACGGTCACCAATTAATTTAAAATATACACAGTGATCCTCTTTGCTTCTGGTGAAGCCATGTCCCCATATATAGGTATCAAATTTCTAATACCACATCCTTGGTGATTGTTTTAACCCATATAGAGACATTTTTAACCTACATACCAGTTATTTCTTACCCTTCACCATAAAGCCTTCAGGTTGCTTCATGTATATCTCCTCTTCCAGATCCCTATCAAGAAATTTTGTCTTCACATCCATCTGTTCTACCTCAAAATGAAAGGCAGCAACAACAGATAAAAGTAATCCAATAGAAGTAACCTTGGCAACGGGAGAAAAAATATCACCAAAATCAATTCCCGACACTTGGGAATAGCCTTTTGCTACCAATCGATCTTTGTATTTCTCCACATTGCCTTATATATTCATCTTCTTCTTAAACACCCATTTTCTCCTGATGGGCTTCCTTCCAGCCGGCAACTCCACCACATTTCATGCCTCATGTTTATGCAAGGATGCCATTTCATCAACCATATACTCCTTCCAGAGTTTTCCATACTCTGAATCTACTGCCTCCCTGAAAGTTCTGGGATCATCATCAGTTATATTTAAAGCAAAATTTGAATAGAAATCAAATGGACTATACCTTTCTAGATGTCTTCTTTCTCGAACTGATCTTCTCACAGCTGGAGTTTGTGGCTCTTCCTCTTCTGAATATTTTTCTGTTGTAGAGTCTGATTCATCCTCCTTTAGCTCAAACTCTATCTTCTCAGGTTCCTTTGGTAGGAATTCATGTTTAACAACATCTTTCACCTCTCTAAACACCACATCTCCGTTGTACACAACCTTCCTTGTTTCTAGGTTCCAAAGCTTGTAACCTTTTAAACCATCCTTATACCCAATAAAGATGCACCTTTTAGATGTATTATCCAACTTGGTCCTTTTCTCCTTTGGAACATGTACATATGCATCACATCCAAATACCCTCAGATGTGAAAGAGAGGGTTTCTTACCAGTCCATACCTCATGTGGAGTCTTATCCTCCAACGCTGATGAAGGTGATCGTTAACTAGGTAACATGTAGTCTCAGTTTCTTTTGCTCAAGATTCTTGTCCTAACCTAATATCACTGATCATGCTTCTTGCCTTTTCCATTAGCATTCTGTTCATTCTTCCTGCAACTCCATTTTTTTGAGGTGTGTATGGATTAGTCTTCTACTGTGATATACTACACTTCTTACAGAACTCTTCAAATTTCTTCTTGCAGAACTCTCCACCATTATCTGTCCTCCACACCTTTATCTTCTTCTCTGTCTGGTTTTCCACCAGAGCCTTAAATTCTTTAAATCTATCAAAGACTTCATATTTCTTCCTCAAGAAATATATCCATATATTCCTTAAGAAGTCATCTATGAATGAAACATATTACAAGGACTTACCTAGTGAGAGAACCGACACAGTTCCAAACACATCACTGTGCACAAGCTTTAATATCTTGTTCACCCTCTTAGCACCACAAGGAAAACTCATCTGATTCTTCTTCCCATATACATAATGTTCATAGAAATAGAAATCTAGAGAGAAATTAGACATACCTTCTACCATACCATTTCCATGCAGTATCCAAAAGCCCTTCTCTCCAATATGTCCAAGCCTTTGATGCCATAACATGGTCTTCTCTCCAGAGACCACTAGGCTTTCCGCTCCACTTTTAGGAACCAAAAAACTGTTTCACCCATCAATAATAGTGCTTCCCTGAAGCTTGTATAGAGTTCCAATCCAAAATCCCCACATTAATACTAGTGCTCCCCAAACCATCTTACATGTATATTTCTCGAACACTATTTTTACATCGACACCATCCATCTTGCTTACAGAACTTAGGATTTTGGCCAATGTAGGAATGTGCAGAACACCAGGAAGTGTTCTAATCCTTCCACTTTTCATATTTAGATTTACTTTTCCACGTCCAATGATTCTCACCTTCCTATCATCCCCTAAGAAGACATCACCATCATCATATTTCCCATACTCGCAGAAGCACTCCTTATGGGGAGTGAAGTGAAAGGAAGCACCTGAGTCAATCAACCATGAATCATGATCTACATGTGTATTTTAAGAAGAATCCAAATACACATCCCCACCTTCAATCGAGGTGGTTTTTTCCTCTGTAGAAGGAGCATCATCAGATCCCTTTCCTTTCTCATGAGCTTTAGATTTGCAGTCCTTTTTTTAGTGCCCTTCCTTTCCGCATTTTCAGCACACCTTTACAAACTTTCCTGGAGATTTATATCTCCATATAGATTTAGATCTCCCACTAGAAACCTTATACTTGTCTCTATTCTAGGCCCTTCCTCGTATAGATAAGGCATATCCATTCTGGCCCTCCATATTTCTCCGTCTCATTTCCTTCGACAACAAGGCTGAGACTATGCCATCAAAATTCAAGGTAGTTCTATTTCTACCTATTGCAATAACCAGACTGTCCCATGAATCTGGTAGAGAACACAACAGAATGATGCACTTATCTTCATCTAAGATTTTAATATCAACGGATAACAACTGACTTACCACAGTATTGAAGGCGTTCAGATGCTCTGTCACTGATTCTCCATCCTTCATCCTTAGGTTATATAGTTTTTTCCGCAGGAACAATTTATTCACCAAAGACTTATATTGGTACAAATTCCCTAGCTTGTCCCACAAATTTTTCGATGTAGCTTCCCTAGATACATTAAACAATACTGAATCTGAGACACACAACCGAATTGTGCTCTTTTCCTTTCGATCCAACTTCTTCCAGTATTCATCTGACATTGTTGTTGGTTTAGTAGCCGGATCTACCATGATCAACTAATCTTTATCCACTAGCAAATCCTTCATCTTGAGCTTCCACAACTCAAAAATTTGACCATTAAATTTCTTAATCTCTGTCTTTCCACTACACGCCATATTATTTCACCGCAAGAATCGATCTTGTAGATCTCCCACTGAACAGGGTCTACCACAGGCCCGAGCAAAAAAATCCTCAGCAGCAAAGGTGTCCCATTGAAGCTGAAACAACTCTGATACCAAATGTAGGTTTTAACCCTGTACGGAAATTATCTGCAAACGAATCTTAAAAATAGAAAATAAATAATAGAGAGAGCAGAAAACGTAAAATAGATATACACAGAAATTTTCCCCTGGGTCCCAAATTGGGACTACCAACTTTATTTTTCATTATATTCCTCTTAGTATTACAACACATATATATGCATGTCGAAGCATACATAAACCCCAATCCATTAACCCTGGATTAGAACATAACCGTAATTTGCTTGACCTGATCCACAAAATACCAGGGGTCAAAAACCATCATGCCCCAAAACCATGGGCAGGTCCGCCCATCAAAAAATAGGGTCCAAAAAAAAAAAAAAATCCTGGGGCGCTGCCCCTCCTATGACCCCCATGCTACACTCGATGCAACGTACAAGGCATGCTGTCTGCCCCCCTGTGACCCCCACCCCCCCCCCCACCCCCCGTGCATGTGAATAATCATGGAAATAATATAACACATACCCAATAGCATTACTAGAGCCAGCTAGGTCCCAGAACATCCTGCATTTTAATTGTTTCAATGTGACTAGGCAAGGGTCCATACAAACTAGGTTTGTACAGAACCCAAGAAAATTTTTACCTTGATCGCGTGGATGATCCAGGTACAGGCGCCAAAACTCCGCGTGAATTTTAAGGTTTTTCTCGAAAAATTCACACCTGTCGTTGCTTTGTGTGAGTAGCCTCCACACCTGTCTAAGATATAGGTGCACTGAAAGGCCAAAGATATTTTTAGAATTGTTTTTGAGAAATTTCTCAATTTTTTGGAATTTTTTATGTCACTGATGTATGTCTGTTTGGTGACAGGATTCTATGGAGGGAGAGAGAGACTAGCCTGACCTCTGGATGGTGGTGGCACAAGATGCTAATACCTGCCAACAGTTGGCACAATGGGGTCTTCTCAAGTTCCTTGAGAATGGCCTCCTATGATCGCAGGATCGGTTACTGCGCTACCTGGTCCGTTGCTGGAACAAGCGGTGCAGAGTTATGGTGTTGCAAGGATGTGACTTGACTATCCATCCAAAGACATATATATATTTTATGATAGGGCTACTACCTCAGGGTGAGGTGCCCCCATACCCACTTCCTCCCAGGATTGTCGACCTTCGGTGATTTCCCTAAATTCATTGTAGTGGGGCACCTCTCATGGAGGGGTGCATTCTGATAGATTCAGTGACTAATTTTTCCAATCGATGTGCTCAGGCAATGATTGTGCATCTGACAATGTCGTCGTCATCGCATAGGGCATCAGGGCTGCAGCTAGGTGTCTTGCGTCATCTGAGGGCCAGACACTTCTTTGATTTTTCCCGTCACTGCTATGACGAGATGGTGGCCCAGTTAGCGAAGGCCCATGATGGATCTAAGCTATTCACTTATGCTATCATCATTTGTAGCATCATGTACGAGAGAGTGGTGATGCTTAGACCCATGGTGGCAGTGCTTGCGGGGGGTCATCGGGACCCTTGCATGAGGAGGTGGGCTCCAACTATGCCTCGTGGTGGGGGAGGAGTGGTGGGGCGTTATTGGAACATAACCACTAAGGCTTGGTTTAAGGCCAACCCTAAGATGTTTCTCCCCTATCCATACACTGGGATGGATTTTTGAGGGTACCCTGACATGGGTCTTCCTGTTGGGTATGCATGGGGACCAGCAGGTATGATATTTGTGTTTTTAATCTGCATTTGTTGAGTATTTATGATTTATATGTGTATTATGGTGACACTGACATGGTTTTATTACTCTTGCAGATGTTGCAGAGCTTGGGCACCCTACAACTCAGTTGGTAGGACAGCATCTGCCTCAGAGGGTTCGAGGAGTTCTGCCCCCAGCCAGGGGGTAGGGAGGAGGTCCAGTGCAGCCCCAAGGTGTATTTCCTGGTGATAGGACTGGCCCATCTGGAGAGAGTGGTAGTTCAACTACTATTGAGTATGCAGCAGCAATCACTCACACCGAGGTTGTGGAGGCCCGCATGGCATAGATGGTCAAGAAGATGAATGCTTTAGAGGTCCGAGCTACTGACTTGGAGGATTCATAGGGCCACGTGGACCGAATGACCCATGGTATGCCTACCCGTGATTTTGTTGATGATTTGGATGATGCTTGGTTAGATACATTGATGGCCTAAGAGAAGGGCTATCGACTAACTCTGTGTCGTGTGGCAGCCTCAGTTTTGACAACTGGCCCAGTACTGGCACCGAGAGTAGCCGTGGGTCCAGGTGCGCAATCTGGAGGAGCACAACCCTAGAGACTTTTTGTACATAGGGAAAGCACCCATTATGAGGATGCTTCCCTTATTTTTGTCGATATGTGTATATATATGTTTTTGGCTGACCTATGGGTCAGATACATGACTCATCATTTGTACTCAGACATACATTTTTTGGTATATATATATATATATATATATATATATGAGAGATGTATTTTTTTGTGGTTCTATATGGTGTTTCCACTGTTATATGTTTTTATGGATGATGTGTATTGCTAATGGATATCTATGTTTTTTATGTTTTTTGTTTTTATGTATGATGGTTTATCCGAGATGCGTCCCAGTTTAGGATGTGGTTAGCTATGGGATCTACTGTCTGGTTTTGATTTCTTGGCACATGTGTGAATGTAATGTGATCAAATTTACGACTTAATCTTTTTTCACGCAAATATTTTCTAAACATATGTGAATCTCATACCTCAAATTCTTGGTTTAACTGCGAAATCACTAACTTGAAATCAAGGTAGATATGCAAGTGGTGAGTGCCTTGGTTGAAGGCGTCGCACATGAGCCCAATGACGACGTCATATTCTGCCTAATTGTTTGTCGTTGATCTAATGCATACTCCATTGGTGAAGAATGGTGATCGGTCAGGGTGGTAGATGACCCAGGCAGTTGCTACTAAACTTTGACACCATTGTGATGCTCCATAACGAATCCAAAGTAATGGTTGGGTCGAATCCATTTGTGACACTAGAGTGCTTTTTGTAACAAGTCTATGATAAAAAATAAAGTTTTGGTATGTGTACATTAACTCTAAGGCTGAGCCCTCTTGGTCCTTATGGGTAAAATTTCTTGAGGTAAAGACTGTTGATGGGGTTGCTCAGGCATGTTCTGTCCGGCTCTGTTAAGATGTATGCCCCCTTTAGGAGACAATGTTTTATGATATAGGGCCTTTTCCACAAGATTTGTGTTAGGTCCCTATATTACTAGTATAGTCCCTTATTGTCGTTAATGTAACCCCCATATTGTTATTATTGTGCCCTTAAATTATTATTGTTAGGTCGGCTAGGATTACATTATGACCCCACTAGGATTACATTGTGGCCCCATGGACTCCTATATATAGAAAGGAGGTTTTGTCATTTGTATCATCCAAGAATTTTTCATTTATGTAATGTATTAGAGGTTTCCCCTTGAAATGGCTTATTTCTAAGGCATTGATCTCTCTTTTCTTCTATTTTTTGAGCTATTTTCACAACATTTGGTATCATAGCTTTGGAGTCTAGGGTTTTGTTGCTCCAAACAGGTCATCGTGGAATTTTCGCTATAACATTTTTTCTACGAAGGTTCAGAAGCTGAAATTTTTAGGGTGCGAAGTTGAAATCCTGAGGCACACCGTCGCAAAATGTCAGAGCTTGGTGCACAACATTTTCAGAGATACGGTCTATGGAAGTTAGGTCTTTTTCAGACTCTCGAATTTCATAACAAAGAGGTGATCGTGGGAAAATATTCATAACTCTCTCTCTAAGCATTGGATTTGAATTATGTAAAAAGTGGCCTTAAGTACACAAACTTTAGTTTCTTTTCTATCAATGTCAAAGCTGAAGGAGGAAAAATTGACATGTGGAAGGTCGTACAAGTTCGCTCTACTGAACCAGTCCATAATTAGGTCATTGTAGGAGATTGGGAATATCTTTGTCTTGAAGAATCCAAATCAGGTCAGACCTATGGAATTAGAAAGAGGATTCAGAGGGATACCTCAGCGCTAAATTTCAGATATTGAAAATCCGAAATCACAAAGATAATTCAGTTTCAATATCAAACTCCTCAAAAGTAATAAAAAGGTGTGTATTTTTTTCCGAATTGCATAAGTCTTGTGTAAAAATTAGTTTGAAGTGATTCCAAGGTCCTATTGAGCATATATTTCAATATCGGGTTATAAAATTCCTCCTAAAAAGAATTCAACACCCATTAAGCCCTCATAATACTCTACCATGACTCATGAAGATGAAGAATTGCAACATGATCAATCAAAATTACAAGAGAAAGTCCAAATTTTGCTCCCGCAAAGAGTAGCAAGAAATGAAATGGAAGTTTTGAAGAAAGGCATGGAAGCAAAGATGGATGGTTTGAAGAAAGGCATGGAAGCTAAGATGAATGGTGTTGTGAAAACAGCTCCACCTTTCCAACTTCCCCATAGAACTATTGGCCCACTCCTTGTAATTATCACTTTTTCACCTTTGTCATTTTCTCCATGTGGGATGAGAGAGAAAGATAACCAAAATTAACTATTTGAGGGTGGTCAAGACTGTTGGTCACCATAAGTGTACAAAACCTTATTCCTCATGCATTTGAAACATTTTAAAACTATTATGTGCTTAAAGATGCCTACATGGTAGTATTTTCTTGTTTGTTGATCACTTGATGTCTTCATTTTTTTTTTGAAAAAATGTAAGGTTGTATTGCTTGTCCCCTAAGGTGTCATATCTCATACATTTTTCTCCATTCATTTTATTTTCTTTCAAAAAATTTCTTCTATTTTGTTTTTTAATTTCCATGACTCATTGAAGTTTAAAAATACAGGTTCTTCCAAGAGATGGATCAAATGTTGTTGTTTGAAGGTAAACAGTGATCCTGTAGAAACTTGCAAAGTGTCCTGTAGTTTCTCAACATCAAAGAAATGACTCTCCAATGCCTTCATGATGGTTGGTTCTTCAATATGGTGCTCTATTTATGGTCTTGTAGGTATTTTTCAAACTTCTACAGGACTGTGTGTCTTCCTGTAGCAACCACACAGACCCTTCTATTATAATAATTCCCTTAAGATGATGCTTATAAAAACATTGATAGTTCAGGATCATCCTATTGACAAGGGTCAAATTCATTTTTTTGCAGTGGAAGGGATGGAAGAAGGGGTGAAAATGACTATTTTTTATGGACGAACTTTGGAAATTTTGGTGGAGCAGCCAAGTAGTGTGGATAATTTGTTATGAGGGTGTTGGAGGACATGGAAAGATCTAGTCTCGAGGATGGGAAAGCGGAATTTTGAAGTTGTCTTCATGTCTTCTATCCTCCTTGGATTATGACTCGAACCCCACAAAAATACATGTTAGAAAATATGATGTAATGGCTCCCTTTCTTTTCCTTTGTTTTTTTTTCTCTTCTTTATTATTATTTTTAGACCTACAGACTCTCGCCTTAAAGGATGGTTTTAATATACAAGACTTCCCTAGGTTCCTCAAAAGAGGTTTTCACCTAGGGGTCTTTTATTTTCCCTTTTTCATTTTTTTTGCAAACCCTCGCACCTCCTCATGGGGATTTTAAGTCTTAGAGCTTTCCTTGGGTGCCTCATGGAGGCTTTTTCCCAAGATTTGTATCCTTCCTTCCTCTTTTTTCTCTTTTTTATTTTTTATTTATGTTTTACTATTTTATGTTGAAAAAAATATGGATGGATTGGAAATTTGGAGACTCCTAATCACATTTATCTCCTTACTTATTGAATTAGTAAACTCCTCCTTTGATATAGGTTTCTTGTAGAGTTTCAAATAGTAACCATTAACTAAAAGTGGAATTCCCTCTTCACCAATTGTTATGATTTAGACATAGCCATTCTCATGACATGTTTCCATCAAATAAGGATGTAAGCATAATGTCATTAGCTTTCCCTTGAAGTCCTTAAATCTGTAGTCATATAGGAGGGCCCAATCACCCTCTTGGAAGGTCCATTCTCTAATGTTTTTTTCATGCCAAATATTCCTGTGCAATTGGACCACTCAGTATGCATGAGGGCCTGTAATCTAATTTCATCAATAACATTGAGTTATTGCATCCTCTCTTGCTAAGAATTAGTGATGTCTCGGTCTAATTGTGTTTCCATTCTTATGGTGTTTTACTAAAATTCAATGGACAATAATTCCTTCTTTCCATAAACCAACTCAAAGGGAGTGAACCCAATGGTGGTTTTCTAGGTGGTATTATAGGCCCAAGTGGCCTCCACAATTTTGGCCACCCAATCCTTTTTCTTATTTATCATAGCTTTAGTCAAGATTCTCTCCAAAGCATTGTTCGTTACCTACACCTGCCAATTTTCTTGAGTATGATAGGAAGTGGATTGTTGTGTGCCTTATATTATGCTACTCATTGATTCCCTCAATTAGATTTGAAGTGAATTGATCCCCTTGATCAATGACCAACTCCCTTCGAAATCCAAACTTATAAAATATGTTTTCCCTTAGAAACTTTTCCACCTTCTTATTTGTTTTTTATTTTATTTCCTTTACTTCAGCCCACTTTTTCAAATAATCATTGCATACAGTGGTGTATCTCTTTTTTCTGGATGGGCAATCAATTGGTCCAATGAAATCCCTGCCCTATTTCTCAAATAACTTAAGAGTCATGTGTGGTTGCAGGAGAATTTGATCTTATGGTGTAGGCTTTCCCATATTTTGGAACTCATCACATCTAGTAGTGTATCTACTAGCATCTTGGTGTAGAGTAGGCCAATAGTAGTAAACTTGGACAATTTTGAAGGTTGTCCTCTTAGCAGTAAAATGGCCCCCACAAGGTCCTTCATGGCATGTTGAGAGGATGTCAAAGACCTCATCCTCCCTTACACATCTCTTGAAGATATTATTTGGTCTGAATTTGAAGATATTTCCTCCAATTCAAGTGAAAGGGGAACTTTTTCCAACAATCTCACTCTTCTCCTTGGAGGAGAGATTAGGAGGGAATCTCCCAGCGACCAAGAAATTTTCTATGTCAGGAAACCAAGGATACAATAGTGAAATAGAAAGAGGCGCTCATCTAGAAGTTTATCATCTCTCATCACCTCAATTTCTACAGGTAATGTTAGTCTAGAGAAAAAAATACAACCACATTTATTTCCATGGATTGTTAACAATGGTTAGATCTATTTTTTACAAAAATAATAACCATCTAATGATACAGGCTTTGACATCAGGTTTTTTCATTAAATATTTAATGGATGCATGATCAATATGTACAAAGACTTGGTACCATGTGATATAATTCCTAAACTTGTTCAAAGAGTGCACAATAGCTAAGGGCTCTTTTTTAGTAACTATGTAATTAAGTTCATCTTTGTATATGTTCTTACTGATGAAATATATGGCATAGGGAAATTTTTATTCCACGTGTTCCAAAGTTTCTTCTATATCTTTGTCGAATGCATCTGTGTGGATGTGGAAAGGCAATGCCCAATTGGCACCCCTTAGAATTGGTGAAGTGGTTAATTTTTCCTTTATCTTTTCAAACTCCTATTAACATTCATCTGTCCAACAAAAATATGAATCCTTAGTTAATAATCCAAACAAAGGTGAATCCAACTTACTAAAAGTCTTAATTAATCTCCTATAATATTGAGCTAGTCCAAGGAAAATTCTAACATCCCTTTATTTATGAGGGACGATGATCCTTTTAATAATTATGATCTTATTAAGGTCAACTTGGATCGCTTCCTTAGAAAGGAAGTGCCCTAGGAAAATCCCTGCATTCATAAAAAAATCACACTTTTCATAACTTAGTGAGAGATTCATTTCAATGCATTTCTATAAAATATTACATAGATTTGAAAGATATTCTTGGAAATAATTCCCATAAGGAGTGAATTCATCCATATAAATTTCAATTATGTCAGGAATAAGATCAAAAAAAATACCCAAAAATTCCTTTGGAAGGTAGCAAGGGACTTTGCACAAGCCAAATGGAAGGACTCTATAGACAAAGGTCCCCCATGTACATGTGAAGGTGCTCTTATCTTAATCCTTAGGGTAGATCTAGATCTGATTATACCCACTAAAACCATACAAGAATGAAAAGAACTTCTTCCCTGCAAGACCATCCAAAAATTGATCAATGAAAGAAAAGGAAAATGATATTTCTTTGTAGCATGTCAATATCCCTATAGTCAAAATATACCCTCCACTTCCCATTCTTCTTGGGTACTATAAAAAGAGGCGACACCCACTCACTATCTGAAATGGAGTAAATGAATCTTGCATTCAATAGGTTTTACAGTTCTTATTTCACAATGTTTTTAAGGGCAGGGTTCATTCTCCTCTAGGGTTAACACATAGGTTTACATCCCTCTTTAATGTAGATATGAGGGGTATAAACTTAGGGATGAACCCATTTTTATCCTTATCTTCCTAAGAAAAAACATCAAGATGTTTCCTTAACACTTTGCACAATTATTGTTCTTTATCTATTGAGAGGGAAGGATTGATGTCCAGGGTTTTGGAGGGACTGATTTCCATAATATTAGCATGATTTTGATCATAATTGGTAGTAGTGAACAATTCATCCCATGGGTTGTTCTCATGTTTCCCTAAGGATTCCTCTACTATCTCATTAATTGTCATGGAAGTAGGAGGTTCGTTCTACATAAAGTTATCAATAAGGCCATCCTCATCTAGTTGGTTGCTTCCTATAGTAATGTCTAATGTACAAACTAGGTATGGGGGTGATTGATAAAAATTTCCTCTTTTTCTTCCTCTACCCACAAAGGTAACTCATCCTCAACAAAGGTTTGAACAAAGGGGGTATATTAGTACAAGGTTCTTTGTGAGGTTCTCATTTTAATTGTCATGTTTCCATCTCTGAAGTAATGTAAGCATCAATAGTGGATAACCAAGTTCTCCCCAAAATGAGAGGGTATCCATTAAATTTGGTTTAGGGATGGAGGAAAAAGAAATATGTGGGGTACTCACAGGAGTCAATGGAGACCATCAGATCCTCAATAACTCCCTTGATGGATATTGTGGATCTGTCTGCAAGTTGCAGCATCGTGGTGGTATTTTTGAAGGCTCCTTGGAGGTTGAAATTTAACATAGTTTCCTTTTTCATGAAATTAATTGCATCCCTAAGGTAAATTAGTGTGTTGGGGAGTAAAATATTGTTATTTTGGGGAGATATCCTTCTCGAGCATTAGATCAACCACTTTCCCAACAACAACAATAGTGATCAGGGCATCTCTTTTTCTTCTTCCATGCCTCTTGAAACAATATTCCATAATACGTTTGTTGTATATGGTAACATCTTTGATGCCCTGGAGAAGGGGTATTTTAACACACAGGTTCTTCAATTCTCCCAGATTTTCAGCCTTTTCTGTGGTGTGTTTTTTACGTTGGATCAACCTTTCATAATAGGGAGGTTCATTGTCTTGAGGGGTACTATCTTCCATCTCTTGTTCAAGGTATTCAAGTGGAGAAGGTGGGTGAGCATTTGAAAGTACCTTCCCAAACCTAAGGTTGATCTCCTAGATCTCCATAGCATAAGAAGGATAGGATGTTTCCCCACTATAGACTTGTTGGGTCTACTTATTGTTCAGGTTAAAATTGGATTGGATAGGCATATGAGGTGTCTTGGGTGTATTATTGTGAGGTACTTGTGGTTGAGGTGGAGGAGGATGCATTAATGTAGGGGGTTGGGTTTCCTAAGGCCTCCATCCTTGTGAAGGGTTTACCCATTGAGGAGATTGAGGTTGATATGGCTGGAAGGTTGGATTGAAAAACTAAGGAGGATACTGAGGAGAATAGGACCAAGGAGAAGGAATGGACCAAGGTGAGTGATATGGAGCACACCAAGGCTGAAAGGGTGTGCTCTGGTTTCGATTGAAAGAAGCTTAGTGTGCACCTTGCATGCCTTGTTGATATGGATGAGGTCCTTGTGGCCTCCTTTAGTTGATGAAGAAAGGTTTCTCCAAGCCAACATTTGCGCCTTGGCATACAAACTCCAGGCCTAGAAGAGAGGGGAATTTTTCAGTTGCATGAATCCTCACAAACATAACTGACTTCTATGACATTTAGTGGGCACTCATTTTTGGGTGCCTCCGGGTGCATATAGGGAAAAAGATAGCTAGTTCCCTTTCTTCCTCTGTAATATCCAAAAAGGGAGGATGCAGTAATACAAAAACATAATAATTGAAATCTGCAGCAATGGAAATATAATCTAAATACATCATACAAATAGACAGAATCGTTGAGCCATTTTATTAATAGGAGGTGTATAAAGCAGTACAAAAGTGCTCAAAATATGAGACACTCAAGCTAAATAAGAAGGCTAGAATGACCCTAAAGTCCTCCCACAAGAGGGAGTGCGTAGTTGTTGGACTGTTGGTAGGTATACTACGTTGTCCCTGCTGCAAATGTTCGGACTGCAACTGCCGAAAAAATATAGAAATGTATATATGGTAGTTCTAGAGCTCAGATGATGCTGGGATTTCAGATCTGAGCTCTATTATGAATACCCAAGATAACCCAGAAAGGATTTCCAGATCTGAAAATCTTGAAAAATCACCCTCTTAGGCCCTACAACTACATGACTACTGGGTATGCAGATCTACTGCATGATCTGAAGATATGATGGGTGCAATAAGTCACAACAAAATCAATTCATAGAGGGTTGATCCCTCTTTCAGGTCCTTGAGCTAGAAGCTCAAGATCTGTCTCCTCCAACCTCCTCCAATAGATGCAGCTATTGAATACACAAAAACTGAGTAAAAACACATTGTCAGGGATGGAGGCTCTATAGCCTAATGCTAGATGCTGTAATGAAGCTCTTGAATGATGGAAATAGTATGCCCAAAGTGAGGATATGGTCCCTCATAGGATTTCCAACTGAAATAATGGAAACTTCCTTCCTCCTTCAGATCTGCAAGACTGGACTGCTCAAACCCTTGGGGAATTACTCCTGCATGGAGGTGTGTAGTGTTAGCCTGAATTCTGGATACAAATATACGGCTCCTAGAAGACTGATCTTGAATCACAAGGTGAAGGGATGAATCCTCCACCGATTTCTTAGCTGAAATGCCAAAAACTACCTCCTCCTCTCAAACCCTCAAGCAGGAATGCAAATTCCTAAGACTGAATGTGTTGTAGAGAGGGGATGAATTTGGCACCAATGCCTATGATGTATGACAGCTCAAAGTAACCTTCCTAGATTTGGCACTCGAGTTCCCCCATGGGTAAGGGTGGGATTTTTGCTCGGAAACACCTGTGTGCTAACAACACTGCAAACTTAGCTAAACAGCTGAAGCGTGCATAAAAATGTCAAATGACAAGTCTAGATCTAAAAAGATCAAAAATAATAATCTAAAGCCTACCTTCTATTGCTTTCTTCATCTCCCTTTTATGCTTTGTGAGCCTTCCCTAGCCTTGGCCCACCTCATAACTGCATTGCACATGTGACCACTAGCCTCCATGAAGACTGTGTTGTCTCTCGATGTTCTCCACCATCTCCGCATTTAATTCCCACTCTCTCCATCATGTGCGCATTAGATGCACAACTTCCTCCAATATTTCATCATTAGTGCTCTATGATCTTACTTTTAATGCACCATGATCTCATTTTACTTCCTCCATGATCTCCATGATCTCATCATTAATGTGGCATGATCTCCAGTGTTCCTTCATTTAAGAAGCTTCTCTACTACTCCATAATGCAAATCTATCTCTAAATTATCCACATACACATAAAAAGTGGATTTTATTCATTTATGGGGTTTATGAGTCCCTCTACCCTCTTATTTACTTAATTAATTAAGAAAATTAAGAACTCTAATATTCCAATTATCTACTGGAAAATTGGGAATATTATAGTCCTCCCTGCCACAATGTTGTTTGTCCTCAAGCAGTGGATACTACAAAAATCCATGTCCCTCCAAATGGCACCCTCATATGGAAGGTCTCCTCATCTGATCCAATGTTTTATGCATGCCCAACTCCAAAGTTTCCTCTCTAGAATGTCTAGAATGGCCTCCAACTAAAAAGTTAGATGCCCCTCCTCATCAATCAGTCTCCAAGTGGAAACCATATGCTATCCAAGATCCTCTTCTATGCATGAGATACATAAAGTGAAGTGGTCTCTCCCCAAAGTGGAAAGTCCTCCATCATAAACTATCTCTCCATCCCATGCTTCATGAAGTAGATTGTATCTCCCTATGCTTCCATCCTTGGCCCTGTTGGATCCAAACATAATCCCAAAAATGTGCAGAATAAGAAGTAGAGACATATGGATGAACATGTACAATGTCAAACCATACTCTCCCAATAATAACCACCGCAGCAAAGCCTTCTGCTGCCATGCCGAATCATCATTAATCCAAGTAAGAGAGCCATACTCTCTCAATAGAAGCCACTACAACAATGCCTCTTGCTTCCATGCCAAATCTGCATCAATCCAAGTATGAGAGCCATACTCTCTCAAAAGAAGCCACTGCATCAATGCCTCTTGTTGCCATACCACCTCATCGTCATACCAAGTATAATGACCATAATCTCCCAATAGAAGCCAACACAGTAAGGCCTCCTGTTTCCAACCTTTGTCATCATCATGCAATGTATGGGGAAAAATTAGCCCATAATATCCCAAAAGTAAAAAGCAACAAGGATTCTTGTTGCCACCTTAAATCATCATGATGAAATTCATGGAGAAACAACATATTGATTAACATGTGGAATGTCAGATAAGAACAATACAAACAAGCTCCATGTTGCCACATCATGTGAGAGTTATGCCATGTCCCAAACCCAATTACATACATGAACATAAGATATATCCCAAACAAAAGTGCATTCATGGACATGAGACATATCCCAAACAAAAGTAAATACATGGACATAAGATATATCATGTGATGGCCAAACTCTCTCAGCAATAACCAGCATAATTATGCCTCCTGCTGCTGCATAACATCAGTGACATCCATGGCATGGATCACACAAATGTGAGATGTTGGGTAGTAACCATACTCACCCAAACGCAACCAGCGCAACCATGCTTCTTGCTGCCTTGTACCATGGATCTGCAAGAAGGTTGGAAACCCCTTGCTCCTCACCCGGATCCATTTATCCCAATGTGGATGATGAATCATATCATGCTCAATCTTGGTATCCACCCAAGGTAGAATACCATTCTCATCCAACTGATAAGATTTTCACTCCATGAGATGTTAAATTTCATCCTCTTTGAGGTCTCTCTATGAGATCCACTCACCAATGGCCCAATAGAACCCATGAGCTTCCATGCATGTTGTAGGTAGAAATTCCTCTTTGATCTGTGAGGTGCTCATCAAGGAAACTCCATCTTGACAATGGAAAATACTCTCCATCATAATATTTCTACCATATATCATTTGTCCCTCCAATGCTTCATGAGTGAAGTTGCCTTCGGAATTCTCTGAGAATAATGGGGCCCTCATCTCATCACTACTGCTCAGTGACAATGTTGTAGATCTGCATGGTGATACATCTACTATCTCCTAGTGATACACAATGTTGAACTCATGGTCTGACACTGTACTGAATAGGACTGTGCTCCTCCCATCTTCTAAAACTCCACACTTTGACACAAAGTGTTGGGCGTAGCTCAACCATGATAAACTGGAATAGACATACATCTTCTCCTTGATCAAGTCAAGGGTCCTCTGTGCAGTGATAATTTTATGCTCCAAATCAACAAGGTGCTCTAATCCTGGGTTATGCAATTTCCCTGATGGCATGGTCTGACAAATCTCATATTAGGTACTGAAATAATATGAGATGAAAGTATTTACAAACCTTGGATAATCTAAATCTCGATAATGTCACACACATCTACAAGAGTTACTCAAACCAGTGCAATGGCCTCTCCAGCTGTTGGTAATGGTGATGGCTACTTCTCTTCTACTATACCAGCGATAGTATCTGCCTCCTCTTCCTCATGCATCTCTTGGATCATGCATGAGACTTCCAATCTCAAGAGCTCAATTTCATCTTGAAAAGATGCAAGTGTTCCTCCTCCTGATACAAGTACTTCTACAGTTAATGGTGGTGGTAGGGGCTCCTATTCTGGAGTCATAATGAGGAAATATTCCTTTGGTTTCTCATGTACTATCTCATCAATGATGGGAATTGTCTCTCTGGAAACTGTCTCTGGTTTCCTGCTACCAAAATTCTTCTTCAGCCTTTGATAGAAATCTGCATAAGCAGATACTTTGGCATGTGAAAAATGACTGAACCACCAATATTTTTCTTCACCCTCAAGGTGCAACGCTGAAATCTCAACAGCCTTTCTTTCTACTATTGGGTATGGATAAAAGAATGCAACTAACTCTTCCCTCCAAGCCTTTAATGTGCTTGTGGATGATCCATCAAATGTAGGCAAGAAGAATTTATGCCTCGTTCTTCTGTTGCTGTTGCGGGATCTCCTCTCTTCTTTGAGTTGTAGGAACTATTGGAGGGTCAGATTCTCCTTTAGTGCTCTAGGTTGTGATTTGTACTCAGACAGATATTTATTGAGGGTCTCACACCCCAATTCTCCTTCATATTCATACCATTCACCTTCCTTCTCAAAGAAAGTGGTTCTAGTAGAATGATGTGGAGCTATTTTCCTTTCTCGTTTCTTGTGCTTTTGATAGGAATTTCTTGGACCTTCCTCATTCTGAAATCTTCTTGGATCCTCCTTTTTCCTTCCTCTCCTCATTTTTTTGACCTCCTTGGAGATATATTTCATAGATATAAAGAGAAGAGTGGAAAAACTTAAACCCTCCATCATTGTAGATCTCTACTAACTGCTTCTTCTTTTGATGTTAAATATGAAGTGCCCACAAGCTGAGCGAAAAATCATGCTCTAATACCATTGTAATCTCCCAAAACAGAGAATGCAGTAATACAAAAACACAATAATTGGAAACAGCAGAAATGGAAACATAATCTAAATACACCATACAAATAGACATAATAACTAATCCATTTTATTAATAGGAGGTGGATAAACCAGTACAAAAGTGCTCAAAATATGAGACACTCAAGCCAAAGAAGAAGGCTAGAATGACCCTGAAGTCCTCCCACAAGAGGGACTTCATAACTGCTCGACTGCTAGAAGTAAAACTGCGTTGTCCCTGCAGCAAATGTCGAGACTTCAGCTATTGACAAAAAATAGAAATTTAGATATGGAAATTCCAGAGCTCAGATGATGCCAGGATTTCAGATTCGAGCTCTATGATGACTACCAAAGATAACCCATAAAGGATTTCCAGATCTGACAATCTTGGAAAATCACCCTCTTAGGCCCTGCAACTATATGACAATTGGGTATGCATATCTACTGAATGAGATGTAGATATGATGGCTGAAATAAGGCACAACCAACTCAATGCATAGAGGGTTTATCCCTCCTTCATATCCTTGAGCTAAAAGCTCAAGATCTGTCTCCTCTAACCTCCTCTAATAGTTGCTGCTGCTAAATACACAACAACCGAGTAAATTGGGTTGTCAGGGATGGAGGCTCTATCGCATGATACTAGATGCTACAATGAAGCTCCTGAATGATGTAAATACTATGCTTAAAGTGATGATATGGTCCCTCATAGGATTTACAGCTGAAATACTGGAAACTTCCTTCCTCCTTTAGATCTGCAAGACTAGACTGCGTAATCCCTTGGGGAATTTTTGCTGCATGGAGGTGTGTAATGTTGGCCTGAATGTTGGATATGAATATATGGCTCTTGGAAGCCTGATATTGAAGCACAAGGTGAAAGGATGAATCCTCCACCGGTTTCTTAGCTGAAATACCAAGAACTACCTCCTCCTCTCAAACCCTCAAGAAGGAATGTGTAATTCATGAGAGTGAATGTGCTGTAGAGAGGGGTTGAATGTGGCACCAATGCCTGATGATGTATGACAGCTCAAATTAACCTTCCCAGAGTAGGCACTCGAAGTGCCCCATGGGCAAGCATGGGATTTCTACTCGGAAACACCCATGTGCTAAACAACACTGCAGACTTAGCTAAACAGCTGAAGAGTGCATAGAAATGTCAAATCACAAATCCAGATCTAAACATATCAAAAATAATAATCTAAAGTTTGCCTTCTATTGCTGCCTTCATCACCTTTTTATGCTTTGTGAGCCTTCCATAGCCTTTACCCACCTCATAACTTTGTTTCACATGTGGCCACTAGCCTCCATGAAGACTGCACTCTCTCTCCATTATCTCCACCATCTCTGCATTTAATTTCCACTCTCTCCATCATGTGTGCATTAAATGGACAACTTCCTCCACTATTTCATCATTAGTGCTCTATGATCTTATTTTTAATGCACCATGATCTCATTTGACTTCCTCCATGATCTCCATGATCTCATCATTAATGTGGCATGATACCCACTCTTCCTTCATTTAATAAGCTGCTCTACTGCTCCATAATGCAGATTTATCTCTAAATTATCCACATACACACATCAAAAGTTGATTTTATTCACCTATAGGGTTTATGGGTCCCTCTACCCTCTTATTTACTTAATTAATTAATAAAAGTAAGAAATCTAATATTCCAATTATCTAATGGAAAATTGGGAATATTACATCCTCCTCTTTATTATTTTTTTTTCATGGTATACATTTGTATGGAAACTGTGTGCAACATCTCACTCTTAGAGTATTCTATCATACTCCCTATTTCATGTTTTATGATTGAGGTAGAGAGAGAAGGGTTGAACAAGCCTTGACTATACCTACCTCTCTTCCTTGCAACCCTAGAATGATTCTTGAATATTGTCTTGATTTCTTCATAAATTAGTTGGTAAATGTCTCCACCAGACAACATATTAAGGGTCTCCATCAAATCCTCCCTGTTAGCCACCCATAAAATTTGTCATATCAAATGGTGGCTAAATCATTTTTTGAAGCCTTCAAGAAACAAGTTTCATTGCAAAATTTGTATCTCTTGAAGTCTTATGAAGGCATCGTATCCTTTGACTAATCTTCACTGTTGTTTCCCTTTTGATTATGAAAATCTGTTGTTTTCATAAAAAATAGACAGCTGCAAAAATCCCCATTTTTACCTCATTTTACTCCTTTCCTCCCTTCATCATTAACCTCCATTTTATCCCTTTCTTCCTCATAAAATTCCTCTATTTTTCATTTATTCCCTTCTTCCCTTCATTAAAATCCCTTTTATAAGGTTTAAAACTCATTTTTAAACCTTACCGAAACCCCCAAATCCATCAAAAAACCTTGAAATTTTCATAAAAAAATAAGTTTTTTAACTATGGGCTTAAGCCCCTTTGGGCTAAGTCCTAAACCACTTCCCCACACATGCCCATGCCCTAGAACCAAGCGCTAAACCCATAAAGTGCTTATCACATCGGGACATTTGCGATCAACGCAAGTCTTTTGTTACAAAAAAGTCCCAATGCCGACTAGCCCTTTTTGTATATAAGCCCTGGGCCTTTGCTTTCCATATAAATCAGCAGCCCCACAATCGGGCGCTTAAAAACTTCAATAAACCCTTCCCGATTTTATTTTTCCTTTGTAAAGTCATAGAAACCCATTTTTCAATGTTATAAAGGAAACCCACTGGTTCGTGGTTTAAATCAATCTCAACCGTTGATTTAAAACCAATCAAATGGTTTGTGAAGTCTCGCATCGGAAACTTTCGATGGGCGCATTTGTTTGTTTTAACATATAACTTCCGATGTCGATTGGCCCTTTTTGTGTATAACCCCCGATCCCTTTGCTTCATTTCATATAACCAAACAGCCCCGCAATCAGGCGCTAAACCTATAAATAACCCCTCCCCGATGCGAAATACTCTTTGTATTTCGTTAAATTTTTTATTTTTTATATTATAACATGGCCCGTTGTTCATTGGTCGGAGCCCTTCTCTGTCGTTGATCTTGGACCAATCAAATGGCCAGCGCTATCTCGCATTGGAGATTTTCATTGGCACAGTTTATTATTTTATTCGCCACCTCTGATTGGCGGTCTTCCGATTCATCCTCCACCATCGATTTGATCTGCAGATCGACGACCCACAGTCAATAGCACTGGCGCCCTTTCAACCTTTTCCCCTGCCAATTGCAAAGCTTCGATTACATCTAGGTTGTCCACATGTCAAGATCCGACGGCCCAGATCTTTCCTCGCCACCTTGGTTAAAATTCATGCGGCCCAGTTTTATAATGTTCTTTGGCCACATTTCAGCCGTTGATCTCTGTAGATCAACGGCCCATATTAACCCATTCTCAGCTTCGTATATTCTCCCTTTTCAAACCTAGATTCAATCTCCACCATTGATCCTTTACATTTAACGGCCCAGATTAATCCTGATAGGACCAGTGCCCTAGGTCCTACCCTTTCCCAGATTAGATCTCCGCCATTCATCCCTTTGATCAGACGGTTTCGATTAAAACCACCCTGCCTCTTATCTGCCCACCCATCTTGTCGATATCGTGTTCTCTCACAGCCATCCGATCTAAGACCCCAGATCTGACGGATGGCGTGCAGTTTCGCATAACTTTCAGCACATCTGTTAATCCTTCAAAATCACACGATGTAAGCGGTTTTCTAACGCCACGTGTTGGGCGGGAACACATATCATATTCGAAAATTTAAAACAACCTATCCGCCCTTTTTTCGCGCGATACTGTGGGTTTCTCCACCCAAAACCGCTTTCCCCCATTTTCATTGTGTTTTATCTCGTTCGTCTTCCGCCATTGATTTTTGTTGATCAATGGCTTAGATTCAATCAGAGAATCACACTATTGCCCTCTGCCTTCTCTAAGGGATTTCTCAGATCAATCTTAACCATTGATCTCTGAGGCCTGTCTTATCCGACAACCCAGGATCACCCAAAAACCCCGAATTTCCTTTTTACATTTCTTCCTCCGCCAAAGGATTTTTAGCCTATTTTCTTCGCATTTCCACCTATCTTATGGTAAGGTGACTCTTTCACTTTATATTATTACTATTACCAAGATCAACATCCCTAACTTAAACTTTCCACCATTCTTCCAACTGCCTCCTTTAAACCTCAATGCACAATCCCTACCATTGGATGCTTTCATCCAACGGCCACGCTCTAAACCGCAGCCTCTGAAGTAGTCTTACCCTAATACGCAGGATTTTCTCACTTTTCCTTGTTTTTGCAGGTTCTTATAGTTTTTTCAAAGGTTTTAAAAAAAGACTAGAGGCCGGGGATGACGATCCCCCAGGCCTTTATTCATTAAAGAAGATTACTATGCATGGTTCAATACCACGTTTCATCAATGCATCATGAGCACTGATGCTATTCTAAGCCCTCTGCATACCTGCACATCAACAAGACATAGCAAAGATTAAAACAAATAAAGAGTATCAGTGTCGAAGACCCAAACACAACAAAGATGAAGAAATAAACATTGATTATACAGTTTGGGGTGGATTAAGGCTAAGATCAACATTCAAAAGCCTAATCCACTCAATTAAACACAGTTAAAGAATAGAAAGATAGAATTAGGCCGAATTAAGCCTAACACACAGAGTTAAAGAAAAATTAATAGTATTTAAAGAAAAATAAAAAATATCTATCAGATCGAGAAGCCTCTAATGCCACATCAGAGGCTAATTGATTCCTCTCAGCTACATAATGCCACCTGTAGCATCAAAGCATTCAACAGAGGCCGAGTAATGACCAGAACAGAGGATATTTTCCTCAATATAGCTGAATATTTATTCCAAGCCAAACAGAGTTATTGCAAAGATGACACAGAGCCTTAAAGTCAACAAAAGCTTCCAGCAAGCTTAATACTTAATGTAAAACAATTAATAGAGAGGAAATATCTGTAAAATTCTCCATTGAGCCCCTCAAAGGCCGAGAAGCATTAACTATATTAATTGAACTCAGAATATCTTTTCTCTTTTTCGACCTCCTCATCCTTCTATAAATCTTATTGAGGAGCTCATTGTAAAGGGTTGGTTGCAGAACTTTGAAATATACTTGTGCTCGAAATTTTCTACTTGTAAATAGTGTTCAAAGGCTCTTGAAGCTCTGTTTGTGATTAAATAAGTTAGTCTGAGAAGTGAATATGGTTGTTGAACTGAAACATTTGACTTGAATAATGTAACTGGTTTGACATCAATATACAAGTTGATTCTTGGGATCCTGGTTTATATCACTGGTGATGTGCTTCTTTCTTTGTTAATTGTTTTCCCTTTCATGTATGCCATTTTGTCCATTATTCTCTGATAAAGAACAACAAGCATAGAGTTAGGATTTACTTTTTACAGTACCCTTCTATGACTAATAAGCATTATCTCAATGTTTTCCTCCATATTGTTTATTTAAGAATGATTCAATACAGTTCAAGCAGTTAGGAATGCTGGCATTCCCTCGTCCTACTGTTTGCTTTAAACATCTTTCTTGAATGTTATTTTCATTATCCGCTTAGTAGAGTTAGACTAGAAAAGTGATGGTGTGCCCTATTTTCTAGCTTCTTTCTCCAAAGGTAAATTCTAAAAGTTTCCCTAAGTGTATGCTAAAAGCAGGCTAGATTTAAGAGTATCTTACCTGATCTTAAGTTGCACTTTGTTTCTCTTATCTGTTTTCATCCTTTCTAAAAGTAATTATGAGGATTACTGGATTGTTTGTCTTTTGAGTTGCTTTAATACAAACTTGTCCAAAGAGGTTTATGGTGAGCCCCGCCCTTTGGTTAGTTTTAAACTATTACTTAAAGGCTTTTCTTGTTTGGACAGACTGTTAAATCCTAGTTGAAATTAGTGTCTATTTCCACCCCTTCAACACTTTTATTGTTTTCATTCCATTATTTAATCTTAATGATCTTGTGATATAGATGACTTGCCCCTTGGACCACTCTTGAAATTGTTGCACAATTAAAGCCCTTTTATGACTCCATAGCCTAATGGACTAAAAACCAGCATTATATCTATCTTATCAGCCAAAGCTTGTTCTAATTACTTGCAACTTCACACCTTTGAAACTCTTTCCATTTAGGACTTTCCACTCAACTAATAATCATACTCAACCATCCAAAAATAAACAAAAACCCTTGGTCTTCATAACTAGCCTAATATCATACAATAAAAGCATTAAAGATAAATCAATCTTTGCACTTATTGGAGGGATCCCTCTCCGGATTGAGGAGGGCTAGATCCTAGAATCCCAAAGTGGTTCAAGTGTCCTCTCCACATTTTTGGTCTCACCAATCTGCCAAATTACGGGGAGATAACGTTTATGGCGACTCAACTGGGGAATTTCTGAGTTAATAACAGTTCAACTACACCTTAAAACTCCAGAAAGCCCTTGACTCATGAACATTTGGCATTTTAGCCAGTTGAGCCACCAACAACTAACATTTCTGGTGACTCCATTGGGGAGTTCTAAGTCATTTTCATTTTAAGGTAATCATAGGATATCACAAATTGTTTCAAAGAACATTTGGTATATTAATCATTTGAGCCACGAGCAACTAACATTTTTGGTGACTCCACTTGGGAATTTGAGTGTTTTTCAGCCTAAGTACCTTTAAGACCTCAGGAAACCCTTGATTCAAGAACATTGTGCAGTGAGTAAAATCAGCCCTTTCAAGCACTACCAAGCAAACGGTAATCATGATAAAACTTGTTTGAATCAGTGACAAACTAAGGAAACCTTAGGATTCTCATAAGAGCTTATCAAACCTTGAAGGATCAACTAGCTTAGCCATAAGAGAAAAATGTCTTTGTCTCATAACCATAGCTAAGTTTTGAAACAAATTTAGGACACTCTTACAACCCATAGGACTGAAAATATAACTCAGAAAACCCAAAAATATTTCAGATTGGTATTCAATAAACATGGTGGTGGACCATAAAACCTTTTACCTCCAAAAGAGTTAAAAACTTCCACTTGGCGACTCCACAATCCTAAATAGACCTTAAGACTCCACTGGGAAGACCCATTATCATCGTAACAGCATTTAAACTCAGTAAGAGGATTTTTAGGATTAAAGTTTTCTTATTTTAAGATGAGTTAACCTCTTAAAGATTGTCATATTTGGTTAAATTGTTCTTGTTTAGTAGGGTCTGAAAAACACAGCATAGTGGCTCCTAGAAAGATTCATACTAGAGCATACCCTGACCCTAACCCACATGAGATAGTTGATAACCCCGAAAGAATACTTAGGAAGTATCCTAAGGTTAATTTTTCAATTGTTTTCAGATCACCCTTGAGAGCTAATTCAGTTCCTGAAAACCTTGCAGCTCTACAACAATCACAAGTTGACTTAAGAAATCCATTTAGAACTAGGTCACTTGATGATTTAGATCAGCTAGATTCAGATTCTTCACTTTCATCCCCGGAAACAAGTGAACATGCTGGTAGTAGAGAAACAACACCACCTGATTTATATTTCCTTCACAATTTAGGTGTCTCTCATCCAAGATCAACTCAGCAATCTATTCCTGGTCCATCCACATCTTCTCATCCTACATTCACTGTCCAAACCATTCCACTCCAGCCCACTTTCCCTCTTGTTAATCCACCTCTTGTAAATCCACCTCCACCCCCTATCATGGTAGCATGGTATGCCCTGTTGGTCCTTCCTTTTCCCTTAGTAAATCTTCCACAGGACTATTAGTCCAAAATACCATTGTATGATGCCAGTAATGCTACTACTGCTTCACAACATGTGGATAAGATGAATGACTAATTTGACAGAAATGAAATTGATGATGAATCTGTCAAACTTAGAATATTTGCTCAGAGTTTGGGGGGAGAAGTAAGAAAATGGTTCAAAGGCTTAGCCCCCCACAATATAAATTCAAGGCTTCCATCAAACATTCTTAAACAAATGGGAAGTAAGGAAAAACCCTCTTCAAATACTTTTTGATTACAAGAATCTCCAAAGAAATGCAGGGGAAAGTGTACAGGCCTATTACACTAGGTTTAACAGCGTTTATAATGCCCTTCCCGCAGACCTAAAACCTCCACAAGGCTCAGCTTTAAACAATTTTCCTGAAGGGTTTGACCCTGAAATGGCCTATCAGCTGAGAGAAAGAGATCCTTTAACTCTTGAAGATATGCAAAAAGGAGCTCTTGCTGTGGAATTTAACTTGAGGGAGAAAAGAGCAAGAATGAAAAATGAGAAGAGAGTGTCCTTTATAGAAGAGTCTACACCTTCCACTTCCAGCTCAAAGATGGAAAGAATGATGGAGGAGATGATGAAGAAGATGAGCATTCTTGAGAGAGTGCAAGCAAGTCAAAACTAAACTGCTCCTAAAAACAGAAACCAAAACCAAAATCAGAATTTCAGAAGAAACCAACCTCAAAACAGACCAAGGGAGGATGATCAGCAGATCACCCCTCCTTTTCATCAAAACTATGTAAGTGAGGTTGAATACACATTAGAGCAAGCAGAGGATGATGATATCAATATGTTGGGAGTAGATAATGATGACTTTGAAATTCATTATGATAGAAAACAAGGTATGTATACACCCTATGATGATAAAAGAGATGATGATGAATGTTATTATCAAGACATGGAAAATGTTATCATAGAGCCTCAAAAGGAATATGACCTTAGAAGTAAAAGCAAACAGGAAACCCCCAACAACAAAACCTCTGACAAATCTTCACAAAACAACACTGTAAACAAACCCAAGACTACAAAACAAAAGGACAAAATAATGGTTTTAAATTCTGATAAGAACAAAGAGAAAAGCACTCAAAACAATGAAAAACAGAGTGCAGACCTTAGTAGTACTAGTACCTCAGCTAGTACTCCTATTAAAACAATTTTGTCAAATGTAAATAGAGCAAATCAGCAAAACGATTTTGTTGATAGAGTGGCAGTTAATAAGGTTGAGACAAGCACTTCAAAGAATCAGATGCCTTTTAGTTTGGAGCAGGAAATTTCCAGAATTAAAATCTCTGTTCCCCTTACTGTGTTAGCTGCCCAAAATGTATATAGAACCCAAATTTTGAAGGCTTTAAACATAGAGGATAATAATGACACTGTCAATCTTAACGATGACCAGCCAGAGCTCATTTTTGGTCCTAAGATTGAGGGTAGATATCAAGAGGGACCTGTTCCTCCTTTTTATGTGAGTTTAAACATTCATGACAAGATTTTGCACAATGTTATGCATGATTCAGGGGCCTCTCACAATTTAATGCCAAAAGCTATAATGGAGAGCCCGGGTCTAGAAATCACCAAACCTTATAAAGATCTTTTCTCCTTTGACTCAAGCAGAGTGAAATGTTTAGGATTAATCAAAGATCTCTGTGTTATCTTAGCACAAATCCCAGCCAAATGTTTAGTCATCGATATCGTAGTGGCTGATGTGCCCCCAAAGTATGGAATGCTGTTATCTAGATCCTGGGGAGCTAAGTTACAAGGGACTATGCAGATGGACATGACTTATGCGACCATCCCTATTTTCAATCAGACAATAGGACTTTACAGGGAGTCCCATATGCAATACATGGTGACCAGCCAAGAGAGACCACAGAACTCTCCCCTTTATTCTGTAAACACCGGCCTTGATTCATTTATCCTTTTTAACGATGAAATATTGGATGAAAAGGTGACTTTAACAAAATTAATGGTTGATAGAGAGGAGGAGGAAGACAACACAGAAGTGTCGAAACAGTTTGTTGAACCTGTAAACCACAGCAAACCAAACACAAGTCTTGAGCTACAAATCATGCACCCATTGCTTTTAAAACTTGACAGTCAAGAAAACATTCCTCAACACAGTAAAAATTCTGAGGAGTTAAAACAAGGTCAACTGAGTGCTGACATTCAAGAACAATCCGAAAGCACGTTAGGTGAAGAGGATAGTCAAACTGATGAGCCCGAGAATAGTCCTCTGTGGAGTATGAACTTTGACGGTTCCTGCACTAGAAGCAATGCTGGTGCAGGGGTCCAGATACGCAACACTGAGAACAACCACACAGAAAGCCTTTCATGTAGATTAAACTTTCAGTGTTCGAATAACATATCGGAGTATGAATCCCTTCTTTTAGGCTTACATTTTTTGAAAAAATTAGGAGCCAAGAGAATTAAAGTGCATGGGGATTCAGAATTAATCATTAGGCAAGTGAATGGGGAATACAACGCTAATCACCCTAGACTTAGAGCCTATCAAAACGATGTCGTGGATTTATTGAAAATGTTTGAGGAATCCCAATTGATTTTTGTCCCAAGAAAAAGGAATATCATGGCCCACAGCTTAGCTTTTTCTGCTAGAACATGTTTAATGCCATATGAAACCAATGAATGTACAACTCAAATTAAATTCAGACCAGCTATCCCTAATAACGAGAAATATTGGCAAGTGTTTGATGGAGACAAACAAATAGAAGACTTCATGCAGTTCAGAAAAGAATTTGAACTACCAAGTTCGGATTCAGACTATGAAACAGACTGCCATAATGAAGAAAATTTTCTTGATGAAGAAGAAAAGGCTCCTGAGGTTGCTAATATAAATCTGTTGTCAATCAAACTTGAAAACAAAATGGAAATAATTGTAGAGTCAGAAACAAAGGACTTAGAAACTCTGCAGTCGAAGGATCAGAGTTTGAAAAAGGGTCTAGCCCCTTTAGAAAAGTTGTTTGATTTCAATGATGTGGCCAAGAAGCTAAAACTAGAGCCTGTTGAGACTGAAGTTGAAGAGTGTAATATAGGCAGTGAACTAAAACCAATGATGATTAAATTGTCTAAGACTTTACCAGCTCACATTAAACTCAAATACATAGAGCTGTTTAAAGAATTTTTTGATGTTTTCGCATGGAGTTATGAGGATCTGAAATCCTATGACACTGAAATAATTCAGCACAAAATCCCTCTCAAGGAAAACCAAAAGCCATTTAAACAAAAACTGCGCAGAATAAACCGTATTCAGTTACCTTTGGTTGAGAAGGAGATCAAGAAAATGTATGAAGCTGGTATTATTGTCCCTATTAGATATTCTGAGTGGGTGTCTAATCTGGTGTCAGTTAGGAAGAAAACAGGAGATATTAGGCTTTGTATAGACTTTAGAGACTTAAACAAAGCTTCACTAAAGGACAACTACCCTTTACCTAAGATGGACCATATTTTACAAAGGGTAGTTGGTTCTAAAAGAATTTCTTTGTTAGATGGCTATTCAGGATACAATCAGATTTTAGTTCATCTTGATGATCAATTAAAGACAGTGTTTGCTACACCTTGGGGCACTTTCATGTATGTGAAAATGCCCTTTAGTCTAATGAATGCTGGTGCAACTTTTCAGAGATCCATGGACATAGCATTCTTGGAGGAGTTAGGCTACTTCATCATTATTTACCTTGATGATGTCACTGTATTTTCAAAGACAGATGAAGAGCACTTAGAACATTTGAGAAAAGTATTCAAGAAATGCAGAATGTTTGGGATATCTTTAAACCCTAAGAAAACACTATTCGGTCTCCAAGAAGGTAAAATTCGTGGACACATTATTTCAGAAGAGGGTATAAAGATAGACCCAAAGAGGATTGAGGCCATATTGCAAATCTCTTATCCTCGAAACATCAAGGAACTCCAATCTTTCATTGGAAAGATTAATTTCTTGAGAAGGTTCATACCCAACTTAGCTGAACTCCTTAGAAACATTACAAACATGCTGAAAAAGGAGCAAGGGGTTAAATGGCCTTGGAAGAAAATAAGTCCTTTGAGCTGGTCAAACAAGCATTAACTAAAACACCAGTTCTAATAAGTCCTGATTTTTCAAAAGATTTTATATTTTTTCATTTGCATCAGAACATACAATAGCTGTTGTCCTTTTACAGAAAAATCCACAAGGACAAGAGCAGCCTATTTCATTCTTTATCAAGGCATTGAGGGATGCTCCTCTGAAGTACAACATTATGGAGAAACAAGCTTTTGCTTTGGTTAAGGCTTTAAAAGACTTCAGATTTTACATCCTTCACTCCCACATCATTGCCTTTGTCCCAAATTTAGTTGTGAAAGACATTCTAACACAGGACCCAGATGGTGAGAGAGGTAAGTGGATAGCTGTTATACTTGAATATGATTTAGAGATCAAGCCCACTAAGCTCATCAAAGGCCAAGGTCTAGCTAGATTAATGGCTGAATCAAATTTTGAGGTTCTTGATATTAATATGATAAATGCTTTAGATGAGCAAGAGGAATTCTCAACTCCCATTGTTGAAGATCATTTTATGAATTCCTCTTGGTATGCTGATATTCTATACGTTTTGCTTAATTTGAATACACCTCCTAGTTTATCAAAAACAAAGGCAAGGTTTTTGAAGTTAAAAGTTGTAAACTACTGCATTATAGATAAAAGTCTTTATTGGAAAAATGCAAGTGGAATATTTCTTAAATTTTTGCCTGAGTATGATGCAGAGAAGGTTAAGCACAAGTTCCATGAAGGAGAATTTGAGACCACCTCTACTGGAAGACAACAACCAACAAAATCCTTAAAGCTGGTTACTATTGGCCCACACTCTTCTTAGATGTACATAAAATGATCATAGCCTATCATAAATGCCAACTTTTTGAAGGAAAAATAAAGTTGTTGCCCTTACCTCTGCATCCAATCACTGTTGAAGCTCCTTTTCAACAGTGGGACTCGACTTCATAGGAGAAATCCATCCACCATCATCTGCCCAGCATAAATGGATTCTCACTGCCACAGACTACTTCACCAAATGGATAGAAGCCATCCCTTCTAGGAAAGCCAATGACTCTGTCATCATAAAATTCATTGAGACTAATATCCTCTCTAGATTTGGTTGTCCTGGGAAGATCATCACTGATAATGCAGCAGCATTTGGATCAAAGAAGATGGTGGAATTCTGTCACAAATATCAGATAACATTGGGTCATTCTACTGCTTATTACCCTCAAGGTAATGGGCTAGCAGAATCCTCAAACAAGAGTTTGGTGAACATAATCAAGAAGCTGTTGGAGGACAACAAGAAGTCTTAGCACACAAAGCTAGTACATGTGCTCTAGGCTGATAGATTGACATTGAATAAATCTATTGTAATGTCACCCTACCAGCTTGTGTATGGTACAGATGCAATTTTTCCAACTAGCCTTGGTGTACCAGTTATGAAGTTCATTCAAGAGGTGCAGTCTGAAGATAATGACATGATCAGAAGAATAAATCAGACCATTCACCTTCAGCAAACCAGAGAGGAGGTTTATAACAAAGCATTACAAAAGCAAGAGAGCATCAAGAAGTTTTTTGATAGAAGAATAAAGGCCAGCAATTTCAATGTTGGGGACAAAGTTTTAAAGTGGGACTCAAGGAGAGAAGACAAGGGCAAGCATGGGAAATTTGATAACTTATGGCTTGACCCTTATCTCATTCATTCTGTTGCTAGTAACAATGCCTTTTTCTTGCAGGAGTTGAATGGAGCTGAACTGTTTGGGGGTCCTGTCAATGGCAGGATGCTAAAACATTACTTCTCTTGATTCCATCATGCTTTGAAGCTTTTCATATTTTTTCTCATTATAAATATTTCATCCATCATTGCATTCAAATTTAGAAAAATCAAAATACAAAAACAATGAAAAGAGAAAAGAAGGCAGATTGTAAAAACAATAAAGGTACAACCCCATACCAAAAAAAAGAAAAAAAATCTGAAAGTGTGCAAGCTCAAGTGCCACTCCTAAAAAACACACCTCTAGTTAGTCATACAACCTAATCATGACTAATTAGTTTTAAATTTACTACTGATAGGTTAGTAAATTCAATTTTCCAAACAGCTTAATCTTGGATTATCAGTTAGGTAGATTAGGCTAGAAATTAAAGGTTCAAACAAGCTCAAAATCTAAACCCAAGTGTCCAAAATAAGAATGACTCCTATCTATTTTAATTTTGAGTCAAAAATAGAGGTAAACTGGTTCTAATCAGCTCAAAATCTGAACCAGATAACAAGCAAAAACAGCTCGAATAAACTCAAAAACAGAGCTAAAGAAAGAGAAGGCCATGCTCATAATTTTCAAATCTTAAGCCTTCCATTTTGATTTAATTTTCTGTAAAATAATATCTATGTGCAGCTTGTTTTTTATGCCATAGATCAGAAACAAGTTAGACTGTTCAAACCCAACTTGTATGCTTTTAAATTTCTGTTTTAGAAATTAGAGAATAAAAATCGGTTAGACTGTTTAATCCTAACAGATTAGTAGATTAGGTACAGAAGCTTATGGACTCAACTGTTTAATCTGAGCTCATGGAGAAATAAGGAGTAGACTTAGATTAGTTTTATGCTTTCAAAAGAATAAAAATTTTGTAAAAGAGTTTTCCAATCCAAGTGCACTCTGAAAGAAGAAAAAATGTTAGATCTGTAGGATTGGGTAGGTAGAAAGCTTGCGTGGATAGATATCCATTGTTTTTCTATGGATGCTAACGTTTTCCAAACAGAAGAAGATCATTCAAGTAAAGAAATTTGTAGGCCAATCAATGAGGCACTGATCAACCCCCTAGAGAATGCAATTCTGAAGTTCTTGATTCCTTCAAGAAGGCACCATCCCCATGTGGAGCCACTGTTAGCCACCCATAAAATTTGTCATATCAAATGGTGGCTAAAACATTTTTTGAAGCCTTCAAGAAACAAGTTTCATTGCAAAATTTTTATCTCTTGAAGTCTTATGAAGGCATCGTATCCTTTGATTAATCTTCACTGCTGTTTCCCTTTTGATTATGAAAATCTGTTATTTTCATAAAAAATAGACTTCTGCAAAAATCCCCATTTTTACCTCATTTTACTCCTTTCTTCCCTTCATCATTAACCTTCATTGTATCCCTTTATTCCTCATAAAATTCCTCTATTTTTCATTTATTCCCTTCTTCCCTTCATTAAAATCCCTTTTATAAGGTTTAAAACTCATTTTTAAATCTTACCGAAACCCCCAAATCCATCAAAAAACCTTGAAAATTTCATAAAAAATAAGTTTTTTAACTATGGGCTTAAGCCCCTTTGGGCTAAGTCCTAAACCACTTCCCCACACATGCCCACGCCCTAGAACCAGGCGCTAAACCCATAAAGTGCTTCTCGCATCGAGACATTTGCGATCAACGCAAGCCTTTTGTTACAAAAAAGTCCTGATGACAATTGGCCCTTTTTATATATAAGCCTTGGGCCTTTGCTTTCCATAAAAACCAGCGGCCCTGCAATCAGGCGCTTAAAAACTTCAATAAACCCTTCTTGATTTTATTTTTCCTTTGTAAAGTCATAAAAACCCATTTTTCAATGTTATTAAGGAAACCTACCGGTCATGGTCTAAATCAATCTCGACCGTTGATTTAAAACCAATCAAATGGTTTGTGAAGTCTCGCATCGGAAACTTTCGATGGGCGCATTTGTTTGTTTTAACATATAACTTCCGTTGCCGATTGGCCCTTTTTGTGTATAACCCTTGATCCCTCTGCTTCATTTCATATAACCAAACAGCCCCACAATCAGGCGTTGAACCTATAAATAACCCCTCCCTAATGCGAAATACTCTTTGTATTTCGTTAAAGTTTTGATTTTTTATATTATAACGTGGCCCACTATTCATTGGTCAGAGCCCTTCTCCGTCGTTGATCTTGGACCAATCAAATAGCCAGCGCTATCTTGCATTGGAGATTTTCATTGGTGCAGTTTATTATTTTATTTGCCACCTCCGATTGGCGGTCTTTCGATTCATCCTCCACCGTCGATCTGATCTACAGATCGATGGCCCACAGTCAATCACACCGACGCCCATTCAACCTTTTCCCCTGCCAATTGCAAAGCTCTGATTACATCTGGGCCATCCACGTGTCAAGATCCGACGGCCCAGATCTTTCCTCGCCACCTTGGTTAAAATTCATGCGGCCCCGCTTTATAATGTTCTTTGGCCACATTTCAGCCATTGATCTCTGCAGATGAACGGCCCATATTAACCCATTCTTTGCTTCGTATATTGTCCATTTTTAAACCCAGATTAAATCTCCACCTTTGATCCTTTACATCTAACGGCCCAGAATAATCCCGATAGGCCCATCACCCTGGGTCCTACCCTTTCCTAGATCATATCTCTGCCGTTCATCCATATGATCAGACGGTCCTGATTAAAACCACCCTGCCTCGTATCTGCCTGCCCATCTTGCCGATATTGCGTTCTCTCACAACTGTCTGATCTAAGACCCCAGATCTGACGGCTGGCGCGCAGTTTCGCGTAACTTTCAGCACGTCTGTTAATCCTTCAAAATCACGTGATGTAAGCAGTTTTCTAATGCCACATGTCGGGCGGGAACGCATATCGCATTTGAAAAGTTAAAACCACCTATCCGGCCTTTTGTCATGCGATACTGCCAGTTTCTCCACTCGAAACCACTTTCCCCCATTTTCATTGTGTTTTATCCCGTTCGTCTTCTGTCGTTGATCTCTGTAGATCAATGGCTCAGATTCAATCTGAGAATTACACTATTTCCCTCCGTCTTCTTTAAGGGATTTCTCAGATCAATCTTAACCATTGATCTCTGAGTTCTGTCTTATCTGACGGCTCAGGATCATCCAGAAACCGCAAATTTCCTTTTTACATTTCTTCCTCCGCCAAAGGATTTTTAGCCTATTTTCTTCGCATTTCTACCTGTCTTATGGTAAGGTGACTCTTTTGCTTTATATTATTACTATTACCCCCGACCATTGATCTTTGCAAGACCAATGGCCCTAACTTAAACTTTCCACCATTCTTCCAACTGCCTCCTTTAAACCTCAACACACAATCTCCGCCGTTGGATGCTTTCATCCAACGGCCACGCTCTAAACCCTAGCCTTTGAAGCATTCTTACCCTAATACGCAAGATTTTCTCACTTTTCCTTGTTTATGCAGGTTCTTATAGTTTTTTCAAAGGTTTTAAAAGAAGATTAAAGGTCAAGGATGATGATCCCCCGGGCCTTTATTCATTAAACAAGATTGCTATGCAGGGTTCAATAACACGTTTCATCAGTGCATCATGAGCACTGATGCCATTCTAAGCCCTCTACGTACCTGCACATCAACAAGACACAGCAAAGATTAAAACAAATAAAGAGTTTCAGTTTCGAAGACCCAAACACAGCAGAGATGAAGAATTAAACATTGATTATACAGTTTGGGGTGGATTACGGCTAAGATTGACATTCAAAAGCCTAATCCACTAAATTAAACACAGTTAAAGAACAAAAAGACAGAATTAGGCCGAATTAATCCTGACACACAGAGTTAAAGAAAAATTAATAGTGTTTAAAGAAAAATCAAAAATATCTATCATATCGAGAAGCCTCCAATGCCACATTAGAGGATAATTGATTCCTCTCAACTACCTAATGCCACCTTTAGCATCAAAGTGTTCAACAGAGGCCGAGTAATGACTAGAACAGAGGATATTTTCCTCAATACAGCCGAATAGTTATTCCAAGCCAAACAGAATTATTGCAAATATGACACAGAGCCTTAAAGTCAACAAAAGCTTCTAGCAAGCTTAATACTTAATGTAAAACAATTAATACAGAGGAAATATATGTAAACTTCTCCATTGAGCCCCTCAAATTCCAAGAAGAATTAACTATATTAATTGAACTCAAAAGATCTTTTCTCTCTTTCGACCTCCTCATCCTTCTATAAAATCTTATTGAGGAGCTCATTGTAAAGGGTTGGTTGCAAAACTTTGAAATATACTTTTTGCTCAAAATTTTCTACTTGTAAATAGTGTTCAAAGGCTCTTGCAGCTCTGTTTGTGATTAAATAAGTTATTCTGAGAAGTGAAGATGATTGCTGAACTAAAACATTGGACTTGAAGAATGTAACTGGTTTGACATCAATATACAAGCTGATTCTTCGGATCCTGGTTTATATCACTTGTGAAGTGCTTCTTTCTTTGTTAATTGTTTTCCATTTCATGTATGCCATTTTGTCCATTATTCTCTGATAAAGAAAAACAAGAATAGAGTTAGGATTTACTGTTTACAGTACCCTTCTCTGACTGATAAGCTTTATCTCAATGTTTTCCTCCATATTGTTTATTTAAGAATGATTCAATACAGTTCAAGCAGTTAGGAATGTTGGCGTTCCCTCGTCCTACTGTTTGCTTTAAACATCTTTCTTGAATGTTATTTTCATTATCTGCTTAACAGAGTTAGACTAGAAAAGTGATGGTGTGCCCTGTTTTCTAGCTTCTTTCTCCAAAGGTAAATTCTGAAATTTTCCCTAAGTGTATGTTGAAAGCAGGCTAGATTTAAAAGTATCTTATCTGATCTTACGTTGCAATTTGTTTCTCTTATCTGTTTTTATCCTTTCTAAAATTAATTATGAGGATTACTGGATTGTTTGTCTATTGAGTTTCTTTAATACAAACTTGTCCAAAGAGGTTTATGATGAGCCCTGCCCTTTGGTTAGTTTTAAACTATTACTTAAAGGCTTTTCTTATTTGGACAGACTGTTAAATCCTAGTTGAAATTAGTGTCTGTTTCCACTCCTTCAACACTTTTATTGTTTCCATTCCATCATTCAATCTCGATGATATTGTGATATAGATGACTTTCCCCTTGGACCACTCTTGAAATTGTTGCACAATTAAAGCTCTTTTATGACTCCATAGCCCAATGGACTAAAAACCAGCGTTATATCTATCTTATCAGCCAAAACTTGTTCTGATTACTTGAAACTTCACACCTTTGAAACTCTTTCCATTTAGGACTTTCCACTCAACTAATAATCATGCTTAACCATCCAAAAACAAATAAGAACCCTCGGTCTTCATAACTAGCCTAATATCATACCATAAAAGCATTAAAGATAAATCAATCTTTTCACTTATTGGAGAGATCCCTCTCCGGATTCAAGAGGGCTAGATCCTAGAATCCCAAAGTGGTTCAAGTGTCCTCTCCACATTTTTGGTCTCACGAATCTACCAAATTACGAGGAGATAACACTCCCTAATCCCTTGGAGAAGTATAAGCTTCAAGGATTTTAGGTTAAGGGTATAGTTAGCTCTTATGCAATTGAGTTGGAATCTCTCTTCATAAACCTCTAAGGATTCATTTTTCCCTTGGGTCATTTTGAAGATATCCTCTCTTTTTTTCCCTTGATTTACAATATTCCCTGTATTTTTTATTAAAATATTGTTGCATTTGAGCCCAAGTGGTGATGTTGCCTCCTTCCAAGATCATGAACCAAAACAAGCTTTCATCCTTGAGGGTGGAAGGAAACAACTTTAGTGTTTTCTCATCATAAATGTAGTAATAGTTTCTACAAAGCACAACAAACTCAAACATTAACATATTAGGGTCATAAAAAACACCTACTTGGACACCTCCCCAACAATGACCCCAAAAAGTGATGAGCCCTAGTATTGCAACAAGAGTGTTGCAACTCCCAAGTATACCCACTTTAATTATCAATTTGTAGTTCCTATAAAATTAAGAGGTGGCACTTTTATATGCAATGTAAGCTAATCTCTACTCAAGTTTCTCTGAGGCAATGGACCAAACCAAGCTATACAAAGATCATTCTATCAACTGAATCTAGATTTGTAAGAATGAAAATATATTGCATAAAATCAAGTTCTAATCTACTTGCAAGAATGTAAATGTTAATATAATTGAGGAAATAGAAATTCTAGTCTACGTGTAGAAATGTAAATATTAATCTACTTGCAAAAATCTAAATGCTAACCTACTTGCAGAAATGTAAAGGTTACTCTACTTGCAAAAATGTAAAGGATACTCTACTTGCAAAATGTAAAAATTAATCTATTTGAATAATGTAAACATTAATCTACTTGTTGAAATTTAAAGGCTACTCCACTTGCAAAACGTAAATTTTACATCAAAGGAAATCCTAGTCTATGCATAAGAAATAACAATGCTTGAAATGGAAACCCTAATTTAGGAAACATAAAAAGAGAAGGAAAACCTAATCTACCTTGAATAAAGTAACAAGCATGAAATAAACCCTCTCTCACTACGTCCAAAAGAAATTATGTCCTAGTAACAAAGTTAATTCAGTGCTTCATAAAGTAATCATGCAAATCATCATTGTACCATTTAATTCATGAACTTGTTTACTAACCCTAATTGTAGAGATGAATTGTAGTGGTGAAGAGATGAGTCTTAACTGGTCTCTAATATTACTCAATCATGGTTTCAGAGCCTAAGGGGAATTATGAAGTGTTAGGAAGAAAAATAAAGCTTTAAGGACAATTTTGGTCAAGTTTGGAGAGATTCTACATGCTGCTACAAAATTGCCCTGTTTTCCTACAAAATTGAATACATGAGAATTTTGAGGGCTAAAAAGGTGATATGAAGGTGAGGAAGGGTAGTGGAAGGTGGAATGAGGTTGTATGGTTTCCTTTTCAAGCTTAGTACCCCTCAGGGGCCCATATTACATAAGGAGAAATGCACATGGTGGCTTTCAACAAACCAAAAATGACCTCTCAGTGAACAATGTTTTTGAAGAAGTTGTTGAGGAAGGAAGGAAGGAGAAGATGGTATGATGGGAATTGGAAATGGAAATTCTATACCATGCAATCCAACAATAGTACCTTCATACCAAAACATTTACTAAAATTTTCCAAACATCTAAAGCATGTTAACATTATAAATTGTAGAAAATTAAACTAAAAGGAAAGGATGACTTGAATTTTATTTGGAATCTTCCTACTTCATGCAAAATGAAACCTATATTTTTATGCTTTTCAACAAAAATATCACAACAATATTTCCCAAGAAGTATGATTAGTAACTCTACATAGACAACTTTTTTATATAAACAACACTTGCATCAAGTAAATATTGTTAATCTTAAGCACACAATAGGAAGATGAAAAATAAATTGTAAAAATGAGATAGCTTAGTTCCTGGGTTGAACCCTAACCCAAGGGAACTCAACCCTATAAAACATACTCAAATTTAAAGCAACAATATACTTCTCATTGATCTCAAAAAGTTCTCAAGTACATGGAATGAAAATGACAACTAAAATATATTAGACCTAGCAGTCACTACTCTTCTCTAAAATTTACAATCCTCTTAAGCCCTTAGGCTTCATTATTTATACAAAAATGGATAAAGGGAAAACTCCTTGGAAGGAGGGTTTCTTCCCTTAAAAATCCCTAAAAAGGTGGATCTAACTCCCTGAGATCCTCACAATCTTTGAGTGAATCAAATATTAGTATATCCTCAAATTTTGGGTGAATAAATACAAGGAGAAATGAGTTGTAGGTGAGTAAATGTAGGGTAAAATCCTCATACATATTCTCCACCTACCTTCAACATACTTCTGCACAATAAATGAACCCTTTTCCTACACATTAATCATGATAGGTCAGAAGATATGATAAGCATCCTTTAACCTTCCTAATAAACACAATATAGTCAAAAAGGTGTTATCAAATGTGAGGAGAGAGGTAAATGTATGTTGAAGGATTTCCATATGGGCCTTGTTATATGCCTATTAGTGACACCCATCAATATCATCTGGAAATTCCAATTCCTCATCTTAGTTCTTGAGCACCAAATATTTGTTTAATTTATGGATCATGCTTCTATCTTGGTTGGAAAGTGAGGTCATTTGGTTTCATCACCTAGGTGGTGCTCTCTTAAACCCCTTTGATTTAGCTACTTGAGATTCATGCTTGGTCTCATCCTAATGCATCGGGGTATTCACGGTGTAATTAGCTAAAATCATGGCATCGTCAGTATATCAAGGGGGCATGTTTATAGTATATGGTTTGTTTCCATAATTCATCTTGATATGAGATTTCAATGGACTCAAACAAAGGTGGGGAGATATTCATGTAAACAAAAATATGTCTGTAAGAAGTGTATTTCCCACTACTAGTGAGCTCCAATATTTCTACAAAAGGTCCTATTGCATTACCAATTCCTTCAAGAATTTTTGGATCCCATCATTCTTTAGAAAATGAGAACATTCTCACCCATACTAGAGCTACTAGGAATTATTCTTTCTCTAGGCTATATTTTTCCTCCATAAACCTCATGAAAATCCCCACATTGTTGAAAAAACAAGGGTATTTTCAAATATATTAGCTTTTTCCTCTAGATATATGAAAATAACTATGAAGAAACCTCGAGCACTTAGTTCAAGATCAACTTGGCCTTTTGATTATCATTTTTTATACATCCATCTTACCAGGTCTCTTTCAGTGGGTGAAAAGCCTATAAATTTGTAGATAAGGGTGTGATTTTTCATATAACAAATATAGCCACCAAGTTTATTATATCTTACCTTGTATATGGGGCATTTTTATACTTTCAACAAGAATATGCTCTTAAATTTTATTTTTCCATTGAATTCCTAATAGAGTGTTATTAGTGGGATCTTAGTCTTTATCTTTGACCTAAGAACTCTCCCCTTTATTTGATCTTAGTTGGTTTCCCCTTTTCAATTCATTCTTATAGGATATATTTTCACCCATTCCTCCATGAGCGCCCATACAATCACCCATCTCTGACGATAGTGGCTTAAAACTTGTAGACAATAAGGAGGATGCATCACTATGTTTAGAAAGTTGCATGGAAATTCATGGAGCCAGAAGCCCTAACCAGAACTTTGTAGAGTGTACATCCTATATATGAAGCCCTTATTAAAAGTAATCAAATATACTATATAAATAGAAAGCAAGAGCAATGTCACACCTGTTTAAATATGACAATATGAAGTTTTTTAGGAAAATTCTAATTCATAAAACTAAAAAAAGAATACGTTTGCATTGAAGAACTAGAATTCCTACTTTATAAATAATTATGAATTGATTTGAAAATGTTTTGGATAACTTGTTATGTATTTCAATAACCTCCCACTCAATTTAACAATTAAATGATCTAGTTTGTACTTGACAATTTGCGGAATTTATGCTTGAAAGTGGTGTATGAATTTTTAACCGTTTATGTGTCTTAAGTTCATTTGTTTTTTCTGAAATTTAACATGTATAACAGCAACATAATGCAGCAATAAAACATTCAAACACAACAACAAAATTAATCTATGAGTTCACCCGAATCTCATGGGCTACGTCTCCTTTGAGCTTTGTCATCTTAACTCGGCTCTTTGGGACTATGGTAAGGTTTCTTTTAAAAATTCCACACTTAACTCCAATGGATACTAAACTGATACAAAGGGCTAATAATACCATCTATATCCCTCTCATGGCTGTCCAAACTCTGCAAACAGCTTTAGGCTCCCTTTGACACGATTCCTTCTGTCGGTGCTCTGAGCTACTCTGAGCTTCTAAATGGCACAAACTCCTTCAAAATTTTATTTTTTCACTAAAACCACTCCTATTGTATCTAGAACACATCATACACCCAATATCAACTGATAAATTGCTCAAATCGAGCACTACATCCCCAAACTAGGCTATCGTCCACGGTTTGCCCAGGGCTTCCCAAAACTTCACATCAGCTTCTCGAGCTCTAGAAGTTCTCAAAATGTTCTAAAACCACTTTCATTGGTTCCAAAATGTCTGAATTAGTAAATATAGACTATTCATTCATCAAAAATAGCCTCCGGCTACTCCGGTTTTGCCTCCAACACCTGTCAGCACCCCCTGGCACTAGGGTCACTAAAAACTTATATGTTGGGTTTTAGACCTCTATAAGTACTCCAAACTTTCTGAAACCTCTGCCATTAGATTCAAGATTCTGTTTACAATCAACAATGACTACTGGTTCGCTGCATATGATCTCTAGCTGCTCTGGCTAGGCCCTGCACTGCTGCTAGAAAAAGTTGGCACTAATGGCCCCTGGAACTTTACTGGAGCTTTTCGGCTTTCTAAAGTTCTCTACAGGCTCTTTAAACCATACCAAAAGATTCAGAACATCTGAAATATCCAATTTTGACTATTATATCTCTGGATAAGGCCTCTAGCTCCCTTGTCTAGGCCTCAAACTAATTCTGCCTCCTGGTGGCCCTTATGGCCCCTTGAACTTCATTGAAGCAAAAACCTGCTTAGAAGCTCTCTGATAGCTCTTCAACATACTCCATTGAGTCTAGAAGTTCTAAGATAGTCGAAATTGACTATTTTTTCACTCAATTTCGTTCAATAATGAGGGATTTATGGCCAAAACAAAATTTTCCCAATATCCCTTTAAAAACTCCTCCAAAACTGGAGGAACTCTAGTTAAGAACGCTAAACTGGTGTACTCTCCAAAATTGGCAAATCCGCTCCAAATTAGGCGGTGACCGCTGGTGGTTAGCATTAAATGTCGGGGGTATGCTCACATTACCATTTGAACTGCCGGCGGAATTGACGTTAAGCACAACCATAACAACTAAAGACGACATTTATTGCTTGAATCCACGTGGCCACATGGCGGTTGAAAAACCATTAGACCCTCGGTTTAAGGCCTTAGGCTAGGGTTCTCAGTCGGAGTCACGTGGAGGGGTCAGGCTAGCCCTAAGGGGCTAGTCCCTTAAATTTTCCGCCCTTTACAATTTGAAATGTCAAATAGGTAATGTGACCCTTAGAGGTTAAGTCATAATGTGTAGCCCAGATGGTCGAGCTTATGCACTCACAGGCGAGCGACCCGAGGTCGAATCCTGTCACTGCACAAAAATTTTAATAGAACATTTCTCCGGCCTGGGCCCACGTGGCAGCCTCCGGGCTTGCCACATGGCACCCTTTAATTGGCCAAGAACCCAAAAAGTCAATCCAACCACAAAAAAACGTTTTCCACTTGTCAACAAATAATTCGCCTGAATGGAATATTCTTTTTTTAATTTTTTCCAAATTAAAAAAATCAAATTTGGTCAACTCATTTTTGGAGTTTATTGGGTTTTTCAAACCTCAATAACTTCTGCATATGACCTCGGTTTTGTGAACCATTCATGGCACTAGAATTGCAACGACGAGACCTTTCTAGTCATTCAGGTTGCAAACATTTATGAGAACTTTCAGTTTTGAGCATTTTTTAAAACTTGGACATGATCCCCTGATCACACCTCCCCACTAGGAATCTTTTGGACCCCAAAAGGCTGATATACTGATCTATACAGTAGATGAGAGTACAACACCCTCTTCTCTTCAGCCTCCAGATACTTGCCTTGCATGGCTAGTGACTTTGAACCACAACTAGAAAGCAATTGACTCTTCCCTTCCTGGATACGCTTGTCCTCCTATCCAGAACTGTCTTTCTTGCACTCACTCAGAAATTTCTGGTGAGAAATTTGCAAAAGGAAACTGAACATCACTACCTTGATCAATGATCCAAGGTGGCTCAAACAAATGAGAGATTACATTATAAAATACATGCATACAACCGAAATTTTCATATGTACAAAGGAGTATGTCTTGTTGTGTTAAGAAGTGCATCCACTTCTTACCAAGCCACTTCCACGGAGACTTTTGTTGCTGCAACTCTTCTTCATGTGAAACTTCCATTTTCACATCAATAATGGAATCCTTGGATCCACCTTCGCTAGTATTTCTATCCTCTTGCTGCATGTGCTTGGGAAGACTAGTTGGATGCAAAGTCCAACAACGGGAAACAACATGTCCCCTCTTCTGGAAATATGTGCAAATATTATGGAACTTCTTTAAAAGTTTCCTTTGCCTCAGCTACTTCCTGTATTCTTTCTTCCTCATCCAACATCTCAAAACGTCATGGTTAAGTCGACCACAATATGTACAGCAAATCTTTCTTCCATTTAAGCATGAAAAATTATCATGCCTTGAAGAAACACAATCAAATTGATCATGGGAATATTTATACCTCTTGTGATGCTTTGCATGTTCATCCTTTTTTCCTTCATGAGGAGATAAACTAGTAGAGGCTCCAGTTTTCATTTGCAGACTAACATCATCGTTCTTGTCTTGAAAATTGTCTGAACTCGCATGCTTGCCATAAGCTGCATGTCTACCATCTTCTTGCTACAACAAAGGCTTAAAGCAATGGCAATCATCTTTGAAAAAAATTTGACATATTTGCATCTTAGAACTTGGAAAAAACTTTCTCTTTGTAGTAGCCTCACATGCCTTCATGGCTTTGGAGTCTTTGCTATTAAACTACACATAACCAAGACCAAGATTCTTGGGTCGTTTCCCAACCAAAATAGGATCAACCATGCCTTGTGCATGCTTTCCTAAACCCTTGCCTTCATAGCCCATTTTAATCATTAACTTGGACCCTGAACCTCTCGTATGCTTTTCAAAATAACCAACACATCTTTCTAAAGAGGAAATTGAAGACAAATTAGAGTGGATTACCTCTTCCTCACGCATGTTCTTGGTTAAAGCCTCTTGGGCTTGATGGAGCTGCATCTCCATATCGTGCAATATTTAAATAATTTCTTCCTTCTCTTGCTTCATGGAAAACAATTTTTCACGAAGTTCAGTGCTTTCTCTTTCGTCCTCAAACAGAATCTGCACCATGTCCTTCAAAATAATAAGTCACGCTTCATATCTTCATTGAATAATCTTGTGGAGGAAACCTCACTTGTAGAATTTGTCATTATGATGTCAATGAACAAAAGTAACTTCAAAAAATTTCACAAATCTTTCAAAACAAATTACAAAGCTTTTTTAAACCAAATCGTTGTAGAGACAAACTCTTATTCAAGCAACCAAACAACAAACAAACTCCAAGAGCTTCTTAACAAACAATCGCCAAGAGAGTTTGTGTTCCAAGAGTGACCTTGAGTTCCTTTGGGATAAGGAAGATGCCTTAATCCCTTTCTTCCTTTTTTTCCTCTCTAGGACTTAGCTAATTAGTAGCTATCCCTTCACCTCCAGCAAACTTCAAACAACAGTCAGTTTGCAAACAGTAAAACAATCAATCTTTTCCATTGTTTAAACACCTTTCAAGCTATACAAGCAATAGCTTGCTCTGTCAATCAAGCAACAAAGTGCTCTGATACCAACCTGACCTGAAAATGGTCTGGATAACTTGTTATGTATTTCAAGAACCTCCCACACAGTTTAACAATTAAATGATCTAGCTTGTACTTGACAATTTGCAGAATTTATGCTTGAAAGTGGTGTATGAATTTTTAACTATTTATGTGTCTTAAGTTCATTTTTTCTTGCTGAAATTTAATATTTATAACAACAACATAATGCAGCAATAAAAAATTTAAACACAATAGCAAAATTAATCTAGGAGTTCACTCGAATCTCGTGGGCTATGTCTCCTTTGAGCTTTGTCATCTTGACTCGGCTCTTTGGGATTATCGTAAGGTTTCTTTTACAAGTTCCACACTTAACTCCAATGGATACTAAACTTATCCAAAGGGCTGATAATAACATCTATATCCCTCTCATGGCTGTCTAAACTCTGCAAACAGCTTTAGGATCCCTTTGACATGATTCCTTCTGTCGGTGCTCTGAGCTACTCTAAGCTTCTAAATGGCACAAAATCCTTCAGAATTTTGTTTCTGTCACTTAAACCACTCTTTCTGTATCCATCACACATCAGACACCAAATATCAACTGATAAATTGCTCAAATCGAGCACTGCATCCCCAAATTAGGCTATCCTCCATGGTTTGCCCAGGGCTGCCCAAAACTTCACATCAGCTTCTGGAGCTCTAGAAGTTCTCAAAATGTTCTGAAACCACTTTCATTGGTTCCAAAATGTCTGAATTATTCAATATAGAATATTCATTCATCAAAAATGGCCTCCGGCTACTCTGGTTTCGCCTCCAACACCTATCGGCACCCCTTGGCACTAGGGTCAATGAAAACTTCTATGTTGGGTTTTCGACCTCTAGAAGTCCTCAACACTTTCTAAAACCTCTTCCATTAGATTCATAATTCTGTTTACATTCAATAATGACTACTGGTTCGCTGCATATGATCTCTAGCTACTCTAGCTAGGCCCTGCACTGCTGCTGGAAAAAGCTGGCACTAATGGCTCCTGGAACTTTACTGGAGATTTTTGGCTTTCTAAAGTTCTCTACAGGCTCTGTAAACCATACCATCAGATTCAAAACATCTAAAATATCCAATTTTGACTATTATATCTCTAGATAAGGCCTCTAGCTCCCCTGGCTAGGCCTCAAACTGATTCTGCCTCCTGGTGGCCCTTGTGGCCCCTTGAACTTCATTGAAGCATAAAATTGCTTAGAAGCTCTCTAATAGCTCTGCAACATACTCGATTGAGTCCATAAGGTCTGAGATAGTCGAAATTGACTACTTTTTCACTCAATTTCGTTCAATAATGAGGGAGTTATGGCCAAAACAAAATTTTCCCAATATCCCTTTAAAAACTCCTCCAAAACTAGAAGAACTCCAGTTAGGAGCACTAAACTGGTGTACTCTCCAAAATTGGCAGATCTGCTCCAAATTTGGCGGTAACTGCTGGTGGTTAGCATTAAATGTCGAAGGTATGGTCACATTACCGTTTGAACCGTCGACGAAATTGACGTTAACCACAATCGTAACAACTAAACACGGCATTTATTACTTGAATCCGCGTGGCCACATGGTGGTTGAAAAACTGTTAGAGACTCAGTTTAAGGCCTTAGGCCAGGGTTCTCAGCCAGAGTCATGTGGAGGGGTCGGGCTAGCCCCTTAAATTTTCCGCCCTTTACAATTTGAAATGTCAAATAGGTAATGCGACCCTTAAAGGTTAAGTCGTAATGTGCAGCCCAAATGGTCGAGCTTATGCACTCGCAGGTGGGCGACTTGGGGTCGAATCTTATCACCGCACAAAAATTTTAATAGACCATTTCTCCGGCCTGGGGCCACGTAGCACCCTTTAATTGGCCAAGAACCCAAAAATTCAATCCAACCACAGATAAAATTCTGCCACTTGTCAAAAAATAATTCACCCAAATGGAGTATTCTTTTTTTTAGTTTTTTCCAAATTAAAAAAGTCAAATTTGGTCAACTCATTTTTTGAGTTTAATGGGTTTTTCAAACCTCAATAACTTTTGCATACGACCTCGGTTTTGCAAACCATTCACGGCGCAAGAATTGCAGCAACAAGACCTTTCTGGTCGTTTAGGTTGTAAACATTTCTAAGAACTTTCATTTTTGAGCATTTTTTAAAACTTGGACATGATCTCATGATCATGAATCCCCTAACACCATGGAAACAATTTTAATTATTCTTATAGGGGGTGAAATCTTTTCTCTAGAAGACATAGATTTTGGAGTTAAGCAGTTCTCCACCATGAAAGCTAAGGAATTTGAGGGCTACCAAGTTGAAAATTTTAAACTAGGAGGGCTTATCCTCACCCCTCACATACACAAGCTCTTCAATTTGGAAATGAAGCAAATATTCCCTATACCCTAGACACAAAGCTTCATTGTACCTATCTTTAAAACTGGGGATAAAAACAACTCCTTTTAAATATAAGACTAAATTAGCACCATTTTTTTCAAGCTATACATAATTATTTTGGAAAACAAGAACAAATATGCGTGGAAATATATGATAAAAGAGCTAAAGTCTAAGCTAGGTTTAGGAGATATCACTGTATTGTGCACCTTGTGCACCACCTTATAACTCTCCAGATAATTTGAGGAGTGTATCAACAATAAATTCAATCTCTTTTGTTGTTGCATTGCCTTAAGAAAATATTTTTGACATAGTTACCATGACACATATTTGGAAGAGATAAAGGTTCCTCTTAAATTGTGGGTTCTTGTGACAATGTTGTATGAGACCATATTTCCCTGTTTAGGATCATGTAGGGTTGATCAGAAGAAATTAACTATAATATCATAGTCAAACAATAGTGTCCTTTGTCCCATGCCTTTTTTAAATATGCATTGGTAAGTTAGAACAAGGTTGGAAGAAGCAGGTTGGATTGGCCCCACTCTCACTAGTATACTTATCACTCTTCTTATTTACACTAATGATATTGTTATTTTGGCAAGGAGTCCTTACGATATTGGCAAGAAATTAAGAATCCTCTAATATTTCTATTCCAAGATGTGTATGGTTGCTAATATTGACATAACAAAGTCATGATAATTGAATATAGAAATATCATATATGATACATTCATATATGACAACAACAACTTGAATGGAGTTCCTTCATACAAATATCTTCAAATCAATATCCATTGCAAGCTCAACTAGAATTATAACATTGATAAAATGATAAATGAAGAATGGAAAGCTTGTTATGGACTTCAAAACAAATATAATCAAAGAGATCTTTGGAAATAGGATTAAAAAAAATTACTCTTTCAGACTCTCTCACCCTTTTATTTTATATGGATGTGAGGTTTGGGGATGCAATCTTTCGGCAAAGTCATGCAAGAAGATATAATAAATACATAATTTAACCTAAAATCTCAATATTATTAGGGAAATTCACCCTATCTTATCCTACTCATCAAATCAAGTATTTTTCCCATTAAAAGCATGGTTATGACTAGGTATCTTATTTATAAAAAGAGGTTAAATAATATGGAAGGCAGGAGGTTTCCTGAAATTTCTTCTAACTCTAGCCAAAACCACCTTCAAGTCAAGTAGGTATGTCATAAGCATCCTCATTATTGGCTCTACCATTGGGGAATAAAGTATTATTTTGATCATTGTGCAAAATAAGGATAATATTAAAAATATTATTACCTCAAAATTAAGAAGAAATTATGGGATGATAAAGAGTTAAATGGAAAAATGAAACTAAGATATGGTGATCAATCAAAATATTGAAAATAAAAAATATCTCTCTATTTTGACCAGCGTAAGAAAGAAAATAAAAATTGCTAAAATAATAACAAATTATTATGAGCTCCATAATGGAATTAGGCCCATCGATAAATTCACAAAACACAACGGGATGAAAGACTTTATTATTTTTGTGACACTAGAAAGGTTGAAAATGAAAAGAATTTTCTCTTAGATTGTCCAACTTATACTCAAATTAGATCTAAATTTCAAAATTTTTGACACTATCAACTCCTTCTTGATCTTTTACTCAATAAAACTATGGTGATGCTGAAATGCTTATCTTAATGCTTGTCAAACATAGAAAGAAAATTCTAAAGAATTATGAGTAATCTCTTACCTTTTAAAGGACAAATATATCATATTCGATCTTAGTGGATACTAATACATCATCGTCGTCATCGTCATCATCACCATCAAAAATTATTTTTTACTATTTGTAAAATTTCGTCTTTAAATTTTTCTAAAAATTTTAAAGGTGTATTTATAAATTACTATCACTTTTTTAAAATTGTCTCTCTCTTTTTAGTTTATTTTTTAAATGATTCTTTCTTTAAGTTTTAGATTGTAGTTTAGTAAAATTATTTCATAATGTTGCTAAAATATGAACTAACTCTCATGAGCTACATAATGAAATTGGGTGTTAAGCAATTCACAAACACCGTGGGATGCAATAATCTATATCTTTGTGACATTAAGAGGATTGAAGACAAAAGACACTTTCTTACAAAGTGCCTACGCACATCCACATTAGAATTTAATTTCAAAATATTTGTTACAATAGTGACTCTCCTAACCTCCTAAGTCCTCAAAACTAAGCTAATATTGAAATAGTTTTCTTAATGTTTTTTGAACATATAAATAAGATTTTAAAGAAATTTAAATAATCTTTATATTTTTGGAAGTTTGATAAATCGATTATAGTCTCAATAGAAATGAATAATAATTATCATCATATAATTTTAAATATTAAAATTAATAAGAAAAAATAGATTTTAATGGAATTGTCTACGGAGGCAGAGGAATTGCTCGGATGGCCAAAACTGGCTAGAATTCGGGCAATTTTTTTTTTTTAAAATATTGTAGTAGCAGTGTTTGAATCATGTTTTTGATGGTGGAAATGGATTCAGCACCATCAAAAACCTTTAGGGCAACCAAAATATTAAAGTTTGATAGCTATAACCTGGATTTACAAAAATCTCTCTCAGATTTTCTTAAAATCTTATCGAAATTTACATGATTTTCAGGAAAAAAACAAAATAGTTACACTACGGCAATTTTAATTCATTACCAAATACATATACAATATTATATAAATTTAGAAAAAAAACTTTAATAAAAAAATAGAGTAATATTCAAAATAAAATTTGATTTTTAAAAATAAAAAATATATTAATTTAGAATGACGAATTTAATGTATCCAATATTATTGATTGAAACATGCCAGTTTTAATTTTTAATATATAATTGATGAGTTATATTTATAATATTTTAGACTTTGAGAATATATATATATATATATGTATTATTAAAAAATACTTATAATTTATAGTTTCTTAATCATAATTAATTTTTAAATATATATTTTGTTGTTAATCATTTTAAAATAAATTATTTTAATAATATCCAAAATACTTAAAATTGGCAAAATCACTATTTTATTAACATCAAAAAAACTTTAAAAAAAAATTAACTGCTATTTTATTAACAACCCAAGGACATAGAGTTGTCATAATATTTATATATTATGGTTGACATCTATTTTGTGTGCTTTCTAACATTTAACATTTATTTATTATGATTGACATCTATTTTGTACACACTCTAACACTTATTTATTATGATTGACATCTATTTTGTGTGCATTCTAAAATTTATTTAATATAGTTGACATCTATTTTGTGTGCATTCTAATATTTATTTATTATTATTGACATCTATATGCACACTCTAAGAATTTAAAGTTGTCTAAAATTGTTTTAGCATTTCTTTATGTAAATAAAGAAACAATGTTTTGCTTGTATCCCAAAAACACAATCTTTTATTATTATTCAATCACCATTATTTTGTTAACATCATTTTTTTTTTTTTTTAAAGCGCCCCAACCATTTCATGTTGTTTTAACATTTTTTAATATTTGTCAACAACAATGATAGCATACTAAAGCTTCGTGTTGTCCTAACAAAACTCAATAACCAAAGAAATCATTTTGTGAAATATATTTTTATGTAAAGGTCCTTTGACAAGCCACCAAAGGAATCATCCAGTGCAATGAAAAGATTTCATGGGTCTAGACGCGCGTGTGCGACAGAGTTGTTGTAACAATTCTGACAACTATGATTGTTCCAATTGCTTAGAGGTTTCTTGTTCTTTCTGTGCATCTATGACGACTTCCTAAAGACTTAAGTCGTCGTTACATTTATTTATGTTAATTGATGTTGAGCGGTTACTATTTGAGAATTCTCGCAACATTTTATGTTGGTGAATGAGCACTCTTTTGGTGAATTGCATCTTATAGCTCTCTTAAACATTTATTTATGATGATCAAAGTTGTCTTCACTTTCATTTATGTCACGCTCCATTACCCACTCTTGTTATGCATGATTAATCATCAACTATCGACTTAAATAAAGTATTGATCATGTAAACATTATGAACTTTTTCAATGATTTCATGGTGCATGCTATTTGACATAATGCATAGGATATCAATATGATTTTTTTTTGGTAAATATTAAACATCATGTAATAATTGACTTATTTTTTTCACCTTATTTATTAAATATCATTTTATTCTTATTTAATAGAAAATGTGGAAATACAATAAACTAGTGTTTGGTTTATTAACTTATTGCATGGTGTTTAATTTTTACCTATCTCAATCAATCAAAGGAATTATTTAGTGAAATGAATAGTTTTTTTCTAACCAAATGCTCATGGCTACTAAAAGTATGTGTTGAAAGTATTATATGTGGTTGGTAATAAAATGTCAGGCACATCCTGCTTCCATAATTAGGATCAATTTACATATTCAAATAACTAAAAAATTCAATCCACTTATGTAATGAGAGGAAATGGATACAACATAGTTACTTGTTAATATCAAAAAAATGTTAGGCGTGTATTATGATTTTGCTGGATAGAGTCTCTGTCTTGAGTGTAGTATTTATTTCAATTGTTGATTTTTGGAATATTCTGGAATATGAAGGATAAGAGTCTCACTTCTATTCTTTTGATTACAGAATATTCTTGAAATCTAATTGAGAAAAATTCAATAGTTTTTGTGATCAAAACCAGTGATATGTTTAGTATTATGATACTAATTTTTTTACTAACAATTTGATTTTCATCGTATTTTTCCTCTCCATTAAATGCAAATATTCTTATCAGCTTTTTGTTATAAGTATAATAAAATCTCTAAATTTTAAAGTTTTTAGAGTATTCAATATTTATCTTATTTATAAAAAAAAAAAGAATGATAATTTTACACATATATATATATTTTTTAAATATGAAAGAAAAAGATCAAAAATTAAAATAGGAAAAGATTAGTAAAATAATAAAAGTTCACAATTGAAGAAAAAAGTTAAAAAATAAATACATAAATACATGACCACAATCAAAGCATTCTTAATAATGTTAACGGATATAAATACAAAAACATTTACAAGAATTTGAATCAAAAATAAAGATAGACATTTTATTTATTTATTTATTTATATGGGAGATATATTAAATTTGGCATATATCCCTTCTTCTTCTTTTTTGGGTGGTATCAGACATTTACATTTTTTCTAATATCTTTAATGTAAATGATTCATGTCATATTTCTTAATTCATAAATTAATGAAATAAGTTTAAATTGATGATTTTAATTAACACATCCTTGTTGAGATTTTTAAATTAAATTTGGAGAAAATCTCATGAATATGACAACAATAGGATTTGTTGCTAAATTGACTCCATCTAATCTTGATGTGGAGTTATTGCAGCCTATTTTGTTGTGATTGAATTTATGATTCAGTTTCTACTCTCAGCTGTAAAATGTAAGCCCGTAGAGGCAAATATGCATGAGGGATGTGAGGTGAGTGGAAGAGAAGTGCAGATGAGAAACTCTGTTGTTGTAATTCTCCTGTTGATGAATGAGATTGTCGATGCCTCTGTTTGGTGGATGTAGCCTAGATTGGTTGGGTGAACCACGTTAAATCTGTTGTCTCATTTTTTATGTTGTGTGTGTGTGTTTGATTGTTTATTTGTTTTTCTGCTATGCTTGACTCTAACAATTGGTATCAGAGCAATTAGGTTGAGTCTGTGTGCGTGGATCAAGTTGTAGGACTGCTGCAATTTGTAATCATTCAACCAGAGGCTGTGTGGTGTTTTCTTTCGTCGAGAGGGCGCGAGGTTGGGAGCAAACCGCGCTGGTCCGAGAGCAGCGTAATTGCTGTGGAATTACAGAGGGAGCACTACAGAAGTTGCGTGCATGTGTGAGGGCCGTGACTACCGGGATATGTGCGTTGGACCTTAAGACAGTAAGTCGTAAGCTGTCGTCGAGTGGGCACCAGTCCGAGAGCTACCGTCCGACAGCATTGTAGTTGCAGATCGATATGGCATAGATGAGGTGTTGCACGTGAGCTGGATGATCGACATCTTAAGATACATGTGATGGCTGCAAAATGTGTGTTGGTTCTATTGCATCTTGCAATACAATCCAATTCAAAACGTGTTGAAAACTTTGCGTATGGTAATCGTGCATAACACAGAGCTCAATTAATTTATGCTGCTGAATTTTGATTTGCGTCCTCTATTCCATGAGCTCGTAAGCTGGAGGACGTATTTATGTGCTTAATTTCTAAGGTTTAGCAGCGCCGTGGAGATTGAAAGATCGTGAGCTGGAGTTGGAGGACTGTGCATGAGCTGGTATGTGCGTTGAACCTTGAGCTGGTATGTACGTATGAATGCAGGTCGACGTTGATAGAAGGTGCATGATTGTCATTTAAATCGATTTGTATATTGAAAATGACATTGTACTTCAAATGCCATAGTCAAGAAGTCAACTTTAAATGGTGAAAATATATCAATTTATATATGGAATACCATTATAATCGAATGCCATTATATATTGAATGCCATTATATGTTAAAATGCCTTAAGTATTCATTTTAAATCGATTGATTGTAATATCGATTTAAATGAGTCTTGTACAAATTGTGATATCGATATTATATATCAAGTTATAATAATATGCCATTAGATTGGGCCTAGGGCCTAGGGCATAGGGCATTTTTTTTTAAGGGAATTTTTTATCAAAATTATTAATTTTGATTAAAAATAAAAATCTTCATTTATTAAGATTTGAGATTGGAGATTTTTTTGACACAAGCTACTCAAAATGGCAAAAACCCAAAGTGCTCAATTTGAGATCGAGAAGTTCAATCGGAAAAACAACTTCGAGATCTGGAAAGTTAAGATGCATGATCTACTCGTGCAACAAGGCATGGCGAAGGCACTTTTGGGCAAAGCCAAACAACCTTTCGCCATGACGGATGACGAATGGAGTGACGTCGATGAAAGAGCACTGAGTGGCATTCGATTTTGTTTGGTAGATGATGTTTTGTTTAACATCGTGTCAAAGAAAACTGCTGCTGGTTTGTGGACAAAACTTGAAAAGCTGTACATGAAAAAATCCTTAACCAATAGGATTCTCCTGAAGAGATAGTTGTACAGCTTGTGCATGAAGGAAGGTACATCAATTACTGAGCATTTGAATACCTTTAATACTCTCCTGGTACAGTTAGAAAGTATAGAAGTAAAATTTGAATCAGAAAATAAAGATGTAACTTTATTATGCTCGTTGCCCGAGTCATGGGATCATTTTGTTACTTCTATAAGTCTTAGTTCATTAGAAACCCTTGAATTTGATGACATTGTTGGAGCTTTGTTATTTGAAGAAACAAGGAAAAGGTCAAATTCAGAAACCTCTACATTAGAAGCAATGATGGTTAGAGGTCGTTCTAAAGAAAGACGCTTCAGTAAGCAGAACAACTCACGGTCAAAATCGAAAGGGAAGAAGAGTAAGGTAAAGTGTTGCTTTTGTGGCAAATCAGGACATTTGAAGAAGGATTGTTGGAAGAGACAGTAAACATCCAAAGGAGACTCTTCGACAGAGAAAAAAGAAGCAAACACGACAGATACAGGTTCGGCATCCGGTTCAGGTATGAGTGATGAAGTGTTATTAGTTAGTTTGTCTAATCATGATCAACATTGGTTGTTAGATTCTAGTGCGTCAAATCACATGTGCATTCATAGAGAGTGGTTTAAATCTTATAAATCAATCAATGATGGAGTAGTTTACATGGGAAATGATGTCTCTGTGGGAATTGGAAGCATCCAGATTAAAATGTTTGATGGGACAAATAAAATATTAATTGATGTAAGACACATGCCTGAACTCAGAAAAAACCTCATTTCTCTAGGAGTGCTAGACACAAATGGATATAAAACCTTTATTCAAGACGGAGTAATGAAAGTTTATAAAGGAATTTTACTAGTAATGAAAGCAAAGAAGGTTGGAAATCTTTTTTAGTTAAAAGGAAGAATAGAGTCAGATCATGCTTCTACAGTATCTGAAAACAATAGTAATTCTATTCTTCTATGGCATCAACGGTTGGGCCATATGAGCAAAAGAGGATTAAAAATTTTATCTGATCGTAAGTTACTTCCTAGTTTAAAATCTTCTAAGTTATATTTCTGCAAAAATTGTCTATATGGGAAACAAAGCAAGCAGAAGTTTAAAACTGGAAAACATACTAGTAAGGGAATCCTTGATTATATCCATTCTGATGTTTGGGGTCCATCTCCTACAACCTCGTATGGAGGATTGTCATATTTTGTATCTTTTATTGATGATTTCTCTAGAAAAGTGTGGGTCTATATGTTAAAGAAAAAGTTTGATGTATTCACAGTTTTCAAGCAGTTTAGAGCATTAATAGAAAACATCACTGGAAGAAACATTAAATGTTTAAGAACTGACAATGGTGGTGAGTTTACTTCAAAGGAATTTGATAATTATTGCAAGGAAGTTGGGATCGAAAGACATAAAAATATTGTATATACTCCTCAGCAAAGTGGAGTTGCTGAACGCATGAACAGGACTCTCTTAGAGAGAGCAAGAAGTATGATTAGTAACGCCAATTTGCAGAAGGAATTGTGGACAAAAGCGGTTTCTACGGCTTGTTACTTGATAAATTGATCACCATCAACTGTAATAGGATGCAAAATTCCTCAAGAGGTATGGAAAGGTCATCCTTGTGATTATTCTAAACTGAAAGTTTTTGGTTGTGATGCATATGCTCTAATTCTGAAACATCAACGTTCTAAACTAGATCCTAAATCAAAAAGATATATCTTTGTTGGATATGGTGATGGGACTAAGGGATACAGGTTGTGGGATCCTACTACTCATAAGATCATCATTAACAGAGATGTTAAATTCAATGAATCTTCACTTGATAATCCAGATGTAGATATGAAATTGGAACAGGAAAATGTACCTAAGATTCAACATATTCAGTTTGAAACCAGTTCAAATACTGATGATAGTGCAGATCATGAACAAGTTTCAGATGTAGATCATGAACATGTTTCAGATGCAGATCATGAAGAAGTTCCTATAGATAATAATTAACAAATTGTGGAAGAACCAGAAACATCTTTAAGGAGGTCCACGAGAATCAGACGTCCTCCTAAAAGGTATGATGATTATGTTACTTCAGTTTCTTTAACCGCTAATGATGATGAACCTTTATGCTATCAGGAAGCTGTAGAAGGTTCTAATAGTTATAAGTGGAAAGAAGTTATGAAGGATGAGATGAAGGCATTAGACAAGAATGCCACATGGGATCTGGTAGAACTTCCTAAAGATAGGAAAACTATGGGATGTAAATGGGTTTACAAATTGAAAAAGGGTGTTAATGATAAAGAAGACAGGTACAAAGCGAGGCTGGTTGCAAAACGTTTTTCTCAGAAAGCAGGAATTGACTTTCATGAGATATTTTCACCAGTTGTAAAAATTGTTTCAATTCAGATTATGTTAGCATTAGTTGCTTTACTTGATTTAGAATTACAACAACTAGATGTTAAAACTGCATTTTTACATGGAGATTTAGATGAGGAGATTTACATGGAACAACCGGAAGGGTTTGTTCAAAATTGCAACATGAAATTTGTTTGCAGGCTCAAGAAATCATTGTATGGTTTGAAGCAGCCGCCTCGACAATGGTACAAGAAATTTGATTCTTTCATGATGAGTCAAAATTATATAAGAAGTGAATATGATCATTGTGTTTACTTTAAGAAATTGATTAATGGCATATTCATTATCTTAGTGTTATATGTTGACGATATGCTTTTAGAAAGAAAAAACATAACAGAGATCAACAGGTTAAAGACTTAGATGGCTAGGACATTTGATATGAAAGATCTAGGAGCAGCAAGACAGATCTTGGGCATGGAGATTTTCAGAGACAGGAGCATGGTAAGCTGTGGTTATCACAACAGAAGTATATTGAGAAAATACTCTTAAGGTTTGGTATGAACAATGTGAAGCCTATTTCAGTCCCTTTAGCTTCCCATTTTAAGCTTTCTTCAAGTTTATGTCCTAACACAAATGAAGAAAAGGAATATATGTCTCGAATACCTTATGCTAATGTAGTAGGTTGTTTGATGTATGCGATGGTTTGTACACGACCATATATTTCACATGCAGTTGGAGTTGTCAGTAGGTATATGGAAAATCCAGGAAAAGAACACTAGTCAGTAGTGAAAAGGGTGCTTCGTTATCTGAGAGGCACAAGTGATTATTGTATCACTTATGACAGAAGTAGTGAATTTGTTTGCGGATATGTTGATTCTGATTTTGTAGGTGATTTGGATAAGAGAAGGTCAACTTTAGGATATGTCTTTACTCTTGCAGGTGGAGTTATAAGCTGGATGTCAAAGCTACAAAACATTGTTGCTTTATCCACTATAGAAGCAGAATACATAGTTGCTTCACATGCTTGCAAAGAAGCGGTTTGGTTGAAAGGTTTGTTTGGTGAGTTTGGTAGGTTACAGGACAACATCAAGTTATTTTGTGATAGTCAAAGTGAAATTTACTTGGCTAAAAATCCGTCCTATCATAGTAAATCAAAGCATATACCTATAAAGTACCATTTTGTAAGACAGGTTATCACTGAATGGTAAGTCTCTCTTGAAAAAGTGCATACAAAGGAAAACTGTGCAGACATGTTCATGAAACCAGTTTTATTAGAGAAGCTACGATGGTTTCTGGCTTCTCTTGGCTTGCAGAAAAGATAAAAATAATAATGGAACAGGGTATCAGGCTAATTGTTGTCAAGGTGGAGATTGTTGATATTTCTTAAATTAAATTTGGAGAAAATCTCATGAATATGACAACAATAGGATTTGTTGCTAAATTGACTCCATCTAATCCTGATGTGGAGTTATTGCATCCTATTTTGTTGTGATTGAATTTATGATTCAGTTTCTACTCCCAGCTATAAAATGTAAGCCCCTAGAGGCAAATATGCATGAGGGATGTGAGGTGAGTGTAAGAGAAGTGCAGATGAGAAACTTTGTTGTTGTAATTCTCCTGTTGATGAATGAGATTTCCGATGCCTTTGTTTGGTGGACGTAGCCCAGATTGGTTAGGTGAACCACGTTAAATCTGTTGTCTCATGTTTTATGCTGTGTGTGTGTTTGATTGTTTATTTGTTTTTCTGCTGTGCTTGAACCTAACAATCCCTGGTAAATGTGATGAATAGACTCAAGTAGAAAACAAGTTGATATCTTTTTTGTTGCCCTGATGTAGGGATGAAAGAGAAAATAAACTTAAATCAGCCATGAAAGCACACTAGGATGACAATCTAGGCCAACTTTTTATATTCATCCTAGAATAAAGGTGATTCATATTAGACATCCTTCCATTAATTTAAAAACAAAATAAAATTGATTCATGTTAGACACCCCTCCATTAGTTTTAAAACAATTTAATAATAAAATAAATGTATCAACCTTATTAATTACATCGAATGTGTTTTATTATGGAGTTCTTCCAACGGACACTACAAATTTTTTTCATTCACTATACAGATTCAGATGATGTCGGATTTGCAGGAAGTTGATAAAAAAATAAATGGAAAGAGTAGCAAACCAAATTTTCATTTCATTAATTACTCTGCTTATTAAGTTTCTCATTTTTCTGCTTGCTACACTTCTAATTATTTTTCATTTAGGCAAGTTTTATTTTCTGGATTGTTGACCATTAAATGTGGTTGGACATATACTACCTATCGTTGAATTTAAATGAATTTAAATCCAATAATGGACAATATATACCCAACCACATTTAACATTCAATAAACCAGGATATAAATTTTTCCCTCCAGTCACTGTCCAACTATTCACTTGTCCAAATATTCACTTAGTTCACGAAAAGTGGTAAACAAAACATCATTTACTCTGCTTCCTGGATTGTATGATCATTAACTTTACGATGGGGTTCTCTTGATAAAGAGCCAAAATTATGGTCATTTATTCTTCATCGTTTTTTCTGCAATTTTTATTTAACAAAGAAACAAAAATCATTTAATGATGTTGGAAGATTTGCAATGTTGTCTAGAAGTTGATAAAAAGATAATTAAAATTAAAATACATAAATGAACTATTTTCTTGGGTCGCTAGGGCTTTTCTGAGAGTTCTCTAAACTATGTTTATTGTCATATATTTTGATGCCATGTATTGGATTCAGTTACCATTCTTGACTTATATATTCATAATTTCATAGTCATATATTTTGACAGGTGATTATTACTTCTTAATTTAATTATCTTATGTTTTATTTTTTTATGATTTTAGATAAAATTTAATAATATTTATTAAATGTATAAATTTGAATGGGATGATATATATAAATAAGATTTATTAAAATTAATACTATTAATTTTTTTGAATATTGTGTTATTGCTCACATTTGTAACCATTGATCGTGGTTTAAGGATTGTATTAATTTTCACTATAACTAGCCTTAGATATGAAGTGTCAATAAAATAAAGTCAAAGAAGTTGAAGGTTTTAGCTAAATATATATGGAGAAGCTATTTTAATGATGTCTTCGACTTATATCAACCATATTTACTAATGTGATTGTGCTAGTTTAAAAACAATTTAATAATTACCACATTTACTAATGTGATTGTGCTACGTTAAAAACAATTTAATAATAAAAAGAAAGCATCACAAATTTCATTCTGTCTATATGTCGCGACGTGGTTTGTTTAACAAACTCAGAAACTTTGAAATCAACCAGATATCATTGTTTTTTCTCAGTCTATTTGCTAATTATCAAGTTCTTGATCCACAAATAAGATTTTGGTTTGCTAATTATCTCATGCATTCACTTCGATTCATTAATTATCTCATACATTCTCTTGGACTCGGGAGAGACGAAAATATTGAGTTTGAGCGCTAATTTCCAATCTTGGTAAAATGTCTTGGGTCTTGCGCTTTTTTTCTTATGTATAAAAAAAAGGTTAAACAATATGGAAGAAAAGAATTTTCCTAAAATTGCTTCTAACTCTAGCCAAAACCACCTTCTACTGAAATAGGGAAGTCATAATCATGCCTATTCTTGGCTTTACCATTGGGAGATAAAGAAGGATTTTGATCATTATTCACAGTAAGGATAATATTAAAAATATTATTACATCAAAATTAAGAAGAAATTATGTGATGATAAAGAGTTAAATGGAAAAATGAAACTAGGATATGGTGATCAATCAAAATCTTGAAGATCAATAGTATCTCTCTATCTTGACTAGCATAAGAAAGAAAATAAACATTGCTAAAATGAGAACAAATTCTTATGAGCTCCATAGTGGAATCAAGCCCATCGATCAATTCACAAAATACCAAGAGATTAAAGATTTTATTGCTTTTGTGACACTAGGAAGGTTGAAAATGAAAAGCACTTTCTCTTAGATTGTCCAAATTATACTCAAATTAGATCTAAATTTCAAAATATTTGTAACACTATCAATCCCTTCTCAACTTTTTACTCAATAAAACTATGGTGATCTTGAAATACTTATCTTAATACTTTTGAGCATAGAAATAAAATTCTAAAGAATTATGAGTAATCTCTTACCTTTCAAAGGTCCAATATATCATATTTGATCTTAGTGGATATTAATAAATCATTGTCACCATCATCATCATTATCATAAATTATTTTTACTATTTGTAAAATTTCCTCTTTAAAATTTTCTTAAATTTTTAAAAGTATATTTATAAATTACTATCACTTTTTAAAATTTTATCGCTGTTTTTTTCTAAGTTTATTTTTTAAATGATTATTTCTTTAAATTTTAGTTTGTAGTTTAGTAAAATTATTTCATAATGTTGCTAAAATATCAACTAACTCTCACGAGCTACATAATGGAATTGGGCATTGAGCAATTCCTAAACATCATGGGATGCAATAATCTATATCTCTGCGACATTAAGAAGATTGAAGGCATCTATATCTTTGTGACATTAAGATGATTTAAAGTACAATAGTAACTCTACTAACCTCCTAAATCATCAAAACTAAAATAATCTTGAAATAGTTTTCTGGATGCTTTTTGAACATATAAATAAGATTTTAAAAGAATCTAAACAATATTTAAATTTTTAGAAATTTGATAAATCAATTATAATATCAATACACATTAATAATCATTATCAAAATATAATTTTATATATTAAAATTAATAATAAAAAATATATTTTAATTCAAAGTATATAATATTATAGAAATTTTAAAGAAACTTCAATTAAAAAAAAAAATGATATTCAAAATAAAATCTAATTTGTAAAAATATTAAATATACTAATTTAGAATGATGAATTTAATTTATTCAATATTATTGATTGAAACATTTTCAATTTTAATTTTTAATAAATTATTGATGAAATATATTTATAATATTTTAGGTTTTGAGTTCAATTTTAATTTTTAATATACTATTGATGGGCTATATCTATAATATTTTAGGTTTTGAGATTGTATTAATATAATAATAAGAGTCTAGTGAATCATATATATGTTATTCGTTTTATGGTTGATTATTAATTCATACAAAATAATATTGAATATTATGATTTTTAAATCAAAATGTTATTCTCATTTAATATTATTTAGAAAAATATTTTTTTTATTAAAAAATATTTACAATTTATAATTTTTTAATCATAATTAAATTTTAAATATTTTTTTTGTTAATAATTTTAAAATAAATTATTTCAATGACATCTAAAATACTTAAAATGGTTAAAATCACTATTTTATTAACATCTCAAAAACATAAAATTGTTTTAAACATTATTTTATTAACAACCCAAGAATATAGAGCGTTCATAACATTTATTTATTATAGTTGACATCTATTTTGTCTGCTCTCTAACTTTTAACATTTATTTATTTATTATGGTTGACATCTATTTTGTGCACACCCTAACTCTTATTTATTATGATTGTCATTTATTTTGTAGTCTAACATTTATTTAATATAGTGACATCTATTTTATGGGAACTCTAACATTTATTTACTATAGTTGTCATCTATTTTATGTGCACTCTAAAAATTTAAAGTTGTCTAAAGTTGCCTAGCATTTCTTTATGTAAATAAAGAACCATTGTTTTTACTAGTATCTAAAATATGCTATATTTAATTATTATTCAATTAACATTATTTTATTAATATCCCAAACACTTAGCACTCTCATATCAGGTCTTTCTTTTTTAGCACCCCAATCATTTCATGTTGTTTTAACATTTTTTAATATTTTTCAACGACTAGGATAGCATATCATAAAGGTTCACGTTGTCCTAACAAAACTCAATAACCAAATAAATCATTTTGTGAAATATATTTTTAACAAAACTCAATCACCAAAGAGATTATTTTGTGAAATACATTTTTATGTAAAGGTCCTTTGCCAAGCCACTAAAGGAATCATCCAATGAAATGAAAAGATTCCATGGGTCTAGATGCATGTGTGTGACAGAGTTTTTGTAACATTTCCGACAACTATGACTGTTCCAATTGCTTAGAGGTGTCCTGTTCTTTCTGTGCATCAGTGATGACTTCCCAAAGACTTGAGTGATCATTACATTTGTTTATGTTGTTTGATGTTGAGTGGCTATTGTTTGAGCATTCTCGCAACATTCTATGTTGGTGAATGACCACTCTTTTGGTGACTAGCATCTTATAGCTCTCCTAAACATTTCTTTATGTTGATCAAAGTTGTTTTCAATTTCGGTTATGTCATGCTCCATTACAGAGTGTTGTTGCGCATGTTTAATCATTAACTATCTACTTAAATAAAGAATTGATCATGTAAAAATTATGATTTTTTTTCAATGATTGCACGATGGTTGTTTGACATAATTCATAGGATATTAATAGGTTTTTTTGGGAGGTAAATATTAAGCACCATGTAATCATTGATTTTTTTCTTTTCATTTTATTTATTGAATATGGCTTTATTCTCATTTAATAGACAATGTGGAAAGACAATAAATTAGTTATTGGTTTATTAACTTATTTCACGGTGCTTAATATTTACCTATCTCAATTAATCATTTTTTAGTGAAATGAAGAGATTTTTCTAAGAACTAAATGCCCATGGCTACTAAAAGTATGTGTTGAAAGTGTTATATGTGGATGAGAGTAAAACTCAAAGCATATTCTGCTTCCACAAATAGGATCGATTCACATAGTGAAATAATTAAACAATTAAAAATTCAATCCACTTATGTAAGGAGAGGGAATGAATACAACAGAGTTATTTTTTAATATAAAAAATGTTAAGCATGTATTATGAGTTTGTTGGATGTTAAATCTGTCTTTGTGAGCAATCTTTATCTCAATTGTTGATTTTTGGAATAGTTTGGAAAGGGAAGGATAAGAGTCTCACTCCTATTCTTTTCATTTCAGAATATTCTTGGAATCTAATTGAGAAAAGTTCAATAGTTTTTGTGATAAAAAATAAGTAATAAGTTTACACTACATTTTTTAATAGATTTGGCTTCATCTTCTTTGTTCTCTCCATTAAATGTAAATATTTTTATTAATTTTGTATTATAAATATAATAAAATCCCTAAATTTAAAAGTTTTTAGAGTATTCAATATTTATCTTATTTATCAAAAAGAAAAATGATAAATTTACAGATGTACAATTTTTTAATGAAACATAAAAAAAATAAAAAATAAAAAATTAATAAAATAGCAAAATTTCACAAGTAAAATGAAGTGTTTAAAAAATCAAAAAATGCATAAACATAATCAAAACATTCTTAATGATGTTAAAAAATATAAATGAAAAACTTTTAAAAAATTTGAATCCACACTTTTATTGGCCTATATCCTTTTTGGGTGGTATTACATCTTTACATTTTTATCATATATCCTTAATTTTAATATTCATACCTTATCCGAAATAAGTTTAAATTGATGATTATAATTAACACAACCCCGGTAAATATGGTGAATAGACTCGAGTAAAAAATAAATTGATAATTATATAGACATCGATATATTGTAAGGATGTGTCGTTGCTTTATGAATAGGCTCAAGTATAAGATTAGTGTAGACATCGATAAATTGTGAGGAAACACAAAGAAATTTAAATCACCAATTAAAGCACACTAAGATGACACTCCATGCCAACTTTTTATAGTCATCCTAGAATAAAGGTGATTCAGGTGATTCATATGAGACATCTCTCCATTAATTTAAAACACCTCTCCATTAACTTAAAAACAATGCAGTTCGTGGAATTTTCTAAACTTTGTTAGCTATCATATACTTTGATGTGATGTATTAGCTTCAATTAATTTTAAAGACCTACTCGTAATTTCATAGTTATTTAGAGAGGTGATTATTATCTATTAATTTAATTATTTTATATTTATTTTTTTTGAAAAATTATCTTATATTTTATGTTTTTAGAAAAAAATTATCTAATATTTTCTTTTATTTATGTTTAAAAAAAGATTGATAATATTTATTAAAATTATAAAATTGAATAAGATAACATATATAAACAAAATTAATTCAAATTAATACTATTAAAGATTTTTTAATATTATGTTAACACTTGAATTTGGTTTGGTTTAAGAATTGTATTAGTATTTAATGTATTTATTCTTAAATATCAAGTTTCAATTAAAAAAAATTCAAAGAAGTAGAGAGTTTTAGCTTGATAAATATGGAGTATTTTAAGTTTCAATTAAAAAAAAAGTCAGAGTAGAAGGTCTCAGTTTGATAAATATGAAAGAGTTTTTGTTAAATGATGTTTTGTAGTATATAGAGCTTGAGTAAGCTTAATGGTTAAGAACATATGTTTTTTTTGAAAAAGTCACAAATTCAAAACTGAATTACATTATAAAAAAAAAATTGTTAAATAATATTTTAAAAGTATATCAACCACATTTATTAATATGATACATCTATTATGATAATTTAAAAACAATTTAATAAAAAAAAATTGTGCGAACATGCACCCGACATTAGACATGGAAGGTCCCGCACCTCTGCCTTAGCTGAGCATGTGGAAAAGACTAACCATCATATCTGCTTCGAAGAGGCTAAGGTCTTAGCCAGGATTGATCGTTTTCATCATCCTAAGTTAAGAGAGGCCCTTGAAATTGAAAAAATACACGTAAATCTCAATACAGATGACAGTTGGAATATAATCAGGTGTTGGATCCCTGCCTTATATTCTTAATTATCCTTTTTTATTTTTATTTTTTTATTTTATATATATATATATTTGATTTGATTTGATTTGATTTGAGTTAATTTTTTTTAATTTATTTTTTTATTTTTATTTATTTATTTGTTTTTATTTTTTTAAGATAGATAAATAAAGAATTATAATAAAATAAATATATAATTATAATAAAAGAATATTTGTAACATTAATAACTAATTAATTAATAAAATAAAAAGATTTATATATATAAATTAATCTACTAAATAAATCTAGCCATTATTAATTTCAATAGTCAAACTAGTCGTTAGGTTGTATTAAATAAATAATTAAATTAATAGAAGTAATCGTTATTAATTTCAAAATCAAATTAGTTGTTATTTTAATGGTTTACTTTGCCATTTCTACATCTATTTAAACTCAACGACCGGATTTGATCTCTCACCTAGTCATGATGGGTTGGTTCGAAACGCGTAGACTTTGTTCATTGTAATATGATATTACAGAAAGATTTCTTCATTAAAAAAAATCAATATTACTAATTTAAAAATAATTTAAATTTATATATATAAATTTTTGTTAACTAATATTTTTTAATATTTCAACCACATTTATTAATATAATAATTTACTATAATAATAAAAAAAAATTAATAATAAAAAATCATCGAAATCTGAATGTTTTGTTCCCAATCAACGAACTCAGACTAAGAAATCAACAAATATGAGTGTTCTGGTTCCCAATCCATTCGCTATTTATCAAGCTCTTGATGCACGGACAAGAGTTTGGTTAGTTAATTATATCGTATCTGCTTTAATTTATAGTGATGGACGTCGACTCCCACGTGCTGTTGCTTTAATTTATAGTAATGGACGTTGACTCCCACTTCCTGTTGCATTAATTTACGGTGATGCCAGCTGTATTGCTTAATAATGCAGTAAACGAAGGAAATTGGCAGGAAATTAGCAGCAACTTTCATCATTTCACCGTTCACATTATGGTATGTGTTCCTTCCATCGCTTTAAAATCAATTTAATAATAAGACAGAAGTACCCTAAATTTCATTAAATATATCGACTTGGTTCGTTCAGCGAAACACAAATCCTCTGAATCGACCACATATTACTGTTCTCTTTTCTTCTCATCGATTCGCTGGTAGGTGGTCTTGCACCGGTGACAACATTCAGACGAAAATATTGAGTTTCAGCGCTCATTCCCAATCTCTGTAAAACGCCTTGGGTATTGCTCCATTCTTTTTCTTCTTCTGTATCCGATGGCAGGCCATGGTATCGCATCTTCTTCGTCTTCACATGGCAACACCAACAGCCATGTTTATGAAGTCTTTCTGAATCACCGCGGTCCCGACCAAAAGAAACGTCTGGCCAGCCATATCTACCGTCGCCTAATTGTACGAGGATTAAATGTATTTCTGGACAAGCCAGAACTGGAGAAGGGAGAGGGCGTTCTACCTCAAATCAAAGAGGCTATTCGAACAGCCTCCGTGCAAGTAGCAATATTCTCTCCAACATATGCCCAATCAACCTGGTGCCTTGAGGAGCTCGCACTAATGGTGGAATCCGGGTCGGCAATCATTCCGGTCTTCATTGATGTCGATCCTTCGGAACTTCGGTGGACGCAGAGGGGAGATGGACCGTATGCTCGAAACCTGCAGATCCTCGAAAAGAAGAGAAGATTCAATCCTGATACCAACGAAGATAAGCCACCACATGACTCTGCCACTCTGAAAAGATGGAGGAATGCTCTCTCTGTTGTCTCCTATAAAAGCGGTTTTGTTATGGGCGCATACAACGGGTAAGGCCCATACTCTCTCCTGTTTTTCTTAGTTATTTCACCAAAGATTAGCTATATTTTCGAAGTCTTTCCTCCATAATCATATTAAGTCTGTGCATATTGTTCAGCGACGAAGGGCTGCTAGTTGATGCGGTCGTCGAAGAAGTGTGGCGAAAGGTTAGGAAAACACCTCTTCATGTGGCCAAATATCCTACTGGCCTCGATGAGAAAATAGAACATGTGGAAAGAATGGTGCTCTTGCAGCAGCAAACCCAGAAGTCTAGGGTTGTGGGAATTGTGGGTCTTGGCGGGGTAGGGAAATCGACCCTTGCAAAACAATTCTTCAACAGACACAGATCAGATTATGATCGACATTGTTTCCTCTCTGATGTGAGAGAAACCGCAGCCAGGAGCTCTTTAAGTTCATTGCAGGCAACACTTCTTAAAGACTTGGCTCATCTGAAGGACGAGCAAATAAGCAGCACTGCTGAAGGCATAGAGAAAATCCGAAAGTATCTCTCATCCTCCCGATCATCTCTGATAGTCTTAGATGATGTTGATCATATTGATCAACTTGAGGCATTGTTTTCACCGGTGAAAGATACCATTCAATCCAGTAGCTTAATCTTGGTTACTTCTCGCAATAGAGATTTACTGACAAGCTTGGGGATTGTAGATGCGTCTATTTACAAGCAAACGGGCCTTAACCGTCAACACTCCAAAGACCTATTCTGCTCCCATGCCTTCGATCAGACCTGTCCTGTCACAGGATTTGAAAAACTGGTTGAAGATTTTCTGAATTTTTGTGATGGATTGCCCTTATCGCTTAAGGTGATTGGAGCGGCTGTTCGTGGAAAAGAATCCGAGTATTGGACAAGCCAGTTAGAGAAAAACTCAAGAATACTTCACAAGGATATTCATAGCAAGCTTAAAATTAGCTATGATGGTCTCGATGAAGAAGAGCAGAATATATTTTTAGATGTTGCTTGCTTTTTTATAGGAGAGAACAAAGATACCGCCATCAGGGTATGGAACGGATCAGGCTGGGCAGGATGGCTGGGTCTCCGCAACTTAGAGAATAGATGCCTTGTGGAGATCGACAGTTATGACCGTATAAGGATGCACGACCACCTCCGTGACCTCGGCAGAGATGTAGCCGAGAAGGAACATCCGGGTTGTCAGCTTCGGATTTCGCGACCAAATGTCGATCTTCTTCGTACTCTTTCCGGCTTATCGCATGTACGTAGGTTGAAGCTCTCTACGGAATTTCAAATTAACATTGTGATATCTAAATTGCCTATATGTTTTGAATTTTTTAAAGAAAAAATCATGTTTTTAACAGCTCCAGGTGCGTGGAATTAGCATGGATTATGGACATGGCTGTGAACAATTTTTCGAAAACGTTGTGGACAACTGCAACCTAAGCAGCTTGCAACTGCTTAAGGGTGAAGGTTCTTTTGTTGAACGCATGTTCAGTGCTGGCGAGTTACAACAACTGATATATCTCCGGTGGAAGAATTGTCCGATTTCTTCCATATGTTTACCAATTATAACTAGGAATTTAAGAGTGTTACACATACTGGGGGAGAATTTGAGAACACTATGGCAGCATGAATCTGAGGTAGTCATGTTAATTTATTTGGACAGATCGATTTACATTTTTCTTTAAATTGTAAAAATTGCGTGTATTTAAGAATTGTCTTTTGTTTATCACAATGTCAAATAGGTGACATTTACAGGGGCAAATCAACTTTAATGCTTTTATGTACACATTGCAGGCGCCACTACAGTTGAGGGAATTGTATATTGATGCTCCCCTTTCAGAAGTTCCAGAGTCTATTGGGAAGCTGAATCAGCTCGAGAAAATTGTCCTCCAAAATAGTGTGTTTCAAACTCTGCCAAATGTATTCAGTCAGATGCATTGCTTGAAATACATCTTGTTGAATTGCTGCGAAGAAATGATGTTGCTTCCAGACTCGATGGGGCAGCTGACGGGCCTCCAGAGCATCGAGTTGTTGTGTTGCACAAGCCTACAGGGGCTCCCAGACTCGGTGGGGCAGCTGACGGGTCTCCAGAGCATCGACTTGAAATATTGTGCCCTGCAGGGGCTCCCAGACTCGGTGGGGCAGCTGACGGGCCTCCAGAGCATCGACTTGGAATATTGTGACCTGCAGGGGCTCCCAGACTCGGTGGGGCAGCTGACGGGCCTCCAGAGCATCAACTTGCGGGGGTGCGCACGCCTGCAGGGGCTCCCAGACTCGGTGGGGCAGCTGACGGGCCTCCAGAGCATCGACTTGCGCGCGTGCAAAGGCCTGCAGGTGCTCCCAGACTCATTTGCGAACTTAACGGAACTCAAGCGTCTTAACTTGGATGGGTGTTCCAATTTACAGATGCTGCCCAATTTTCAGCGTTTGAGCTCGTTGGAGACTCTTTCCTTGTCTAAATGTTTTAATTTACAGATGCTGCCCAATGTTCAGCATTTGAACTCGTTGGTGGAGCTTGATGTGTCTCATTGTTCCAAACTGCAATGGAGCGCGGAATTGGTTGAGGAGCTGCGCCAACGACCAGGATTAAACTTCATCGAGTTGTAAAATATAAGAGAAGTTCTTAAAATTACAATTGTGATCAGATGGCCACGGTGCTCACTGTTGCCGCGAAGAGAGCAGTGTCATTAATATTCATAGAGATGTAATCATTAATATTCATAGAGATGTAATGATAGGAAAATGAAATACACAATGTACAAAATGTAGAGCATTTTGGTGTAGTAAAATGTATTGACCCATAATAACGTGAGTTTATGGTGCACATAACATTTGAGTTTTTTTTTTAATATTTACTTTTTCTTAAATACAACAAATAAATATAAATATAAATATTGTTTTATAAATCATTTTGATTAATAAATTTAATAAACATAATATTATATCAATTTTTTTATTATTATTATTCAATTTATATATTTATTAATTAATATATTTTTTTGAGTCATATTTTTTTGTTATTTAATAAATATAAATTTTTAATCATATATTTTAGTTATTTAAATATTATTTACATAAAGAATAATAATTACTTTAAATTAATTTTTTTATTTTTAAAAATTTTAATTCATATTTTAATTACTTAATTTTTAATAAATTTCACTTTAACATATACATTTTCTAAATTATTAATTTTAATATTAATTTATTATATATTTTTAACTTATTTTCTATTTTAAATATTCAAAATTTTTAATACATATTTGAGTTGCTTGCTAATATATAATATATATAATTTTCAAATTTACATGTTCACTGAATGAATATTATATATAATTTTCAAATCTATAAACATGTAGATAAAAGTAATTAATCGAATAAATAATAGCATCATAATATTGATGACATCCTATAACTAATAATGATATTTATAGATGGCATCTTAATTTTAAGTAACCAATAGCAAGATCCTCATGAATGATGATTAGTTAAATTTACTCTTTGACATTTTTTACACTAATATTTATATCTATATGGATAAATATCAACATAGATCCATCTTAAGTATGTATCTAACATGATGAACCTACAATGATTAGATTTCTTCATGGGCAAAACTGCAAAATACAATGTTTTGTTTTTCATTGTTTAAATTGTATTTTTGAATGCTAAATAAAGTATATATAGGACCAGATAAAAAATTTAACCATAAAAACTTAAATTTTTTTCTATATATAGATATATATGAAGTTGATATCGACATAAATTAGTTAACATAGATCTTCAGATAGTTTATTTAAATCACTTGTTGAAATATTTTTTTTAACACCTCATTCACACATGTTTTAACTTCTAATTACTTTACAATATAGTCATTTATTTTTAATTATATCCGACATTAGTTTTATATTTAGAAGCACGAAGGGATGGACAAACTTACACATCCCCTCTACTGGGTTGTAGAATGAGCCTTTGGGCTCAATAAATAAATAAATTTATAAAATATAATTAATTTTGTATATGGCATTTGCTGAAAAATATTTAACAAAATTGAATTCTATTAAAAAAATAAAAACTAAACATGTGTAATTTCTCACCTCATCCTTCAACTCAATTAAGACCTAAACTACAATGGAAAGGATAACAAACTATCTTTCAACCACCCAAAGTAGATCCAACTGATTTTCCAAAATAAATAAACTAGCAATTGCACCACATGTTGCAAAAGAAACTACATAAGGCTCTAGCATAGGAAAGAATAGCATAAATGAAAGAAGTTAACAATTTATGCAATTTTGTTTCTTTATTGGTGATTTTCTATTAAAAATTCAAAAATCATTTATTTTTCCATCTAACAAAGAGTAACAATCAAATATGCTAGTGAGAAGAATGGTAGCAACTTTTAAATGTAAGAACTCTCTTCCTTGGTGATCGTACATGTTGGTTTTCAAAGAAACTTATTTTCCTAATCTTTGAAATAATAGGTTCCTCTCACCCTTCAGAAAGACCCATTTTATTCAATTGATTGAAATAGGAAATTGTTTTTTGTCTAACGCTTTCTGAGTTATTGAAATTAAGGGAACGGGTAAAGAGATTGTTGAGATTCAACAAGATGATGGAACTTAGTGAAAATCAGTCGCCTTCACTAAATGGCTGGCTGCATGGAAAATTTTAAGAACCCCCCTAAATTTATATATATAATAAATGGGCGAATCCCCATGATACATAGGAAAAATGGAAGGCGATTTTATTAATAATATAATATGTATATATAATTTTTTTGCGAATCTCTCACGAGATTATATTATCTTGTAAAATCATGGCGAATCACCAGTACAAATGGCGAATCACTACTACAAAATGGTGAATCGTTGTCTAGTGGAGTTCGGGGTGTTGGTTCCAATGAAGATAGGGTAGTTGAACCAGGAGTAGAAGGAAGAGAACCACCAAGACCAAGCATGGCACATGGTGACTCATGAGGGAAGTAGTTCTCGTGCAGTTTGGAAAACGCGTTCTTCTAGTTCTGCTAAACAATCTGGAAATTGTAGAGTCTGCTTCCCTTTATCTTGGAATCTTTGGGTTACCACGTATACCTATTTCTTTCTGGACTAGCTGATCAGTGAAAAAGATATTGTTGCTATTTGTTTCTCAGTACAAATTTATCTTTCAGGGGTTGGTGTCATTAAAAAACATACATTTAGGCACTTACTCAAACCAAAGTCTGCTAATCATTATCTTCAAAATTTTGTTATCAGTGGGCACTGAACTTGAAAAATAAAGAGAGAGGAACTTGAATTTCTTCCATAAGTCTATGGTGAAGCACATACTTTGTGTTCCTAGGATGTGCAAATGACAATCAACAACATCAATTTGAAGAAACATAATATTATTGTTTCTAAATTTAAGAAACAACGCTGACTATTAACAGTGTTAAAATTTCTTGTAATCATAGAAGATAATGGTAAGGATTATACATTGAAGCTAAGGTAAATTACACTTCTGTCCTCATCCCATTTTTTATAATAAACAGAGTATTTATATGTCCAAGAAGCAGTATAGAGAATTCACTTGTGCTTGATTTTTGCGATACCGTGATCGGTTAGCGATACTAGATACTAAAATATTATATCTCATGAACACAAAATTAAAAGCTTTCCTGAAAGTCATCAAAATTTTAATTGCTTGCCTTGAATTTTCACATCCTTGGTTATACGTATTGGTATGGTCATTTTATGCTACTTCAGACCGGCCAAGGCCAATAATCTCATGTATAATAAGTTTGATTGGTCACCAAAATTTCACGAGAGAAACTTGATGAATATTTTTGGAAATTTACATCCAAACCATCTAGGTTTAGGTCACATTAATAATTTGAGTGAAGCCCCAGATGTGAGTTCTGTTCATCTAACGAGGGGGCCATGGTTACAAATGTGCATGTAGAAACAAACACTCATTAGATGAATCGAAAGCCCATAAACGTACTTTAATAAAGGCCTGCCCATGTTTATATACACTTACAATAACGTACATAAGAAGGGGTAAACTTCAGGTTTGTGGTTAGCCCAAAGTCTCCAGCAAAAGAAAGGGTGCCCTACTATGTCTCATATAATTCATGTCCAAAAAGCGAGCATGTAGTGCTTGCTTGAATCTGGTTCTCGTGCATATCACCAGTTTTGACCTTGTATACCCAGTGGGAGCCTACTATTGATTTCATTATCGTCAGACCCAGCATCATAAACATGCTTTGCTACAAATCATGTAGGTTCCATCGGTGGAATCTCGAAAATCAAGCACCCATCTGTTTTTGCACTATATCTTCAAATAATCTAAGTTAGTGGAGCAGCGTGCCAAAGTCCCGGCCCATTGTTCCTCTGTAATTAAGTTGATCCAGAGAGTCTGCAGTGGACTCTAGAGGGCCCTCTGTACAATGGCTAAATGACCATAGCGGGAACACATAATTCCCCTTTTGTCCCGAGTTGTTAATTGACCTTACAGAAGTCCTTCCAGAAGCCTTCCTTTTGTGATGTCTTTTGCCATCAACATTATTTGACATTTCAACGGATGCATAATTGTCACCTGAAAATCACCACTCAATTTAAACATGCAGTAAGCCAGACAAGCACTTCAATGAGGCTTTGATCAAGTATGAATCTGTTACAAGCAAGATTTCAAGTCTCCTGAAAGATGCAACTTCACGAGGGTTTGTGTATTTCAAAAAGCATACATATTTTGTTTCCAAGGAAAACCTCATGAGTAAGCCTAAGGGATGCTTCCCACATTTGTGGATAGCATCCCTAGTAAACCTGTCAATGTAGACTAGTGCACCTCACCTAGAGGAATTTGGTACAAACAGGCACTATTTGTCTACAAACCTAGCCAAATGTCGAGTAACATTGGCAACAACCGATTGAATGACCCTTGAACGTTGTATTGAGTGTGTGTATTTATCATGTGATGTGAAGCGAACATGGTTCAAACAATATAAAAGAGCATAATGAGTAAGAGAGGAAATGCCTGAATTGGACCCAAATGAAAGATCAGCAAGACATCGAACTCATTCCTTCCAATGTTTAAGTTCTCTTTCTTTAGCGTGTAGCTTAATCTCAGTTGAATTCAGCTCCACCACAAGCTCTGAAATCCTTTCTTCTTGTTGTTTCTCCATTAGATCACGTATACGCTTATCTAACTCAGACGGTGACACCCCATAGTCATCAACATGAGAAATATCTAAGTGTTCCAAGGGAGTCTTGTCTGCAGAACTCCATTGACCTGGAAGCTCATCTGCACAAAGCTCTCCCTCCACCAATTCAATGAAGGAATTTGTGAACTGCAAAATATCAAACCAAGCAGAGGAGGATTAAGATATTTACTAGGCCAGATACTTCATATATATGCCTGCTACAATGTTATGATAGACTTATTAAACATGTATTTAAGTTAAACAGTTCAACATTGGATAATGAAACTTTTTCCTTTCGGCCATTATTAAACCTTCATATCTGGGAAACAACTGATTAAATGGTAGCAGAGCATAGGTTGTTTAAGACAATTCCAAGAGAAACCGTTCATGCCCAATCATATTAGACTAATCCCTTGGACCATTATTACCAAAATGCATTTTCAGAGGTTTAATCTCAAAACATAATACTGCAAAATGTCCTCTTACTTTAAAAGGAAGTAGAATAGAAGAGACACCATGCATGTCAAAATTATTTTATATATGTGCATGATATAGGTCAGAAATGGCATTCAAAAAATATTTCTGTAATCAGTGAAAACATGTTTAATATACAAACAATATGATTGATTTATGGATATCAGAGGCACAATGAATACATTCAATGTTCAGATTTAGCAAGCTCAAAGACTGTTTGACATGTCACAACGTAGGGTAGACCACAACCCAAATAACAAATGGCCAAAAGCCAGATACAATTATTTATAAAATGTGTTACATGCTCTATCGCTAAGCTTCAAAACATCACAAATATGTTCTTTGCGTGAATCTCTATTATCTTGCAGCTTCTTAACAAATTTATTCCTCTCATCATGAAACTGTTGAATGAAAACATGTATCTATGATTAATTTGTTTAGTGATCAAAGTACGTCTAACTTAGTTTGAAATTCTTCAATTTACCATCATGAGAACAAACACTTTACCCTCATGAAAACATTTATCTCTGATTAATTTGTTTAGTGATCAAAGTACATCTAACTGAGTTTGGCAGGCTTCAATTTACCCTCATGAGAAGAAGAATTATATCATAACAAGGAAATAATGTAGAACAAGAATCATGATATAGAAGTCATTACCAAATGTTTGATATTGTGACACATAAGATTAAAAAAATTTCAGTAAGTTGTGCTCTTTATCTAATAACTCGTCCAAAATAGGTGGTATGTAAATCAAAGAAAGGAAAATGCTTTAGGTGGTTCAAAATCTATCCAAAATTGTGTAGGGGGTAAGGATAAAACAAGGGCAAATACATTGAAGTTTCAACAATTTCCAACTTTAATTGAAAATTGCAATGAGGAAAACTTAAGAATTATGTTCCCCTTAGTTTGGAGGTGTTCAGTGATGCAAACAAAAATCAAAATTCTTAAGGAAAGTAGGGCATTTTCCTAGAAGAAAAATGTTGCATTGTTTCACTCTGATAGCAAATATAAAAGCTTTTTACAGCTTCTATTGAAAAAAGGCAGCATTAGAGGCATTTACATGCTAAATGGATTTTTAAAATAGCCTGAAAGTGAGTATATAATCCTAACAATCCTTGAAATAGACATATTCTTAATGACACATATCTTTCTTATGGAAAATCGACATTAAAAACTCTACTTAATGTGTGGAAACTAGAAAACGCTAGACATCAGCTGAATTACTCAAACCTAAAAGGATCATGATAAATCTAAAGTATAGAATCGTCATAAAACTCACCTCACTAGAACCTGATGTACTCCTTTGATGCTTTGAATTTTATTGGAGAAAATTCATTTGTATGTATTATAGCTCAGCTTGCAATTCTGCTTCAATCTCAACCATTCCAGTGACCTGTTGTGCAGGTTCATCAGTGATAACACTTACAGCAGATTCATTAGCTTGAAAGGGGGTGCCGACAGAGTTGGGATATTATTTTTCTAACTTCCAATTTGCAGCTGCGCCTAGATTTTCTTGTTGATATGTGTAATTTTCACCATGACAACCCTTGTGCATTTCACTGTCTTGTAGATAGTCCTTTCTTTCATCAAGCTGTCTTTTTAATTCCTGAACCAAGCCTATTTTCTAATGTAATAATAAAGTTAACTTGTCAATTTCACATTTTCCGGATGCAATCATGAACATAACACCAATCCCAACTCTATAACTGAACCATAACGCACCTGCCAAATTCAGCGTAGAAAAAAGCAAGGGCTTTAAATATAGTTTGGTGCACACACAAAAAGATCAAACCCATAATAAGATACAGATGTATCTTCCATTTAAAGAAATATAAATAAACATTAGTCAGTCAATAAATGGTAAATCCGTAATGTCGTTCAAATTATGAGGGAAAATTATACTCGTGTATACCAATACTAGCTTAGCCAATTTTCCAAGGCAGACTGTTATCTGACTATTGATATTTTTAATTATGATTATTGTAATTTGATCCAATATTTTATAATTTTTGAAAATCCATCCACTAATTTTCCTGCAAATTAATCTTTGATCATTTTGCATGAGAGATGCACTTCAAAAATCTGTTGTATATTCAATCATATAGTGGATGATATTCCGATGTAACAACATTCCTGAGCATTCCTAAGGATGCTTGGTGCTCATAAATTAGGTCATTATGCCTCTGCCAACAAGATGATATACCTTACATATTTCAAGGGTATAATGGATCACATGGTCATGACTCATAAGCTTCCATATGCATTTCAGTGGAAAAAAAAGCTATAAACCCTCTCACCATGAGGTCATATTAAGACTTATGACAGCAGGAAACTAACGTAACCATGAATCCTGTTCAGAAAAATTTTTCAAAACAGAACCCCAAGTTACATCAATGATCAAAATATGTTGTGAGTGAAAATGCAATTATCATTTTGTGCTTAAAATCATAAAGACTAGTTGGATCTACCAGCTATCATTAGAGAGCTAAATGTATAGAAACACAAAAACGTATCATTTTCTATAACCTGCATTTAAGCTTTTCTCCAAAGGCAAGGAAAGGATCGTAAAATGAACTTGTACCATTTAAAGGACACTTGCGGTTGCATCTACCCAACACCATAGACTGTTTGGAGATTTGGAGGTGATTTGAAAAGATCCTTCGGATCACTAAGCCTAGAGATCTCAATGAGCCAATGAACAGGTGGGTTGGGCCAGCCCTCTTTTCAGAGCATGGAGAGGTGGATTGTTTAGCTTTTACTCTCCACTCCCCCTTCAAGGAGCTTTGGGATTTTGAAGGAGGTGATTTGGAGAGTACTCAAATTTATGGAACCGTACCAAAGGAATAATAACGTAGAAACTAATCCCATCTGAAGAGAATAACATTTACCCTGTAAACCGACCTTTGATATGCGTTACCAGATGCATTTGTAAAAATATTTATATGCAACCTCAAACTTCTCAGTATCAAAGCATGTGTGAAAAAGCTTGAGAAAATATACTTATAGCTAGGAGTTGTGAGCTTGAGAGTGCTGAAGTAGATGTCGTAAAGGGCATCATTGTCTAGTACCATACTCTCATCTGCATAGGAGTTGTGAGCTTGAGAGTGCTGAAGCAGATGTCGTAAAGGGCATCATTTTCCAGTACCATACGCTCATCTGCATAGAGTTATGAGCTTGAGAGTGCTGAAGCAGATGTGGTAAAGGGCATCATTGTCTAGTACCATACGCTCATCTGCATAGGAGTTGTGAGCTTGAGAGTGCTGAAGCAGATGTCGTAAAGGGCATCATTTTCTAGTACCATATGCTCATCTGCATAGGAGTTCTGAGCTTGAGTGCTGAAGCAGATGTTGTAAAGGACATCATTGTCCAATACCATATGCTCATCTGCATTCTCTGGCAACTGATGCACATAGAGCATTGCACTAAAAGGATCCACCACTATATCAAACACCTTGGGAGAAGGGAAAACATAGAAGGTAAGCATCATTCTATCAGGGTAGATCAAAAAGGTTGCCATCCCAGATCCAGTAGCTTCTCGCAAATAATGACACACTTGAAACCCTGCATAGCAAAAACCCACAACAATTTTCACAACTGAAAACTACATTCAAATAATAAGGTCAAGGGTTCAAATCTGAAACACACATACCTTGAATACAATCACAATTTTCTACCTCCTTTCGCCGAAGCAATCATGAGCACACTTTGAAACTAGAAAATTTATACAAAAATTTGAGGTGGAGAGGCTAATGGACTAGATGCTCAGGAAATCACCTCCAACTTCCAATCCCCAAGCTCCGACCAGTAAAAAATGGGGCGAATTCCTCCAACTTCCAAGCCCCAAGTAGTAAAAAATGGGGCGAAATCCACTTCGAACCAAAAAATCGGGAGGCGAATGCAGGGTGGAAGGTTTGTGCACATTTATTTTTTTGTACTAACATTTAATAATTAATTGGCTTTTAAATAATTATAGGGCTAATTTTATAAAACTATACAAAAGGGGTTTTATATTAAAAATTCACCCCTCTAAAATTTAAAACCCTTTAAAATTTTCCCTTGGGCTAAAATTCGCCCTTAAATTTTTTCCTGTCTGGCTGCAATGATGAGCAAAGCAGAAGAAGTGGCTGTGCTACAATGATGGGCAAAGCAGAAGAAGTGGTGAGCCGAGATGAGGGCGAATTATGGAACAGGAGATTGGGCCATCTTCACCATGGCGCTTTGAATATTTTGCAGCAGATTTCTATTGGACTTCCCAAGGGTACTCTTGCGCAATCAGACCAGTGCAAGGGATGTACTATGGGTAGGTTTGTGAAGACCACCTTTCATGAGAAGGAGAACCGTGCTTCGATGATCCTGGAGAGAATTCACACAGACGTGTGTGGACCTTTCTCGGTTGCTTCAACAACAAAACACAGGTATTATGTTATATTTGTTGATTACTATTCTCGTAGATGCTAGATCTTATTCATGCAGAAGAAAAGCGAAACATTCTCAAAGTTCTATGAGTTTAAAGCATTGGTGGAGAAGGAGTCGGGGAAGCAAGTGAAAGCTCTATGGAGGGATAATGGTGGTGAATATATCTAGGGAAAATTCAAAGAATTCTGTAGCAAAGAAGGAATTCGAAGAGAACTCATAGCGCCTCATAACCCACAGCAGAATGGGGTCACAGAGAGAAAGAACAGAACGATCATGGGTGCTGCACGAGCTATACTGCATGATCAGGGCCTATCGATGCACTTGTGGGTCGAAGCATGCAACACTATGGTTTATGTGCAAAACCGTTGTCCTCATAGAGTACTTGGCATGAGTACACCTAAAGAAGCTTTTATTGGTAAGAAGCCTAATATTTCTCATTTGAAGATTTTTGGCTCATCTGTTTACATTCATGTGAAAAAGGACACCAGGAAGAACCTGGAGCCAACTGTAGAAGTTGGGATATTTGTGGGATACACAAAAACACCCCATAATTATTGTGTGTATTTTCCAAACAGTCGAATGACTGTGCTGCGACGAGATGTAAAATTCAATGAGGTGAAAGCCATGAAGTTGTCGCTTGAGAGGGAGCTACACTTGCTTGCAGAGGAGGAGCTACTTGTTCCCAAAGATGAGCCTCTAGATGTGGATCAGCCACAGGAGGAGATTCATGGAGTGGAGGAGTCCACTCATGCAAAACCAAACATCAGAAAAGGTAGAAATCGTACCATAGAAGCTGAGAGACTAAAGCTTGATGCGGCACAGAATGTAGGAGTCCCTACATCACAGCGTAGACAGAGACAGTCACCTGACCGATTTATTGGATACATGGCTCTTATGAGAAAGTTTATCATGACAGAGCCATATTATTTTGAAGAAGCAGTGTAGGAGCCCACATGGGTAGATGCCATGGTGGAGAAGTATGACTCCATTGTCAGAAAGAGTGCTTGGGAGATTGTTCCAAGGTTGGTGGGTAAATCAGTTGTAGGATCAAGATGGATCTACAAGGTAAAGCAAGTTGCTGATGGGAGCGTCTAGAAGTATAAGGCAAGATTTTTTGCCCAGGGCTTCTCACAGAATGAGGGGATTGAATATGAAGAAACCTTTGCACTTGTCGCACAGAATTCTTCCGTATAGACCATCCTTTCTCTCTCAGCACAAATGGGTCAGCGCATTCATCAGATGGATGTGAAGACTGCGTTCTTTAATGGGATCATTGAGGAAGAGGTGTACATTAAGCAGCCTAAAGGATTTGAGATCTTCAACAGCGAGTCGCATGTGTGCAGGCTCAAAAGAGCATTATATGGGCTGAAACAAGCACCTCGTGCTTGGTACACTCTGATCGACAGCGATTTCACTGGACTTGACTTCACAAGGAGTGAGGCGGATGCAAACCTGTACCAAATTGTGGTGGAGGGTAAGATTTTAATCATTGTTCTTTATGTTGCTGATTTAATACTAACGGGTGATGAGCAGTGAATACACTCATGCAAGGCAGATCTTGCAAAGGAGTTCGAGATGAAGGATTTGGACCTCCTTCATTATTTCCTTGGATTGGAATTATGGCAGCGGGAAGGTGAACTATTTGTGTCTCAAGGCAAGTATGCTTGGGAGATACTAGAGAAGTTTCACATGCAAGGCTGCAAGCCTATCAACACTCCCCTTCCAGGAAATTGGAGGAAAGAGGATGCTACATCGGCAGAGGTAGTGGATTCCACTATTTATCGACAGTTGGTGGGTTCGCTCATGTATTTAGTTAATACAAGACCGGAGATATGCTATGTGGTGAACCAGATTTCACAAGTGATGGTTAAGCCTATCAAGCTCTTTTGGAACGCAGGAAAGCATGTCCTGAGGTATCTCAGGGGCACATTTGAGTATGGCTTATGGTACAAACAGACGAATGAGGTGAAGTTACATGGCTTCACTAATGCAGATTGGGTAGGTAGCCCAACAGACAGAAAGAGCACATCAGGAGGGATTTTCAATATTGGATCTACAACAGTTTCTTGGTACAGTAGGAAACAAAGATCCATGGCACTCAGTTCAACGGAAGCAGAATACATGGAAACAAGTCAAGCTACATGTGAGACTATATGGATGAGGAAGATCCTCATCAGTTTGTTCGGTTCACATTTAGATCCTACAATGATACATTGTGATAATCAGAGTTGCATTAAAATCTCTATTAATCCTGTGTTTCATGATAGATCTAAACATATTGATATCCGGTATCATATCAGATATTGTGTGCAGCGGAAGATCATGTTGCTTCAGTGCATTCCTATAGAAGATCAGGATGCAGATATTCTGATGAAGGCGCTCACCAAGAGTGAATTCGAATACCATAGAGGCAGGATCGGGGTGAAGGATAATCTCTATCTTGTTGAGAGGGAGTGTTGAGATTCCATAAGATGATGGAGCTTAGTGAAGATCAGTCGCCTTCACTAAGTGGGCCCGCAGGCTATTTTTAGGTGCAAGTCTATTTTTAGACTATGTCTATTTTTAGACATGGTGATCATATTTCAGAAGTTGCAGGATGCTATTTGTGGATGGTTGGTCAAGTTGGAAAAATAGATGAAATTCTATTTTTAGAATACTGGGCGAAGTCTATTTCTAGATCGCTGATCTAAAAATAGAAGTGTAGATTAGTATTAGCCCTCAATAATAATCTGACAATAAACATCAACTTATTCTCTTGGAGCACTTTATTTCAGTGTACATATTTGGAAAATTAGTGGGGTGAAGGAATTACGCAATTCCTAGGGTTGAATTGTGGTTCATGCATGGAGGACTCAGTTAGAACTGAAGTGGAAAAGTTATGACAGAGTTGGAAGAGTAGTTCATGGAGTTGTATTCAATTTAACTCAGTTAAAGTGAGTTAAACTTAGTTGAGCTAGTTGTATCTAGTCTAACTGAACGATACAAATAATAACTCATTAATCAACTGAACAAATACAACAATTAACTACAGTGCATGTCAGTTCTAGTGGAGACCCACTGGAGAGATAGGTGAAAGGGTGAGATGGACTATCTGTTGTGACTATAGTGATGCATTGATTACACCACACACACATTGGAGTTGCAAATGAGGATTTCACAGTCAAGGCAAGGGTAATTCAAATTCATTCAGAGCTATTCTTTAGCAGGGATTGCACAGTGGAGGCAGGCTATCAGGAGGGCAGAAATCAGTGCATGGATTTGCAGATTTCATCTTGTTTGTGTGTGAAGATTGATTATAATGAGAGCTTGATGTACTAAGCATTGTATAGATTGTTACATGATCTCCATGATACATGATATATGATAGTTTGGGTTTTCAGCTTCAGGCTTTCCCGTTAAACAATTGTGTTATGTGCAATTGTTTTTATTGCTTCATGTGTTTGCAATTGAGTTTATAATTTCCGCAAAAGATTAACAGTGGAAGGATTCTGTATTTAGCAAGAAGATAAAATATTGTTAGATCAGGGGAATCTGGATATATAATGCATATGTTATATAATTTCTACATGGTATCGGAGCAGTGTTAATTCTTGAAGATTGCAATTATGAAGAATTGTTGAGTTTGCGTTGGTGGAAAATTCGAATTTGCTACAGAAAATTCTTGGTGCGATAGTTGAGTATACATTGAAATGTATTTCAATGGGTTGTGATTGGAGTATGCCCTTGATGGCAGCTTGAATTACATAGCCTGGAAGGACAAGATGGAGGCGGTGCTGGAAGATAATGGACTGAAGGAGTTCATCGATAGCGATGTTCCTAAGCCAGATTCTAGTGATGCTGCAGGACTTGACACATGGCGAAAGAAGGTAGCAAAGACAAGAAGAATTATGTTGGAAGGTGTGAAGGACCATTTTGTGTCCAACCTTCATGAGAAAGACACTCCATTTGCAATGTGGAAGTCTTTGACAAATTTGTTCCAAAGTAGAAGCGACCAGAGGAAGTTGGCGCTTAAAGACGAAGTTTGTCCATTGTAAGGATGAAATGGGAAGTGTGGGGATTACTGTTGATGATGAAGACTTGGTGAGCTTGGATCTCCTTGGGCTTCCGAAGAGTTGGCATAGCTACGAAGACTCTGTCAATGGACGGGATAAACTACTAGGATGGGAGCGACTTTGGTCGGATCTTGTGCAGGAGGAGATAAGGCAAAGTACCAGGGATGGTTCTTCATCGAAGAATGAAGATGAAGAAAATTGCGCTTTGGCTACCAAAGCAAGGAAAGGGAAGGGGAAGAAATTCCCTTCAAAATCCGAGGCTAAAGGAAAGAAGCAGGATTTGTCCAAAGTGAAGTGTTTTCATTGTCACGAACATGGGCATTTCGCCACTAACTGCCCACAGAAGAAGAAGAACAAGAAGGTTGCTGGAGCTGCAGCTGGAGAGGCATTAGCCTCAAAATTTTAACTTTATTTCTCTTTGATCGCATGCTTGGTTTCAAGCACAATGGGATCAGTGTGGTATCTTGATAGTGGTGCGTCTTTCCATATGACGGGAGACAAGGAGTTATTTAGTGATCTGGAGGAGAAGGACCTTCAAATGCATATAGAGATGGGCGACGATGGTCGATACAGTGCGACCGGCATTGGGACCATTACCTTTGAGAGGGAGCCAGGTAATCCATTTCTGTTGAAAGATGTTATGCATGTTCCAGGTCTGAAGAAGAACTTGGTCTCGGTCGCAATGTTGGAAGACAAAGGTTATGACGTTGTTTTCAGTGAGGGAAAAACTTTCCTTCGACATAAAACAACAGGTCAAACCAAGAAGATAGGGATTCAAGTTAAGAATCTCTACAAGTGGAGGTAGATGGCTGCGCTGTAATGATGGGCAAAGCAGAAGAAGTGGTGAGCCTGGATGAGGGCGAATTATGGCACAGGAGATTGGACCATCTTCACCATGGCACTTTGAAGATTTTACAGTAGATTTCTACTGGACTTCCCAAGGGTACTTTTGCACAGTTAGATCAGTGCAAGGGATGTACTATGGGTAATTTTGTGAATACCACCTTTCATGAGAAGGAGAACCATGCTTTGGTGATCCTAGAGAGAATTCACATAGACGTGTGTGGACCTTTCTCTGTTGCTTCAACAACAAAACATAGGTATTATGTTATATTTTCTTATGACTATTCTCGTAGATGCTGGACCTTCTTCATGCAGAATAAGAGTGAAATATTCTCAAAGTTCTGTGAGTTTAAAGCATTGGTGGAGAAGGAGTTGGGGAAGCAAGTGAAAGCTCTATGGAGCAATAATGGTTGTGAATACATCTCGGGTGAATTCAAAGACTTCTGTAGCAAAGAAGGAATTCGAAGAGAACTCATAGCACCTCATAACCCACAACAGAATGGGGTCGTGGAGAGAAAGAAAAAAATGATCGTGGGTGCTGCACGAGCTATGCTGCATGATCACGGCCTACCGATGCACTTGTGGGCAGAAGCATGCAACACTGTGGCTTATGTGCAAAACCATTGTCCTCATAGAGTACTTGGAATGAGTACACCTGAAGAAGCTTTTACTGGTAAGAAGCCTGATATTTCTCATTTGAAGATTTTTGGCTCATCTGTTTGCAGTCATGTGACAAAGGACGCCAGGAAGAAGCTAGAGCCGACTGAAAAAGTTGGTATATTTGTGGGGAACATAGAAACACCCCATAATTATCGTGTGTATTTTCCAAACAGTCGAAGGATTGTGGTGCGACGGGATATAAAATTCAATGAGGTGAAAGCCATGAAGTTGTCGCTTGAGAAGGAGCTACACATGCATGCAGAGGAGCAGCTACTCGTTCCTAAAGATGAGCCTCTAGATGTGGATCAGCCACAGGAGGAGATTCATGGAGTGGAGGAGTCCACTCATGCAGAACCAAACATCAGACAAGGCAGAAAGCGTACCACAGAAGCTGAGAGACTGAAGCTTGATGCCGACCATAATGTAGGAGTCCCTACATCACAGCGCAGATAGAGACAGTCACCTGACCAATTTACTGGACACATGGCTCTTCTGAGCAAGTGTATCGTGACAGAGCCATATTCTTTCGAAGAAGAAATGCAAGAGCCCACATGGGTAGATTCCATGGTGGTGGAGTATGACTCCATTGTTAGAAACAGCGCTTGGGAGATTTTTTTAAGGCCAATGGGTAAATTAGTTGTAGGATCAAGATGGATCTACAAGGTAAAGCAAGCTGCTGATGTGAGAATCGAGAAGTATAAGGTAAGATTTTTTGCCTGGGGATTCTCACAGATCGAGGGGATTGACGATGAAGAAACCTTTGCACCTGTCACACGGTATTCTTCCATATGGACTATCCTTTCTCTCTCAGCGTAGATGGGTTGGCACATTCATCAGATGGATGTGAAGACTGCGTTCCTTAATGGGATCATTGAGGAAGAGGTGTACATTGAGCAGCCTGAAGGATTTGAGATCTTCAGCAGCGATTCGCATGTGTGCAGGCTCAAAAGAGTGTTGTATGGGCTGAAACAAGCACGTCGTGCTTGGTACACTCGGATTGACAACTATTTCACTGGACTTGGCTTCACCAAGAGTGAGGCGGATGCAAACCTGTACCAAATTGTGGTGGAGGGTAAGATTTTTATCATTGTTCTTTACGTTGATGATTTAATACTAACAGGCGATGAGTAGTTGATACACTCATGCAAGGCAGATCTTGCAAAGGAGTTCAAGATGAAGGATTTGGGCCTCCTTCATTATTTCCTTGGATTGGAAATATGGCAGTGGGAAGGTGAACTATTTGTGTCTTAAGGCAAGTATGCCCGGGAGATACTCGAGAAGTTTCACATGTAAGGCTGCCAGCCTATCGACACTCCTCTTCCAGGAAATTGGAGGAAAGAGGATGCCACATCGACAGAGGTAGTGGATGCCACTGTTTATCGACAGTTGGTGGGTTCACTCATGTAATTAGTTAATACAAGACCAGACATATCCTATGCAGTGAACCAACTTTCACAAGCGATGGTTAAGCCTACCAAGCTCTTTTGGAAGGCAGGAAAGCATGTCCTGAGGTATCTCAGGGGCACATCTGAGTATGGCTTATGGTACAGACAGACGGATGAGGTGAAGTTGCATGGCTTCACTGATGCAGATTGGGTAGGCAACCCAAGAGATAGAAAGAGCACATCAGGAGGAATTTTCAGTATTATATCTACAATAGTTTCTTGGTACAATAGGAAACAAATATCGATGGCACTCAGTTCAATGGAAACAAAATACATGGAAGCAAGTCAAGCTTCATGTCATGCTATATGGATGAGGAAGATCCCGGTCAGTTTGTTCAGTTCACATTTAGATCCTACAGTGATACATTGTGATAATCAAAGTTGCATTAAAATCTCGATTAATCCTGTGTTTCATGATAGATCTAAACATATTGATACCCGGTATCATCATATCAGAGATTGTGTGCAGCGAAAGATCATGTTGCTTCAGTACATTCCTACAGAAGATCAGGATGCAGATATTCTAACGAAAGCGCTCACCAGGAGAAAATTAGAATACCATAGAGGTAGGATCGGGGTGAAGGATAATCCCTATCTTGTTGAGAGGGAGTGTTGAGATTCAACAAGATGATGGAGCTTAATGAAAATTAGTCGCCTTCACTAAGTGGGCCCGCGGGCTATTTTTAGACTATGTCTATTTTTAGACATGGTGATCATATTTTAGAAGTTGCAGGATGCTATTTGTGGATGGTTGGTCAAGTTGGAAAAACAGATGAAATTCTATTTTTATAATATTGGACGAAGGCTATTTATAGATCGTTGATCTAAAAATAGAAGTGTTTATTATTATTAGCCCTTAATAATAATCCGAAAATAAACATCAACTTATTCTCTTGGAACACTTTATTTCAGTGTACAGATTTGGCAAATCATTGCGGTGAAGGAATTACGCAATTCCTAGGGTTGAATGGTGGTTCATGCATGGAGGACTCAATTAGAACTGAAGTGGCAAAGTTATGACAGAGTTGGAAGAGTAGTTCATAGGGTTGTATTTAGTTTAACTCAGTTAAAGTGAGTTAAACTCAGTTGAGCTAGTTGTATGTAGTCTAACTGAATTATACACTAGTGAGAGTGGAGTGAATTAATTAGTTAATTAATTCACAAATAACAACTCATTAATCAATTGAACAAATACAACAGTTAACTATAGTGCATGTCAGTTCCAGTGGAGACCCACTAGAGAGATAGGTGAAAGGGTGAGATGGACTATCTGTTGTGACTAAATTGATTGCACCACACACACATTGGAGTTGCCAATGAGGATTGTGCAGTCAAGGCAAGGGTAATTCAAATTCATTCAGAGCTATTATTTAGCAGGGATTACGCAGTGGAGGCAGGCTATCAGGAGGGCATAAATCAGTGCATGGATTGCAGATTTCATATTGTTAGTGTGTGATGATTAATTGTACTGAGAGCTTGATGTACTAAGCTTTGTATGAGATTGTTACATGATCTCCATGATACATAATATATGATAGTTGGGGTTTTTAGCTTCAGGCTTTCCCATTAAACAACTGTGTTATGTGCGATTATTTTTATTGCTTCATGTGTTTGCAATTGAGTTTATAATTTATGCAAAAGATTAACAGTGGAAGGATTATGTATTTAGCAAGAAGATAAAATATTGTTAGATCAGGGGAATCTAGATATATAATGTGTTGTACCTTAAGAGACAATCCCTTAGCTGTGATAAGGAATTAGTGCTTAAGACATATATATGATTATTTCACGAATGTATGTATTTGTCTTTGTCTTATCAACCCTCAAATATTAAAGATCAAACCCTTAAATGTCAAATATATGAACATTCTGCAATGCTATCTTTAGCCAATATTGAACAAAAGAATAATAAGAAATAGAAGGGAGAACTTCAAATTGATATGCTGTTTTATACAGAAAATACCACTTCAAAATCCAGAAGAATATATGAAGAAATAGTTAAAACAGAGGAGTGCAAATTAAGGTTTTTTAACTCTGAAATACATAAGTATAAAGAGGCCAGCTGCTCATGACTTGGTTTCATTCATAGATGGAAAAACATAACGTAAACTGAGAATACACTTCAACATTAACAAAATGATAGAAACTTGCATACTCATTCATTAACTTGTCAATCTCTGAGTACAAAAATTAGGCTTTGAAGGTCCAAAACTTGGAACCTTCCTTTCTCTTGGAAATTTCATTAAATACAATAAAAAGCGGTATGGAATTGTTGTAACCAATTCTAACTACCAAAACTACTTCATGAATTCGAAGGCTGTCTAACACATGCCTTGAAAATGTCTTTTACAATTTCATTGACTTCAGAAAATAACATAAATTAGATATCCTAATCTATAGGAATTGCTGATGAAGTGGCTTCTTTTCCTTGACCAACTGATTTGTCTTTCTTCGTTGCTGATCCCTTTCGCAAGTCTATAGTCCAAGCTCTGCACTTTTTCCATATTTCCACCTTCGTCCTAGATGAATGTGTCAGATTGTGATATTCCAATCTGAATGCAGTAATTTGGTCATAAGAAGGCCTTTTAGAGAAAAGGGTTTTTACCATCCACAAGAGTTGAAAATGCCTATGCAAAAAGTTGACCATTGTTTCTCCTTTGAGCACCTGGGTCTTTTCATACCTGTTATCAATCTTGCTTTTTGTGATCACCAGTAAATTCTCATAAGAGCTCCATGGTAAAAGATTTCATTCAACTCCCCAATATGATGGTAAGCCTACCCTTGTCATTTTATTAAATGCTTTATCAATTTGACTTACTGCTTCTTTGATTTCTATAAGTTTCTTTTCTGCAACCTTTCTGAGATCATTCTTGATAATAATTTTGTTAATTTCCACTGTGTATAGCATTATTTCTGCATATCATTCTCCTCTAACTCCTGATCTGATTTAGAATTGATAAAATCAATAAATATTTTGGCCCAAATGGCTCTGTTAATCCCTTTTGTCTTATCAGACATAATTGGCTCTTCACATTCCACGGTAAGCCCTTTTTATTTTCCAATTATCATCATGAAACACCAATTAGATTTCATTTCTAAAATGATATCAGTCCAAATGATATCTTTAGCTTGTATCAGCGACAGATTACCTTTCATTATTTCTTTGAGATTCTTGATCTCAGATTCAACATTTCTGAGATCCATTTTGTACTTATCTGCTTCGTTCTCTAAGACTTTCATCAATTTTGCAGCAGTCTCCAAATCTCTTTGAGCCCTTTTTCTATCTCTTTCAGCCATCTACAACTTAGTATTTAATTGAATGATTTGTGCTTGAGGATCCGCATCACCTGTAGGAAAAACAAAAGTACAATTATGATTGTCAATGTGATTTTGTAAAGAAATTGCAGTCTGATTCACTTTGGAAAGTTCTTTATCCTTCTGCATAAGTTGCTACAACAACATTTATTTTTCCTTCTCTGCCTCGACAACTTATGTAGCCATTGAATGTTCACCAGAAGGCAACTTCAATTTCTTCCTTAATGTATAAATTTCAACCTCAGCACTTTGCATGAATTTCTACACAGCAGTCTTGTCACTAGGATCTACACCAATCTTAATAATAATCTTCTTCAACTCTTCATTTTGAACTGTCAAGGCTCTTGAATTAGCCTTTTCTAACTTCAGCTGCTTAATTACTTTTCCCAACATATTCTCTTCTTTTACTGCCATTGCATTTGTCTTAGTGAGGTCATTTACAATCAATTGACCTGTTTGCATATGAAAGTTCATTTTATCAATTAGAGGAATCTTCTTTACATCCACAGTCACATTAACAGTGTTGAAACTGCTGGAAGGACCAATTGACATATTTGTAGGATGTGAGAGGGCAATTCTGAACTGAAATTTTTCAAGATCCATTATAGTTAACAACCTTTTTTGTTCAGTAGTAATTTGATGTTCAGCTTGGGCCTCCATACTGGCCTTCATCCTCTAGCTTTTCTCTTCAATTTGTGAGAACATCTGTTTAATCAAGGGCACCTGTTCATGAGAAGCTTCATGATTCCTGGGTGAGGCAGGAGCATTTTTTTCTTCTCCCAAATGCAAAGAAAAACCAGGAGTAGTGGATGCAGGTTCTTCAGTAACTTTTTTTCTCTTTATGGCTCCCTGCTCCTCATCATCTAGATCAATCACCATTTCCTTGGTTCTTTTAGCTGACTTCTTTGCTATAATAGGAGTTTGAATGTTAGCATCTACTGATTTCTTCACATCTTTACATGCTACCTTCTCCTGTTCTGGCCTACTTTCATGAATAAAAGCAGAATATCCATTCTCAATCCTTCTATTTGAAATAACACCATATGGGTCATAAGGCCAACTTTCTCCTAATAACATCTGCATGTCATCTAAAATTTTGGTCACTTCATCAAATGCCTGTCTCATATTTACTATGAAAGAGCCTATGACCATGGGTAATTTGTACATGTGACCTTTCTTCATAGGCACAAAATGAACATGATCAACATTTAGACTCTGTCTAATGAATTCTAAAGCAAAAGGCCTCATTGGCACAAAAGTTGGGAGTCTGTAAGGCTCTACACTTTCTCCATATAGCCTTATTTTAGAATATTCCTCAAACACAAAGCAGTCTCCATATTCACAATTGTTCCCTAAATGTAAAAAGTCCTGAGCCTTAGGTAGGAAATAGGGGGGAGGACTTCCATTCAATATTTTGTATGCAATGGGCATGAAATAACTAGAAAAATCAAATAACCTAGCCTCATTTTGTTCCCTTCTAACCACATCTGTCTAGAAAATCATTGACTGTCTTCTTTTACTTGCATCTATAATATTTAGTCCTAAATGCATGAACTCTTCCAAATTTTGGTATAAGAACAAATATAAAATTAATGAGGGAAATTTAAAAGAACCTATCAATGAGAGGCTCATCAGCTGTGAGTTGACTGCTTCCTGCCAGTAATATGGAATATCCAGCACCATTCCTGGCTTCACCATCATGGAAAACATTCCTAGAACTGATCTATCCACTGTATTATCATCATCCTTACCCAAAATTTTTGCAATATGACTCAAAACCAGGCGAGTCTCAGCATCAAAAAACCCCATGTTAAATTGCTTGCAATTTGGCTTAAACTGCTTCATGTCAGGCTGCAGATGAAATATGAATTGATTGAATTCCTCTCCTGCAAAGCTGTCATAATAATGAAGCAGTGAATCGTCAGAAAATTGAATGCAAGACTCTGACTTAGGGTAGCATAAGGCTTGGCGGATTAATAGAGTAGACACCTACAAAATGTTTTCTCCTTGGGAATTCATGACAAAGCATTTCCCTGGATACATAACCGATACCAACCAATAGATGAATTCAAGAAAAAGGTGAGTTTTAGGGATGCATGTAGACAAAACTCCGGACTTGATCATGGTAGAATCTACGGGAGAGGAATTGGTATTCAAGAAATTTTTTTGGTAAAAAGGAAGATGGATTACTGAACAAAGGGTATCTTGGATATCCCTCTCAGTATCCATGAGAGGGATATGACTGGTGGAACCTGACAGGGGAGACCTTTTAGCCATGGTTGAATGCTATCGTGGAAAAATCTTTACAGGGAGACGAGATTTTGAAGTTGGCAGAGAGATTAAATGGAGTGTAGCGCAGCAATTCACAAGTAAATTTGAAAAACAGGAAAAAAAAATCCTTTAAATAGGTGGCGCGGGCTTCAAATTAATTGTTGACAAGACGCGCCAGAAACCATTAACTTGAATTGACATGGAGGATAGCTGGATCCAATGCAGCGTCCTACATCACTGTGAGGGATCCCAAGGTATGGAGGAAAAATATTGCTCGTGCCCCCACATTAGATCTCCGCTGTTGATCTTCGTCGTCCCTGCAGTCAACCAAGTCAACTGCGGAGGCACTCCATATGATATTTACCGTGCTATTTGTGCCCTCGGGTTGGGCTTTTTGATGAAGCTTTCAACGATCGACGCTTTCCGCCCAACAACCCAATCGTTATTTAACCTTAAATGTGGACCCACATTATAAAGTTAAATATTTAAACTTAAACTTTAATGAACATCAATCTTTTTTATGCTAAAGTATTAGAGTTCAATACTTTAACATATTTTCTCGCATTTTATATTTTTATTTTTTTCAAATATTTGTAAAATAAAAGGATACTACTGTGATCCACAACATAATGCATATGTTATATAATCTCTACAGAGATTGCTAGACAAAAAAGAACAAAGTGATTGAATGTCAAATGACTATCTCATTAAGGAATCTCTTCATATCTTCTTATGTGGGCCTTCTTCAACTTACCAGGTAGTATGAACTTTATCCTCTCCAACTCCTCTAGAATAAGGGGTGAAGAATTATGTTTAGTGAACTACTGCACCTGAAATCAAAATATTTGTCTTGCTAATTGATGTGGAACAAATTATTTGTTATTAATTGCATGTAAGATGTGTTTTTTCATAATGGATGAGACAGTTTGGCCAAAGTACTCGAGACCTCTATATGAGGAAATATGTATGCTTTTTATTTATTTATTATTTATTTTTTTCTGCGTAAAAGATGCACTTGGTTTTTCTGAAAAGGTTGGGTAGACTTCACCCTTCCAGGAAATGACTTGCTTCTAACATATTCTCAATGTTGAATTCCTTTGATACTACTCATGGAACTCTGACTCCGCTTTACAACTAGAATTATTTAATGGCATAACAACTTATCACTATGACAGATTGTACTTCATAAGAGACTACTATGAAGCTTAAGTATGGTATATAATTATAATATTTATGCTATCAACATAGAGCATAGAGTTATCTTAATCGTTAAGTTTTAGGGATAAGGGACATTTGGGCCTTTTTTAACCCTTGGGAATGCTTAATAAATCTTAGTTCAGATAAATTTATATTAGTAATTTATCTACAATAATATTTCCATTATTCCTCTTTGAACGCCCAATATTCCATTGCTTTGGAACTTTGCACCTCGGCCATAATAAGAAACATCATCAAGACCCAAAAGTAAGAAGACAAAAATAGCTCATAATCAGGGAATCTAGTGACTTGTTTAAGGATCATAATTCAAGACCTTAGTTCCTTTTAAATATCATTTACTTTCCCATCGAATAAAAATCAACGATCAAAATTTCTAGTGAGAAGAATGACAACACATTTTAAATGTAAGAACTCCCTTCCCTGGTGATAGTACATTTTGGTTTTGAAACGACATTATTTTCATGATATTTTAAATAGTATATTCCTCCCCAAGAGACCCTTTAGAAAGACCTTTTTTTCAACTAATTGAAATAGGTAAGTGTATTTTTTCTAGTGCTTTTTGAGCATTGAATTTAAGGGAAGAGGTAAAGAGACTGTTAGACAAAAAAGAGCAGAGTGATTGAATGTCAAATGAAAATCACATTTTGTAATCTCTTCAGATTTTCTCATGTGGAACTTCTTCAACTGATCAGGTAGTATGAACTTTCTCAGCTCCAACTCATTCAGAAAAAGGGGCGGAGAATTATGTTTAGTGAACTACTACTCATGGAACTCTCACTCCACCTTACAACTGGAGTGTTTATCTTCCCATATCTCTATCTCGGGCTATAATTCCAGCTTTCTCTTGTTTTTGAAACATTGTCTCTATATAATTGTTGTCAGTCTCTTTTTGAGTTCTTGCTTGAATCAGTGAGATAATGTAGCTTATCTGGAATCCAAAATCCTCGACCAACCCACTTTCTAAAGAGTCCTCTTCTGTTTTTAATTATGTTATTTGGTCCACCTTAGCCTTTTCAACATCGTTTAGTTCTAAAGAATCATATCTTCTTGATAATTATCCTTTGGCCTACTTTTCTTCTTCCATATACTTCAGATCTAAAATGGAACTTGAGATAGGCTTCGTGACATTTTCCAAATTCCATGATTTTTCATTGCACTTCTCATGTGTATAAGGGAAAATGTGTGTAAGGTTGGCAACTTTTCTTCACCATGTCTCATTTCTTTTGTATGCTTGAAATTGATACAAACAATTGTCACTGGCTCCTTTAACTGTGCACAATTAATAAAATTTCCCCTATTTATGTCATGTGACTAGAAAAAAATAGATTCTGCATTTTCAATTGTATGTTTCCACCACACCTATTCCATTTATGATGGGTTCTGTTTCATATGTTTCTTTACTTCTAGATCACTAAGAATATGAATTCTCGGCAAGGGATCCTTTAATGCTGGAAAAATTAGAGATCCATCTCCTCTTCTTTGATGTTCATTAGAAACATGAACTTATTTAAATTCATATTGAGTTGCACTCTGTCCATCTTCCATACTCGATGTATAATATTCAACTTGTTTCTTTCCCTCTATATTATCAAGTTCTGCTTGAATGTTTTAGATATGCTCCTTGAGCTATGAAAGAGTTATTTTCTCCTTCCTCTAGTCATGTTTAGGAGGAAACCTTATGTCTAAGAGCTGGTACTTTTTCTTCTGGACCTCATTGGAACATGTAGGAAGAATTTACTCATGCGTCACTTTAGGAAAAATTTTGTCCATATGGTGCTGTATTTTCCTATGAACAATAGCTAGATATGAAGGGCTAGTTTCTTTACATACCACTTTTGGAATAGTGAAATTCGAATGTTGCTTCTTTTCTTTCGAAAGTTTTACTTCAGATCCAGGATGGCTTACTTACTTTGTAAATTTCATTTTAATGAGAATGAATGCATTATTTATGCACATTTTTCAGTGTGTGCAAATTTTGTACCCCCTTCAAAACCATAACTTTAATCGGTTCCTTTGCATCTACCTCCCGTTGAGTACTTACAATGATTTTCCTTTAAACACCAATCCTCATTTCCAAGCCCACTCTAATTGGCTCTGACATTGTTTTCCTTCCCTACATAATCTTCCATTCACAATGCACTAGTGTTACACTGCAGATATTCCTTATTAATCCGGCTAAATTACCCTTCATGGTTTCTAGGTCCTGAGATGTCCCATTCCCCTTCAAAGATTCCTTATCTGAATTTTTTAAAATTATTAGGCAAAGTTAGAGGATGCATCCTCAAGTTATTGTTCTTTGTTTGTTTGGTTTCTCCAACATCTACAGAAACAAGCTATGATCTGTACGAAAGTTCATGTTCAAGCTAACTGCAGTGCTAGATACTTCTTCATCCTCCTTTGTTTTCCTTTGGAAGCCCTTAAGACTCTCTAAATTGTTTGATGAATCCACACTTTGGTTATTCTCCCTATGAACCATCTTGAGTTTAAGTTTCATCATTATTATTGTTGTTATGATGATGATGATGATCATCAATATTATTTCAATAACATTGAAATTCTAAATAAAAAAATGTTTTTTTTTTTAATGTTTAAAAATAACCACATATTTATGTAATTATAGTAATAATATTCAAAATTTAATGTAAAATAACATATATCTGACAAAATAAACTTGCATGAGGAAGGGTTCATATCTTGCTCTTTTGAGAGCCTATGGACCTTATTCTCAATATGCTGGAAAGAATGAAATTCAGAATTTCTCCACTCCTTCTCAATACATTGGAAAGAGTGGAATTCAGAAGTGTTGGAGTAGCTACAATTGTTGGGAGAAATTTAAAAGTTTACGGTTTAATAAAAAGTGAAAAAATGGAGATTAACAACAAAGAGATAACTATATCCTCTATTTTTTTTTTTTTAATACTTTTTTTATGAATATTCCCTATAATTAATATCTTGTAATTGGGGTGTAAGAAAGGGACAAAAATTATTCTACCATGTTGTGGGAGAATAGGGGCCAGATCTACCCTCATCCTATGTTAAAGAGATGTATGTGAAATTTTATTCTATTTAATTATCTATTTTAGAGTAGAAATAATAATAATTAATAGATTTGTATAGATATTTTTATTATTGAGATTAGAATGATGTTTTATGATCTTTATAGTAAAATGAGTGTTGGTGAATTCTTAAAACATGAAATAATTAAAATAATTTCTCACATGTCTGCATTACCAATTATGTTAACATTTTAAGTCAACAAAACTATCCTGATATATTTCATATTTAACATAAAATATTGTATAATATAATATGTATAATATTTAACATTTTCTTCAATCTCTAAATAATTTTTACCTTACATAAAAAAGCTAATATAATCCTATATGTTGTCAATTGGGCTATGTTGGGTGGTTCAAAGGAAGAAATGTAATTCTCCCCATTTTGATTCAACTCCAATGAATGACATAATATATGTTAAAAAAAAAACTTTATCATATAAATTATGTTACGCAAAAAATTATTAAATATTTTTTAAAAAATATATTGATAATAAACATATATTTCAGTATGAAATAGAGAATAAAAAATAAAAAAAACATATATAAGATTTAATTCACAAATACCTATCACCCAAAATGGTATCACCCAATATAGAGATCGATTCTCAATCTTTTTATTGTGAACAAAGTAATGGTACTCCATGGATCTCCCGAGATTGTCTAAAAATGGATTGATAAAGATCCATTCTCAATATGGTTATTGTGAAGAAAGTAATGGTACTCCAACAATCAAATGAATGGTTGAATTGTTGCCTCTAGAATATAAGAAACTCTACACTTCTTTCTCAAAATCATAGATCTAATCTCTATTGAAACATATATGAACAAAAAACTCTATATAAAACACAACAATATGAATTTTTCTTCAAAGATTTAGATAATCTGCAACTAGCAACAATATATTCCTCCTACATAAATACAATAAACAAACAACTTTTCTAGCTCACAACTTTTTGAATCTTTCTCTTAAAACATCCAAAAATTTAATACTATTTCTTAAGAATATAAATGAAGTAAGATAGAAGTAATTAATAATAACAAGAAATAAATCACACGAATGAGATGAGGCTCATCTCAACTTAATTGTTGTATCCTTGGCTACTTCAACAGAGCGTGACCACTTGAGGTAGCTCACATTGGTGCTCACAAGATTTTATATAATATCTTTTAAAACAAATAAAATGAAAAATACTATAAGTTTCCAAAACCATAAAAAACTAAATATATAAATTTCTAGATTTATTAGTGATAGTAACTATAATTATTCCAGTAATGTGTAAATCTTTCTTTGCTTAATATGAAATTGGCACATGACTATATGAATCCATGAATCAAAATTAAAAAATAAATTAAAGCTCTAAACATTTGATGTCTCTAATTATATAACGAATTGAAATTAAAATATATATTTTCACCTCGGATCTGGGTGTTAATGTGTGATATGGACTGCTACCACCTGGCCACGCCGACGATGGACAATCGTCCTCCTCACGTGGGGGCACATGGCCATGGAAAGTTGAATAAATATTGGGGCATAGGTATTTCTTACTTCACCACCCTCGAACTCAATGCATCGTCCTCTCTGCAACAAGTTCGCATTTATGTCGTCCCTCCAACATTCATTCTGCTAGTCACACCTTCTCGTTTCTTGTTGTCATACATGGACCATAAGACTATATATTTAGTTTTCCATTGTGGTATTCCTATTTTTCTCAGGCTTGGCTCTGTCTCTCCCTACACCTTTTCTCATGCCAAGCCCCTGCACTATTCCTCTTCTCATTTGTATCTCTGTCATGACGCTGTGCCACCCCCTCTGCCTCATTTACATCCCTGCACCTCAACCATGACCCACCATCATCTCATGCACTGCTGTAGAGGTGGTGGACGCGGGCTCCCTTCTCGCCTTCCCATTCACACCATGGTTGGAAGAACATTGGACTTGTCTGTAAATTTGGATAAGCCTGAGGTCCTGGAACCCCTTAGCCTCTCTGCTCACCTATCTTTGCACACTCCTGAGGCCTCTGCTGAGCCCTCTGGATCTGGCTCTCGCTCCAGGAAAAGCCTGTGTAAATCCACCATCTTCCCCGCCTCCCCCTTTCCCTCTTGCAAAATGGTGGCTTTGCTGGTTCATTTGGCCTCGAACAGTGACGAAAGCTACTGCTCAGATGAAGACGACACAAATGCTGGAACAGGTGCTCATTCGACATCCTCTCCTTCGTTGAATGCCCAGGTGTCCAAGCTTGAGGACGATGACTACAAGAACATGTGCCAAATTGAGGAAGAGCCGCTTCAACTACCAATCCAAGATGACAAAAAATAGACAACTTAACTACTGGGTTCCCACTTGTCTTCTCTTTGTGTTTTTTTCTAGTCGATTTCGCTCTAGTCTAGTTAATTTTCCTCTTTTTAAAATCTGGTCTAGATATAGTATCGACAAAGCTAGTTTCCCTATATGGGAAATACCCTCTAAGTTTCATGGACATATTTCATGGGCTGGTTTCCCCATTTGGGGCAGCCCCTATTTTGCAGTTTTGAATTTGGTATTACCAGTCGGAATTAGCTAGCCAATTCCAGAGGATGACGATTGTAATATTGTGACATGTATTTTATAATAGAAATAGCCATATTTAGAATATATATATATATATATTCAAACAAATAGATTTATTATTTTAATCATATTTTTACCCCACCCACACATAAATATTTTAGTCGTATTTTCAATAAAATAGATTTATTCTTTTAATCGCATTTCTACCCCCCACACATATAGATATATCTTAATCATTATCTAAATTGTTTTTCAATGACAAACAAGCTTGAAAATGGTCTGTTAGTATGAATCTTTCATCGTAAAAGATCACTTTAGCTACGCATAACAAATAGCCCTAACATCGATTATGGCTACCAAATATCTTTAAATTTGCAATGGGGTGATCCAAATAATGCTGCACAAATTCAGATCTAAGCGCAAAAGACATTAAGCAGATAAAATACAATATGGCTCCATTCATCCAATAGACAAGACAAGAACAATGTATTTAAAAGAATTTTTTATATTATATTAAAAAGGGGGCACCTAAGAGGAAAACAAGAAAGGTGTTTTCTGGTTCTCCTCAATGGGATGGGTTCTTGAAAGTCCTCATTGTTTCAGATCTAGATTCTCTCTCTCTAGTTGGTGTAGAAAACCCAAACAAACATAGAACTCAAAGGGAGCTCATAAGGTAAAAATGGAAAATGTGACCAAGTATAGATCCAGAGTGATCTAATGCAATGAAGGTGTCTAATGAATGGGGAAAACCGTTCTATTTATAACAAAATATTGGGGTGTTCTAGAACTCGGTGCATGAATAAAATATTATTAATCGAATTCTAGAATCACCCTTTAGGAATATTTTATTATATTTGTTGGAGGGAAAAGGATTTTTGACTTGGCTCAATTCCTTTATTTATAAATAACAAATAAATAAATGATTTATTTATTATTTTAGGGAAATGATGGGAATATAATTAAATAAATAATGGTTTATTTAATTATTTAAAAATGATTTAGTCAAATTTAACTAGGAATATTATTTAAATAATGATTTAAATAACTTATTCATAGGAAATAATCAAATAAATAATGATTTAATTAATTAATTTCCTTGTTTTGGGTTAAATATGACTAGGAAAGATAGACAAATGTTATCTCACATGGTGACAACAATTTTTCTTAAGGTAAAATTGGTCTTACATGGTGCACTTGGGTTCATCTAATGATAATAGGTTAGATGACCAAACAAATGGTGTAACAGATTGCCCCCCAACGTACGAGTGTTAGGAGAAAATCGTATGGCCGAAGTATGTTGTAAGAACTCAATCACTAGACATTAAGAGGGGAGTGAGAGAGAGAAATGTAAGGTAGTCTAATGTGCTAAAGGACTAGACCCTGAGGAGATGAGACTTACAGGTGAAACAAATATCTAGTTGATGAAGTGGTACCTATGTTAAAGGCGGCGGGGGAGGCATACCTATGCCCGCCGAGATAATAGTACAAAGAATAAGGCGCCCGAAAAACCACGGAACACAATGATGAAGCATGTGCTGGCCTAAACATGAGCCAGTTAAATAAAATGATGAATCCCACATACATGCGATGCCTGGAATGACTATCAGGAGTTATACAATAATATTTTAGTACATGAGATACAAATACACCCAAATGCCCCCTACACACGGGGAAGGGCTCGCAAAATCTGACTGATATATGAAAATCGAAGAGGCGCTGCAAGCGACTGAGGCCGATATCATCAAATGAGAGGAGCTAAATCAAGGGATGAAATGAAGAAGTCATCCGGGCATGTGGGGGGCTACCTGCAGGGCCACCCCCTCATGAGGGTTGAGAAATCTCACACACGCCCGAGAATCACCAATAGTTGCTACTGCATCATTGGACCATCAAGTGTATAGATCACGATCATGCTGAAAAGAGCTCGAACAAAGGTACACTGCCCCCTAGACTTGACTTCTGGAGTAAGTGAGCTGATGTTGACAGAAGTAGGTCCGCCATAGGTGAGGTAATAAGGGAACCCCAACTAAGAAACGGGAGAAAATAGTAGAGCAACGAACAAACAGACACTAATGATGATAATGAAGTGAGGGATACTGAGTAGCGGATGGAAAAATTCCCTTGTTAGAGCATAAGGGGCATGAATGGCTTGGCAGCAATTGACACAATAGTAGGGGGGATAAGGAACAATGGTACTAAAGGCCATAATGTACAACACGAGAGAGGAACCAAGCGACGAAGGATGACAAACTATAGTGGGATATAAGGGGGCTCGAGATAGACTCTAGGACGGATGATGACTCAAATCGGATGCTCTAAACAAGGGTGACTCGATGGTGCTGCCACACAAAAAAGGTCCAATGGGGGACCATAAAAATATGAGTACAATAGGGTATCTCATGATGAAAATATAGATGAACAAAGCCCAGTAAAGAGGTAAAATGGTGCCCCAAGTACAAGCGTTATAAGTGAAGAATTTCGATTTGAAGGGGTGATGAAGGGACCCTTCGTGGACAAAATGTGTCCTGGTGAAGTGTCAAAACATGAAAAACTAATAGATGCCCATTTGAGTGCTCGGTGATAGCTTTCCAACAGTGCAGACGGTGTGTCAAACAGGGCTACGGTTTGGTTGTAGCGGGTGAAAGAAAAACATGGGTTTCTCTTCTAATAAGGTGTTTTCCCTCCAAAATCATTCATTTGCTTGTGTAGCTGTGGTGAATGTGGAGAGGAGTGAAGGCCCTCAATCTTGCGGCGATCGTAGTGGACAAACTGACCATTGGAATCGTGATCCGTCAGTTGCAGGTAAGAGGCCTAATCCTACTCTTTGTTTTTGATGGATTCAAAGTTCAGATTAAGGTTTTAAATCTCAGTAACTGCCCCTACTTCATTATTACGGTCGGGTCACACTTTTTGGGGCAAAAACTGCGACCTGGGATTCAGGTTTTGGCCTGAAAAGTGCGACCTGGCGCAAGATTTTCCGAAAAAGTGCGACCTGTTAGATGTGGGTGGTTTCAGTGTTGTTATGGGCTGAGATTCAGTTTTGGTATAAGTAAATGCAGTTGTGTTTATCTGTAGACTGAAAAATATTATGGTTTTGTGCAGATATGGCAGATATACAGATCAAGTGGAGAGAGAGAGATCTAGGTACATTACGGACGAAAATCCAAGCGGATCAGGGTGTCTGTCATGCATTGGCTAGGTTTGGGGTTCTGAAATTTTTGGAGAACCCTTTGATGAGGGTTGGTGAGCCCTTTTTGGCCCGGATTATCAGTTATTGGGATCCAGACCATGAGGTGTTTATAGTGCAGGGGCACAAGATTGAGCTGACAGTCCAGGATCTGTATTTCCTGATTGGTCTCCCGCCATTAGGGATGGTGGGAAATACACAGCCAGTGTTATTGCGGGGGCAGAACATCATGGAGTTTGTTGAGCAACATTTTCGACTAGGTGCCCGAGTCAAAGGGACTCGGATATCGATTGGGGATCTGGAGAGGTTGGAGACCCGAGCAGTGGCAGTAGCAGTGTTGCGGATTTTGGGTAGACAGGCGTTCCATCACATCATTGGAGGGAAGATGATGATTGTAGAGAGTGTGTTGGGTGGGAACTACTATGGGTGGGCCCAGATGATGTTGGTGTCGGTGAAACGACAGCTGTCGCTATGTAAGCGACAAGTGAATCATGATTGTGCCTATGGGACGGTATTGTGCTCTTTCTTCTTTGAGAAGATCCCGACCTTACGACCTCGTATACAGTTACCTGATGGGGGTTCGAGAGAGCCCTGGATGCATTGGTGGGGACGAATATTGTGTAGAGGAGGGGGAGGGGCGGTCGGACAGGTGTTCCGACCAGAGTTATTTTCCCATTGGGATCAGATGCCATTGTACATAGACGACTATCCCTATAGTGGGATGGATTATTGGGGAGATCTGGACTTGCCGCTTCCGCCTGGTTGAGTATGGGGACCCAATGGTAAGTGACAAGAAACTAATCTGTTATGTGCATTGTAGAGTTTGTGACTAATATTCATGGTACTAATCCTTATACTTTGTTGGAATGAAGATATAGCTCCGGTAAAACCAGCCTGATATATGGGACGACCTACAACAGCAGGAGCTATAGGTGCAAGTGGATCAAGGACGACACAGAATGAGGATATGGCCGCTTTGTTGGAGGACATCTGTCGTAGATGTGAGGGGCTGCTGACCGATGTGTCGGAGCGTGGTTGGCAGGATTTAGATGACCAGTACATAGAGTTATGTATTGGGCTACCCTCGGAATGGCCAGGTATCATGCGACGCATGGCGATGGCCGATCAGACTGCGCATGATATACGAGCTACGGGAGTAGAGCCGTTGGCTCGGGATCCTCCAGAGAGTTATTAGATGTAGGGCAGGTGGTGCCTCCCAGTGTCTATGTAGGGGCAAGTGGTGCTCCCTATTTTTGTAGTTTTCTTTTTGTAACATGCTATGGGCATGTCATATGTTTCAGAGTAGATGGACTCTAAAAACACATGTTATATGATATATATGATTTTTATGCAGTTTGTTGATGGTGTTAAATGTTATTGTCTTGTGTGTGATAAATTCCAGTCTAGAACATGATTTGCAATTTGATCTACGTAGTGATTTTGACTTCTAGGTATATGGTTGAAAGTAATGAATCGAAATTCACGTATCAAAAGTTTCACTCGTAAATATTGTCTAAACAGGATAGGGTTATGCACACGATAGACACCATTAAATTTTAAGAAAAGAGGCAGGGAATCTAATTAAACATGCAGATGGAGGATGTGATGAGAGAGGGCATCAGCGAGGAGACCACGTACTGCATCATATTCGGCCTGATTATTGGTGGCATTACCAATGCAGACCCCATTTGCAAGAACGAGGGTATGAAAGGGGGTAAAGATGGCCCATGTGGCCGAGGCGAGATTCTGGGAATAGCGACTTGCCCCATCGGCATAGCCAATATAATGTGTGGACGAGAGGGCCGATGGAATAGTGTCACAAGACAAGAAATGAGAGGAAGAGCGAGAGCTCATGCTGCGAAGTACATCATAGATAGGGATGGTATTATCATGATTATGGGAAGAGAGGGAAAGGTTGAGGAAACCACACAACGCTACAAATCCACCTAAATCATCAGTATAGGAAGAGAGGTGCACATATGGGTCATCAGGGGAAATGACAGAAGAACAAGTAAAAATATGGTCAAAGCATGAAGAGCCCAAGAATGTTGCTGAAGGGGAATCAAGCGAAACAGATGGAATGGATTCAGAGGGAATGTACTTCGAGGGTTTTGCGGATGATGATAGGTATAGGATGGGGGTAGCAGGTTCTGACATCTGAACATCAGGGGGAGGAATGTCAATGGTAGTAGGGGGATCTTGGAGTAATCTTGACACATACTGAGAAAGGATGGGAGAGGCGGATTGATTTTGTTCAACTTCGTACTCACGAATGACCTCTAAAGAGGCTCGGTAATGCGTGAGGTGAGGACAATGGTGAGAATAATGGCCATGGACACCATACAGAGCACAGGGTTTGTTGGTGCGAAGAGTCTTTGGGTTCTTGGTTGTGGATGAGGAAGCAACAGAGGTTTCAAGGGCCGTCGATTCAGGGAACGCGACTTTGACCATGGGTTGGATACGGGGCAACTCAGGACAAGTATGGGTGGTATGACCGATACCATCACACAAGGCACAAGGCTTGGCGGGTGGAGGGGGGGTAGGGTCGGGTGCAGTGGCCTTGTCTTTGGATGCCCCCTTGCGAGTTTTTCTTTTCTTGCCTGTAGCTGTCACGACATGAGGATGGTCTGGCGGAGGGGCTAGGGGTACTGTAGTGGTGGAAGGAGGGAAGGGGATCGGTTGTACGGGTGTCACAACAATGTATGGTTTGGGGTGGCCTGGTGGGGTCTCAGCTGGAGGAGTAAGATACCATACTGATATTCCCAAGGTTAAATTAGGGAGGGAAAGGGTGGCCATGACAGGAACCGAATAGACTCTTGGGGGGGGGGACCAAGGAAAGGTATCTGACTGGCGGAGTAATGGCCAGGAGGGACGACTCCCAAATGGTGGAGACCTAGGGGAACCGACTCAGGAGGGCAGGGAGGTGCCTGAGTGTGAAGGGGAGGGGAAGGTCCAGGCGGGAGAGGTTTAGTTAGCTAAGGCAAATGGCTAGGAGTAGGGTGCAGCGGACGAGGTTGAGGTTGCTGACTAGCCGAAGCAGGCTGTGGAAGGGTAGCCTGAGACGATTACATCATGCAAACATTTGCTAAGCTGGGATCAGAGACAGGAGGAGGGGGAGGACCAGAGAAGGTTCCAAGAAAGGAGGAGTCTTTGTAGACACCAGGAGAAACACTGGTCAAAGAATCAACAGTTTGCTTATTGGTGACAGTAGAGATGGTGGACTCAGGGGAGGTCTGAGATTTGGGTTCATGATACATCAACTGGTCAATGGTGAAAATTCTGCCATTATGAGGGAAAAACATCTTGCGGTGGACAGCAGATGGGACGACAGACATGGAATAGGTGTAACTATGCCCCAAAAGAATGTTATAGTCAAGAGGGGCATCGATAACTTCAATGTTGACACAAACAGTCTTGCCCGCAAGGGTGATAGGACAGTTATAGAATAGGCCAATGGGCTGGGAGGCATGGCCATCCCATGCATGAAGGGTGATTGTGGAAGGGGCCATCTCAGGAGATCCAAGTTTTTTCCAAACCGAAGCGGACATTACACAAGTAGATGCCCCCTCATCAATAATACACCGAGCGACATTGGCATTTCGGATTTTGATTGGGATTTGGAAAGTAACAGAGGCAGGAAGGGGGGGATGGTCTGAATGACGGGCATCGAAAACAATTGATTGGTCATCAGCAGGATCTACAACACCCATGGTAGATAGTAGAGCCTTTTTTTGAGAAGGACACGACTGGAGGAGTTCCAGTGTTGAAATGGCACTAGGAGATTGTGCCAGATCATCTACTATGCTGTATGAATGGGTAGCCCTACCAGAGGCAGCATTTCGGCGTAATGGGCCCTTAGAAATTTTGGTATGAACCTCAACTTTGGGTGGAGGGATTTGCAAGGGACCATTGGGTGTCGACAGAGGCTCTATAGGACCTGAGGATGGGGACTCGAAGACAGACAGAATGGGAGGTGTGGAGTACTGACGAGATCAAGTTTGAAGGTTAAGGTCGATGGTGAGAGGTTGGTCAGATGTCATCATGAGAATCTAGTAATTAGAGGAACCAGAAGGAGAAGGTTGAGTGGTTACTGGGGCATGAGACGATTGAGTAGCCACAAATCCTTGTTGAGGGAAAGGATCAGTAAACACAGCGGGTTGAGAAGTAGCCGTATGGGGAGGGACAGTAGGAGAGGAGTGTTGTTCCCGCACGGTGGCCTGAGACTCCCACATCTGCCTCATTTGTGGTAATAGGGGACAATCGTGAGTGTAATGACCATAAACACTGCAACACGAAGAGGGCTTATTGGTGTGAAGTGGCCTGTCCGGCTTGGGATGAGAGCCATGTGGCTGGTTGGCAGTGTTAGAATCAATATTGGGAGGATTGGATCCATGATTACCAGAAGTTGATGGATTTCCTTTCCTCTTTCTTTGAGAAGGAAGAGGATTAGTTGCACCATGCTGCACAAATACTTGCCTTGGAGGGGGTAGTAAGTGCGATTGCAGGGGTAGAGAAGGCAAAGGAGTGGGAGGTCCAAATGCTGGAGGAGCTGGGACACCAGGCTGTGGGTAGGGATAAGGGGTAGGATGGGAAACATTGAGGTAAGCAAGAGTGTGGGAAAAAGGAGGAGGCAGGCCGTATCTTGGATACATGCTACCTGGAGGGGGAAAAGCGTCGGAGGGGCTGGCCCCTCCTAGAGGGAAACCATAGCCCGGAAGAGGTTGAGCAGAGGTATGTAACAGAGCTCCAACGATACCATCAGCAGAATGAGATGCCCCCAAGGCATTAGGGCCACTGGGCTTGGGGAGGTCAGGAAGGACAGTATAGACATAACCAGATTGAGCATAGATAAGGTCATACTTCAAGGCTATTTGGAGGGCGGCTTCTTCGGTTTGGGTAAAATGGGATGTGACATCTTTGCCAATGGGAGGTAAGAGAGAGCGAAGGAACCAGTCCATATAAACCCGATCTTCAAAGGGGGGAGTGTGACATAAACTTTGTCTTCGTCGCCACTCCTGGACATGAGCGGAAAGGCGGGTCGAAGAGGATTGATGAAAATAAGTCAAGAGTTCAGTACTAGTGTCGTGTCAGAGAGGGAGCTGGAAATAAGATAAAAAGGCTTGGTAAATGGTCACAAAGGTGGTATGAGAAGAGGTGGCTTGATCAACATACCATTTAGAAGCTTCGCCGGTAAGTGTGCATTGGAACAATCAAAGATGGATGGAGTCATCGGTGATGGAATTGGAGGAACACCACATGTGGAAAGATCGGATATGGTTAGAGGGATCTTTACTAGAAAGGCCTTCGAAATTGGGAATGTTGGAGGGGAGCTTGGTTGGCATAGCAGGCCAATTGACATCGTGGCGAATAGGATCATTAATCAGCTGATTGAAGTCAGGGAGACTGAGACCGGCCATATAAGGGAGAAATGGGGCAGTCGAGGTAGGTCTCATAGGGGTTCCACTAGAAATGGACCCGGCAGTAGAACTGGGGTTGCTGCTAGTGCTAGGCCCTGAACTAGACATGGTGAAAGTAACAAGGGGAGAACCGGGAGTAGGGGGAGAACCCGAACAATCAAAGGAAGAGTCGGAGTGCAGACTCGGGGGAGGACTTACTTGATGACGACGGGAAGGAGGAAGTCGACCAACTGGAAACTGAGGGTGAAGGCCAAGAATTCTCCGGGACAAATGCCTTGGAGGCGCAATGATGACGGGAAGAAGAAAAACCGACAAGGGCAGGGAGGTGCAAAATCAAGTGAGGTCCATGTCGAAACAAGGGCAGCGAGGTGCAGTGTCAATTGATTTTAAAGTCTTTTTCAGGCGATGTTAACCAGGCTCTTCTTCACTTAGGGTCAGTGTGTGGCATGCGTTAATTTTAATTAATTAAACCCAGACTTTTTGAGAGTAAAAGAAAAGGTGTGATGCGTAACTGAAAATAAATCTACAGTAAATAAGACTGAAAGAATAGAAAATTAATAGCTAACAATGCATTAATCTAACCCAAAAAGGCGGGTCTCTCAAAACAAGTCTATAAGAGGGAAAAAACCTACTCAAAGCACGCTACAAGAGGCCAATAGATCTTAAGGTCGAGAGGGACGGGGATCTAAAGGAGAAATCTGCTGAAAAGAGGTGCAGAGAATAGCAAAGAGGCAGAGGAAAGGTTGCTGCTAAAAAGGAGGGGATCAGCTAACAGTAGAGGGGACAGGGAGGTGGCCCTAGAAATGAACCCAAACAAAAATAGATGAGGTGATTTGGAAAGGGAGAAGAGCTGATCGAAAGGGATATGAAAATGAGGTATCAGATCTGAAAGAAATAAGGCTGAAACTCTGGAAATTCAGACTTCTGAAACAATAAAAACTTGCCTACAAAAATTAGAGGGTACTAGAGCCCTAAGGGGAAAGATTCCCACTTAGTTGTGTAAAACAGATCAGAAACAGGTCTAAACGGGTAGAGACAGAGGCTGGAAAACCCTGACAGAAGCTTCAGACAAACCCAGAAAAATTGTTGGAAAATTGCAGAAAAAAGTGCAGGTCACAGGTTCTGACCTGTTTTTTGTCCAGGTCATAGGTTTTGGGTAGAGAAGTGCTACCTCAAGGCCAGGTCACAGTTTTTGGGCCGATAAGTGCGACCTGCAGCTCCAAGTCTCTCGGCGGTAGATTTCAGAAAAAATTGTCGTCTCAGCTGCGGCTGATGTCTGTCACCTGCGCAATAGGGCCAGAAACACACGAAAGTTAGAAATTTGAATGTTTGAGGGTTTTAGAGGTGAAAAATACCATAAAAATAGGAAAAAGGGAAAACTGAAGAGAAACCCTAGGGTCTGAAACAACTGGATATGCAGGAATATATAAAACAACAGCGGTCGCAAAAGAAAACCCGTGTGGAGTTGCCAATTGTTAGTATGAGTCTTTCGTCGTAAAAGATCACTTTAGATACACATAAAAAATAGCCCTAACATCGATTATGGCTGCCAAATATCTTTAAATCCGCAATGGGGTGATCCAAATAATGCTGCACAAATCTAGATCTAAGCACAAAAGACATTAAGCAGATAAAATACAATATGGCTCCATGCATCCAATAGACAAGACAAGAACAATGTATTTAAAAGAATTGTTTATATTATATTAAAAAGGGGGCACCTGAGAGGAAAACAAGAAAGGTGTTTTCCAGTTCTCCTCAATGGGACGGGTTCTTGAAAGTCCTCAGCGTTTCAGATCTAGAATCTCTCTCTCTAGTTGGTGTAGAAAACCCAGACAAACATAGAACTCAAAGGGAGCTCATAAGGTAAAAATGGAAAGTATGACCAAGTATAGATCCAGAGTGATCTAATTCAATGAAGGTGTCTAATGAATGGGGAAAACCCTTCTATTTATAACAAAATATTGGGGTGTTCTAGAACTCGGTGCATGAATAAAATATTATTAATCAAATTCTAGAATCACCCTTTAGGAATATTTTATTATATTTGTTGGAGGGAAAAGGATTTTTGACTTGGGTCAATTCCTTTATTTATAGATAACAAATAAATAAATGATTTATTTATTATTTTAGGGAAATGAAGGGAATATAATTAAATAAATAATGGTCTATTTAATTATTTAAAAATGATTTATTCAAATTTAACTAGGAATATTATTTAAATAATGATTTAAATAACTTATTCCTAGGAAATAATCAAATAAATAATGATTTATTTAATTAATTTCCTTTTTTTGGGTTAAATATGACCAAGAAATACAGACAAATGTTATTTCACATGGTGAAAGCAATTTTTCTTAGGGTAAAATTGGTCTTACATGGTGTACCTGGGTTCATCTAATGATAATAGTTTAGATGACCAAAAAAATGGTGTAACATGGTCCTCTATTACCTTTAACCCGTTCCAATGTTAAAAAACTAAATTTATTACATATCACTTATAAACATGACAAGAGTGAAAAAATTAAAAATATAAAGAAAGATGAATCATATCTAAATTTAAATTTGTACATTCCACTTTATTTAATGTTAAGGTATACAGATTCCTAAGAATGATTAAAAAATTATAATTTACATCGAGTTACAAAATTGAAATGCATACAACATAATATTTACACACATATTCTATCATAGAGTGTACCAATATTCTCATAGTACAGACATATGAAATCAGCCTAAGAACCCTATATAACTAAAACATGGTGTCCAAAAGGTGACAGCTGCTAAACAATAGGGCACTCGTATCATGCGACTTCCTCTCCTCGAAAATGGAAGTTTCTAAAATAGACATTCCAATCCTCTTGCTTAGCCTCGACGCCCATGCTCTTCATTGTAGATCGATAAAAATCCTCTTTCGAGCAGTTCCTGAATCTGTTCCTCTAGATGTCTTGCATATTATCCACACTATGTTAACCATTAATACTATCACTGTCACTAATGCTGATATGATGAACATGCCCCAAGAACTGCCGAACTTGAAGTTGGTTGGAATCTGACATAGATTGGTTACAACAATAACTCTCATATTGAAGCAACCAATCCTTTTGAATTGTGTGCAATTCCCCGCTTTCTGTTAACTGCAGTATTATACTAGATATTTTTATTGCTAGTTGATGAAGGATTGGGTCAAAATCCTGTCCAAAAGGATGAAAAACCACCCAAAATTTCCATTAATGTTTTGGGAAATTGAAATGAAATTACATAGATATAGATATAAAGCACTTACCAATCCCCAATTTAGATTAGTGAATGGTTGGCCAGCGAAGGTGAGTTCACTGCAATGGTTGGCCACTAGGGACTTCATGTATGGCCATTCAACTATAATGGAATCCACTACACCTTTGGACAAATCATTGTAATAATCAATTTTTGTGGTTAGATTTATTAGCCTCTTTTAACTTATTTCCAACTTATTTTTCAAGAAATGTCCCATGAAGGAGTCATTCTAGTGCCCAAGTTTTATGTCCTGCCTTTCCACCACACTCTAGATGTCCTTAAATATTGGATTTAATTATGAGGCTATTAGAATAGCCGATAAATTTACAGTATAACATGAATACATAATTCCCGTAATAACAAGGCATGCTACAACAACTATGCACCCCATAACACTTCGAGTATCTTCTGCTTATATCCAAATTATTCAATGTGGGGATCATTATAAGATTTTGGTTATTTTAATTACAAAACACCAGTCATGGTATTGTAGAAGAATTAAACTCACTAGGATTAAGGAACCATGTTGAAAAAGTGTACTTGCACGCAAACATATATGTATTATTAATTATCGTTTCATATAATTGATTTTCCATGTAGTTCAGTGCCTCTATGTTTAATCCATTAATGTGTTTGAATAAAGAATTCCCAAAGATGTTTCGTACATTAATAATGCCTCAAATCGGCTACTAGCTCACCTCCTTTGGACGGGTGGATTCTTTGGGTGCTCCAAAAGATAGATCGCCAAGTCCCCGCAAACGAAGAAAGAAATTATTAATAGCCACATTTGGTTACTGAAAAGATACAATAAATCAACGCAGAACAAATCAAACTTTCATCTTTTAGATAGACTACTGCCACTAGGCTTGTGTCTAAGAAAGGTTTTGTAAACTCTACTTTTTGGGATTGATTTTCTATGATGGTCATGTATCCTACAATTACATCAATTGCGTGAAAACGAAGGCAACATGAAATGAAAAATATGATAAATCATAATTCTATTATCACAAAAAATCTCATGAGCACACACATATTATATGTATACCTTTTCTACAATTAGCTGAATGAATTCATCGTAGCTTGGCGACACAAAAATTCCATTCTTGAATGTGATATATTCGACCATACAAGTTAGTGGTTCAGTTTCCTTTTCAAAATATTTCACGTAGAATCTCGTGGGTTTTTTTCTATTTTTCCCAGATAAAACAAACTCTCTGAAGTATCTATTCCAAGCCACTCCCACTCTCAATTTTTCGGGACATGGGGTGGAAGATCCTGGAATTTTTCTCATTTTCCTTGAAAGACAGATCTACCCAAATTGTCTAAAATTGGATTGAACAGTGAAAAATGTGCTATCATTTCCTTAAAAACCCAAATGAAATTTAGAAATTGGGTGGATGCGAGAACTTTCCCTCCAGTAAATATTTATGGTTTCTTTGAAGAGTCCAACTCCAAAAATGATATTTCACGCTCAACACTGAAAATCACTACAAGAGAAACACTATTATGGATAAACCATCAATAAATTGTAAAGCTATCAAGAAACAGTTCCGCAAAAAGAAGCTCTAACTATCATTTTTTTCTTAACTATTAATTATTAATCTGACGACGTAAAAATCTTCAATCGTCTAACATTCCATCCAATGGTGCAGACCAATACATAGTGGCAGCTGGGGGAGTTTTTCTTCAAAGAGGAACGCCTTACAACGTAATTTTATTAGTTTTATAAAAATTAATTTAATCTCCTTTATAACCATTTTAAAAATATTTCATAATGACTATATAAAATTTAAAAATTTGACATAATAAAAAAATAGTTTATTATTTTTTCACTATAATAACAATGAATACAACAAAATTGTCATGTAATTATCTTCCTCTATCACCACGCTTGAGGAGGGGCGCAATGCTTGTCTCTTTCAAATGAAGGTTGTGAACTCATTCACATTTTAATTAATCCTATTTGTGTGGGAAGGATACCATGAACAACACCCTTTTCATGTTTCCATTAAGAATTTTTTTAAGGAATCACCTGAATAGCATAAAAAAATCAATATTTTCTTGAATTTTTGGCCATGCCAATGTGATAAGAACTTGGCTTAGAAGACATTGGCCACACCACTGTCTCCTTGTTGTCTCATCCACTCTCCCCATCAGCTCATTTGAGGCTCCCTCAACCCTGCATCTTGGATGGCATGTGTTGAGATTCAACAAGATGATGAGCTTAGCGAAAAGAGTCGCCTTCACTAAGTGGGCTTGCAGGCTATTTTTGGTGCCAGTCTATTTTTAGACATGGTGATCATATTTCATAAGTTGCAGGATGCTATTTTTGGATGGTTGGTCAAGTTGGAAAAATAGATGAAATTATATTTTTAGAATATTGGGCGAAGTTTATTTATAGATCGTCAATCTAAAAATAGATGCATGTCGGATATTATTAGCCCTTAATAATTATCCGACAATAAACAACAACTTATTCTCTTGGAGCACTTAATTTCAGTGTAAAGATTTGGAAAATCAGTGGGCTGAAGGAATTACGCAATTCCTAAGGGAAACTGGTGGTTCATGCATGGAGGAATCAGTTAGAACTGAAGTGGAAAAGTTATGACAGAGTTGGAAGAGTAGTTCATGGAGTTGTATTCAGTTTAACTCAGTTAAAGTGAGTTAGACTCAGTTGAGCTAGTTGTATCTAGTCTAACTGAATGATACAATAGTGAGAGTGGAGTGAATTAATTAGTTAATTAATTCAAAAATAATAACTCATTAATCAACTGAACAAATACAGCAGTTAACTACAGTGCATGTCAGTTCCAGTGGAGACCCAGTGGAGAGGTAGGTGAAGGGTGAGATGGACTATCCGTTGTGACTATAGTGATGCATTGATTGAACCACACACACATTGGAGTTGCCAATGAGGATTGCATAGTGAAGGCAAGGGTAGCTTGAATTCATTCAAAGCTATTCTTCAGCAGGGATTGCGCAGTGGAGGTAGGCTATCAGGATGGCAGAAATCAGTGCATGGATTTGCAGATTTCATCTTGTTAGTGTGTGACAATTTATTGTACTGAGAGCTTGATGTACTAAGATTTGTATGAGATTGTTACATGATCTCCATGATACATAATATATGATAGTTGGGGTTTTCAGCTTTAGGCTTGCTCGTTAAACAATTGTGTTATGTGCGATTGTTTTTATTTATGCTTCACATGTGTTTGCAATTAATTTTCCGCAAAAGACTAACAATGGAATGATTCTGTATTTTGAAAGAAGTTAAATATTGTGAGATCAGGGGAATCTAGGACATATGAATGCTTAATGTATATAATTTCTACATGGTCTAGGATCAGTGTTAATACTTGAAGATTGAAATTGTGAAGAATTGTTGGGTTTGTGTTGGTGGACAATTCGAATTTGCTGTAGAAAATTATTGGTGCAGAAGTTGAGAATACATTGAAATGTGTTTCAATGGGTTGCGATTGGAGTATGCCCTTGATGGAAGCTTGAATTACATAGCCTAGGAGGACAGGATGGAATCAATGCTGGAGGATAATGGACTAAAGGAGTTCATCGATAGCGATGTTCCTAAGCCGGATGCTAGTGATGCTACAGGACTTGACGCATGGCAAAAGAAGGTAGCAAAGACAAGAAGAATCCTATTGGAAGGTGTGAAGGACCATATTGTGTCCAGAATTCACGGGAAAGACACTCCATTTTCAATGTGGAAGGCTTTGACAGAATTGTTCCAAAGCAGAAGCGACCAGAGGAAGTTGGCGCTTAAAGACAAGCTCAGAAAAATAAAAATGGAGAAGGGTGACAGTATTCCAAAATATATCACGAAGTTTGTCCACTGTAAGGATGAACTAGGAAGTGTGGGGGTTACTGTTGATGATGAAGCCTTGGTGAGCTTGGCTCTCCTTGGGCTTCCGAAGATTTGACATAACTATGAAGACTTTGTCAATGGGCGGGAGAAACTGTCGGGATGGGAGCGACTTTGGTCGGATCTTCTGCAGGAGGAGATAAGGCGGAGTACTAGGGATGGTTCTTCATCAAAGAATGAAGATGAATAAAATTGCGCTTTGGCTGCCAAAGCAAGGAAAGGGAAGGGTAAGAAATTTCCTTCAAAATCCGAAGCTAAAGGCAAGAAGCAGGATTTTTCCAAGGTGAAGTGTTTTCACTGTCACGAACATGCGCATTTCGCCACTAACTACCCACAAAAGAAGAAGAACAAGAAGGTTGCTGGAGCTACATCTGGAGATTGAAATTAATTTCTCTTTGAACGCATGGTTGGTTTCAAGCGCAATGGGATCAGTGTGGTATCTTGATAGTGGTGCGTCTTTCCATATGACGGGAGATAAGGAGTTGTTTAGTGAATTAGAGGAGAAGGACCTCCAAATGCATATAGAGATGGGTGACGATGGTCAGTACAGTGCGACTGGCATTGGGACCATTACCTTTGAGAGGGAGTTTGGTAATCCATTCTTGTTGAAGGATGTTATGCATTTTCCAGGTCTGAAGAAGAACTTTGTCTCAGTCGCAATGCTGGAAGAAAAAGGTTATGATGTTGTTTTCAGTGAGGGAAAAGCTTTCCTTTGACATAAAAAAATGGGTCAAACCAAGACGATAGGGGCTCAAATTAATAATCTCTACAAGCTAGAGGTAGATGGCTGCGCTGCAATGATGGGCAAAGCAGAAGAAGTGGTGAGCCAGGATGAGGGCGATTTATGCCACAGGAGATTGGGCCATCTTCACCATGGCGCTTTCAAGATTTTGCAGCAGATTTCTATTGGACTTCCCAAGGGTACTCTTGTGCAGTTAGATTAGTGGAAGGGATGTACTATGGGTAATTTTGTGAAGATCACCTTTCATAAGAATGAGAACCGTGCTTCGGTGATCCTTGAGAAAATTCACACAGACGTGTGTGGACCTTTCTCAGTTGATTCAACTGCAAAACACAGGTATTATGTTATTTTTGTTGATGATTATTCTCGTAGATTTTGGATCTTATTCATGCAGAAGAAGATCGAAACATTCTCAAAGTTTCAAGAGTTTAAAGCATTGGTGGAGAAGGAGTCAGGGAAGCAAGTGAAAGCTCTACGAAGCGATAATGGTGGTGAATATATGTCGGGCGAATTCAAAGACGTTTGTAGCAAAGAAGGAATTCGAAGAGAACTCATAGCATCTCATAACCCACTGCAAAATGGGGTTGCAGAGAGGAAGAACAGAACGATCGTGGGTGCTGCATGAGCTATGCTGCATGACTTGGGCCTACCAATGCACTTGTGGGCGGAAGCATGCAACATTGTGGTTTATGTACAAAACCGTTGTCCTCATAGAGGACTTGGCATGAGTACACCTAAAGAAGATTTTACTGGTAAGAAGCTTGATATTTCCAATTTGAAGATTTTTGGCTCATATGTTTACTTTCATGTGACAAAGGACGCCAAGAAGAAGCTAGAGCCAATTGTAGAAGTTGGGATATTTGTGGGGTACACAGAAACACCCCATAATTAACGTGTGTATTTACCGAACAGTCGCATGACTGTGGTGCAATGGGATATAAAATTCAATGAGGTGAAAGCCATGAAGTTGTCGCTTGAGAGGGAGCTACACTTGCATGCAGAGGAGGAACTTCTTGTTCCCAAATATGAGCCTCTAGATGTGGATCAGCCATAGGAGGAGATTCATGGAGTGGAGGAGTCCACTCATGTAGAACCAAACATCAGACAAGGTAGAAAGTGTACCAGAGAAGCTGAGAGACTAGAGGTTGATGCGACACAGAATGTAGGAGTCCCTACATCATAGCGCAGACAGAGACAATCACCTAACCATTATACTAGATACATGGCTCTTATGAGCAAGTGTGTCCTGACAGAGCCATCTTCTTTCGAAGAAGCAGTGCAGGAGCGCACATGGATAGATGCCATGGTGGAGGAGTGTGACTCCATTGTCAGAAACAGTGCTTGGGAGATTGGTCCAAGGCTAGTTGGTAAATCAGTTGTAGGATCAAGATGGATATACAAGGTAAAGCAAGCTGCTGATGGGAGTGTCGAGAAGTATAAGGCAAGATTTGTTGCCCGGGGCTTCTCACGTATCGAGGGGATTGACTATGAAGAAACCTTTGCACTTGTCGCATGGTATTCTTCCATACGAACCATCCTTTCTCTCTCAGTGTAGATGGGTTGGCACATTCATGAGATGGATGTGAAGACTGTGTTCCTTAATGCATCATTGAGGAAGAGGTGTACATTGAGTAGCCTGAATTATTTAAGATCTTCAGCAGTGAGTCGCATGTGTGTAGACTCAAAAGAGTGTTGTATGGGCTGAAGCAAGCACCACGTGCTTGGTACACATGGATCGACAAATATTTCGCTGGACTTGGCTTCACCAAGAGTGAGGTGGATGCAAAACTATACCAAATTGTGGTGGAGGGTAAGCTTTTAATCATTGTTCTTTATGTTGATGATTTAATACTAATCGGTGATGAGCAGTTGATACACTCATGCAAGGCAGATCTTGCAAAGGAGTTTGAGATGAAGGATTTGGGCCTCCTTCATTATTTCCTTGGACTGGAAATATGGTAGCAGGAAGGTAAAATATTTGTGTCTCAAGGCAAGTATGCCTGGGAGATACTGGAGAAGTTTCACATGCAAGGCTGCAAGCCTATCGACACTCCTCTTCCAGGAAATTGGAGGAAAGAGGATGCTACATCGGCAGAGATAGTGGATGCCACTGCTTATGCGGTGAACCAGCTTTCACAAGTGATGGTTAAGCCTACCAAGCTCTTTTGGAAGGCAGGCAAGCATTTCCTGAGGTATCTCAGGGAACATCTGAGTATGGTTTATGGTACAGATAGATGGATGAGGTGAAGTTGCATGGCTTCACTAATGCAGATTGGGTAGGCATCCCAACAGACAAAAAGAGCACATCAAGAGGGATTTTTAGTATCGGATCTACAGCAGTTTCTTGGTACAACAGGAAACAAAGATCCGTGGCACTCAGTTCAGTGGAAGTAGAATACATGGCAGCAAGTCAAGTTGCATGTGAGGCTATATGGATGAGGAAGATCATGGTCGGTTTGTTCGGTTTTCATTTAGATCCTATTGTGATACATTGTGATAATCAGAGTTGCATTAAACTCTCAATTAATCCTATGTGTCATGATAGATCTAAACATATTGATATCCAGTATCAGCATATCAGAGATTGTGTGCAACAGAAGATCATGTTGCTTCAGTACATTCCTATGGAAGATCAAGATGAAGATATTCTGACGAAGGCACTCACCAGGAGCAAATTCGAATACCACAGAGATAGGATCAGGGTGAAGGATAATCCATATCTTGTTGAGAGGGAGTGTTGAGATTCAAAAAGATGATGAGCTTAGTGAAAAGATTTTCCTTCACTAAGTTGGCCCACAGGCTATTTTTGGCGCAAGTCTATTTTTAGACTATGTCTATTTTTAAACATGGTGATCATATTTCAGAAGTTGTAGGATGCTATTTGTGGATGGTTGGTCAAGTTGTAAAAATAGATGAAATTCTATTTTTAGAATATTGGGCAAAGTCTATTTATATATCTTCAATCTAAAAATAGATGCATGTCGGATATTATTAGCCCTTAATAATTATCCAACAATAAACAACAACTTATTCTCTTGGAGCACTTAATTTCAGTGTATAGATTTGGAAAATTAGTGGGCTGAAGGAATTATGCAATTCCTAAGGGCAACTGGTGGTTCATGCATGGAGGACTTAGTTATAATTGAAGTGGCAAAGTTATGACAGAGTTGGAAGAGTAGTTCATGGAGTTGTATTCAATTTAACTTAGTTAAAGTGAGTTAGACTCAGTTGAGCTAGTTGTATCTAATCTAACTGAATGATACACTAGTGAGAGTGAAGTGAATTAATTAGTTAACTGATTCACAAATAATAACTCATTAATCAACTAAACAAATACAATAGTTAACTACAATGCATGTCAGTTCCAGTGGAGACCCAGTGGAGAGGTAGGTGAAAGGGTGAGATGGAATATCCGTTGTGACTATAGTGATGCATTGATTGCACCACACACACATTGGAGTTGCCAACGAGGATTGCGCAGTCAAGGCAAGGGTAATTCGAATTCATTCAGAGCTATTCTTCAGCAGGGATTACGCAGTGGAGGCAAGCTATCAGGAGGGCATAAATCAGTGCATGGATTTGCATATTTCATCTTGTTAGTGTGTGACAATTGATTATATTGAGAGCTTGATGTTCTAAGCTTTGTATGAGATTATTACATGATCTCCATGATACATAATATATGATAGTTGGGGTTTTCAGCTTCAGGCTTTCTCGTTAAACAACTATGTTATGTGCGATTGTTTTTATTTATGCTTCACATGTGTTTGCAATTAATTTTCCGCAAAAGATTAACAGTGGAATGATTCTGTATTTTGCAAGAAGTTAAATATTGTGAGATCAGGGGAATCTAGGACATATGAATGCTTAATGTATATAATTTCTACAGCATGTGAGGGCGCAATGTAAGCATCCTTTTAATAAATAGGCACATATGTATGTGCCAAAGGTGAACTGGCTTTCTCTAGCTCACTTGCAAGCTTTCAATTGCCCCCACATGGCAACCAAGAAATTAATTATCCCTTTCAAAAGTTTGGGATGATTGAAAGGAAATAGGCCATCGGGCCATTCATAAGGATCACCCATTCAATGCCTCCAAAACATCTCCTTATGCAAGAAAATAGGTCATTGTGTCATTTTGAATGATTTCCTAATAGTTGTTTTTGAATTATCTACCTATATAAATTCCTATGTAGATTCAAAATTTCTCATGTAATTTACTAAAACATAAGATTAAAATATACTCTACTCATCTACGGAAAGTGCTACACCAATTTTCGGTCATCTAACTTGTTAATATTAGATGGATCAAGGTACACCATGTAAGACGAATTTTACCCTAAGCAAAATTGCTTTCACTATGAAAAATAACTTAGTAAACCACATTTATTAAGTTTTTTATGGTCTAAACAGGAAAACCCATAATTAAATATAAAATAAATCCACATTTTTTTTATTTTCCTCAAGGAATAATTAGTTAAACAACAATTTAATTAATTGTAATATCCCAAATCTGTAACAACTAGCATGGCATGACTGGAAACCACATTTTCCAGTAATGGCTGCTACAGGAATTGAAACCAAGACCTGGATCCCTTAGAAAAAGGTGTCTAAGTGCTAAATCCAAGATGAGGCTCCAAAGAAATCCTTCTAAGTGGGTTAAACAGATCTCCCACACTTAGATGTCCTCAAAAAGTGCCCGGTGAGGGGACTGCAACAATACTTGAGCAAGGATTTAATACACAATGTTATTTTAATGGACCATGACACATGAAGATGCAAATAGCTGATCAATGTATAATATAGCAGCAAGAGAGTACAATGCTTTGAGGAATCACTCACTCAAGCTAGGAAATGAAAGCCTCAATAAGACATGTACATCAAATGTGACAAAACACTACTACAAAAATATGCCCTAGCTATGACAGCGCTATCTATAGGAGACACTGCAACATATAAAATGAAAATAGGATGATATGAAAATATCAGCTCAACCCCTGAAAACAATAATACAACAACAATACACAATCCTTAGAAGGATTGGCTGCAATACATGTACAAATGGAAAATTTGTAGAAATGCCGGAGTTGCTAGGCAGAAGCTACAAATCAATAATGGAAATACATGGCGATGGATGGAGATGATGTTAAATCTGAAATAAACCTCCTCCAATGGATCTCTCAATGCAAGGCGGATATCGGCACTGAAGATCTTTCCCTCCAAGAAGCTGGTGCAACCCCTCACTGCAAGTGTGCACTGAAATAACACAGTATGGAGGATAGACTGCGCTGTCTATGATGGGATATGTTGGCCTTGATGCCAAAATATGAAAATCTACCTTGGAAACCTTCCTTACTAATCTTCCTGAGGAATAGAAACTCCCTTCTCTGAAAGATGAGATAAGGAATGGTGTTGTGGAACCCGGGCCACTGCAACACCCAGCAACACTACGTTATACTTCAGTAGAAATAACGCAGTGACTGAATAAGTGGCTTTGGCCTTGAGCCAAGATGTGGAGAAAATGAAGTGCAATCCTTCAAGAGGCCTCTCAAGAAGGAGAGGAAATCCTAAACAGGAATCCCTTGTGCTAAGAAGCACTGCAACTCAGCTGAACAACCAGAGAATGCAAATAGTCTTTAGACTAAATTCAATATGCTCCAAGATGTCTCACTATGGCTGCCTCTTCCTCCTTTTATACAAGTGAATGCCTCTTTTCCATGGACCCCACACATTAGGGTTTCTTCCACAAAGAATATTCCTCCCTCTCAAACTACGTTGTCTTCTCATGCAAGCTACACCTCTTAGGCAGTGCTGTTGACTTGGTCAAACTTGACCTTGTCCTCATGAAAATTGCCCCTTTTCACACTGGAAGGTGCAAAATAAGCCGCTCCAATGATCCTTTTCACACTATGAAGGATATTATTCCTACTCATGGGCCTTTTACCCATTTTATTCATCTCCTAGATGAAATAAGAAAAAATTAATATTCCAATTTTCTACATGCAATTATTGGAATATTACAGTCCTCCCCTCTCAAATATTGCTTGTCCTCAAGCAAGTGCAAGGATAGAATGATTTATTTCCTTCTCCTCTCCCTGTAGCATCCATGTGTGATGATCTCTCCCAAGGAAAGTGATTCTATCTCATCAATAAACTCTCCACATTGATCCTCTTCAACATGTAAGTCATCTATCAAGCCATCATCATGTAAAAGTGAAATACTCAAGAGGATAGCAAAGTGATGTCTATAGGTCTCCTTGAAGAATGGGATTTGAAGTGTAATGGGAACTATATTCCCCATATGGATCCTCCATCTCCAAGCTATGAGCCATGTAAAATGAGTCACCTTTCATCTAGGCAACTCCTGAAATCTGTCATCCACCTTTGGCTCCGACAAAGTAGGTGGGATGAAAATCTGCACATGGTAGACTATGTAGCCTACCCTAGGTTGTACATCTCTCCATTCAAAATAAGTGTAGAGTGCCTGCTGTCTAGGGGCTGCAATAAGTTTTCCCTCCAATGGAAATATGAGGTCTAGACCTCCAAAGATCTCTCCAACGCTGCAAATCATGCTGGCCCAAATATCCCCATAAATGATGATTTGGAAGTCATCACTATATGGCATCTCCTCCATCATATGGCTCACCTCATACAGTGACAAATTTTTTGTTAAGGTAACCATATCATATCTCATGTTCCCCTTAGAACAAGTAGTGCAAAAAGTGTGAGGAATTTCTCCCTCAAAGGACACATCCATCCCTTGTGTCTCTCTCCCAAACATGCTCCTCATAAAAGTAGAAACAATAGAGCTATAGGGAGCAAAAATGAGAATCATACTTGGTGCCATATGCAAAAAATGAGAAGGACAATGGTACCTCAAGTGCAACCAACGTAGCTTGATCCTCAATTGCCATAGAGACTGATAAAAAATGTGGCTTCTCAACCACTTTCCTGCTATTCCAATCTCCTCATAAGTATGGAGGAAGTGAATGATGCAAGGTGTATAATGATCATGTCCTCCATCACATATCTCTTCCCCAAGTCCTCCTAGGGAATGACCATCAATCATGCTTATGGCCTCAACTAGACCATGAAGCTCTAAAGAAAGAATTCTCCTTCTTGGAGAAACATCCTACATATGTATGGTCAAGGGACATACATCATATAAATAATCATCACCCTTACCATATGTTCTGCTCATACAAGTGGAGTGGATCATAAGTGAGTCTCCTCTCATCTTCAAAGAGAAAAGAGGTGTCTGTGATAAATCTCTCAAAGAGTCATGTCTCTCCTCCATCTCCATCTGGTCCATGAATCTCCTCATATGCTGATATATATCCTCCTCAAAGCCCATCCAAGAATACCTCTCCATGATGGTGTGGTATGCTCTCATAGAACAAGTGGGGCTGAAAAGGAAATCCTCATAAGCTGCTTGTAGCAACTTCTCCTTGAGCCTGGAAGCTCTAGGAAAGAAGATACTACCATGATAGAAGATGACCCCATCTCTAACTGAATAGTCCTCCTCATGCAACTGGCCATCCAACATCTGACAAGCATGAAGATCCTTGGAATACTCCACCAACTGCTGGGAGCTCCAATATGGATCTATCCTCCATAGTGACAGCATTGATGATCTCTCATGAAGAACATCTGTCATATGGTTACCCTCTCCTTTGACATCTCCCATGTCAAAGATACAAGTTGGAAGGTTGTTATCCTTCCCCTGCTGCTTCTGCCATAGCGCATAATCTGAAATGGAAGTGGGTACTGATGATGTTGAGAGAATGCTCTCTCTCTCTCTCCTTGAGTCTACCCTAGACTCCCAGTGCTGTATCAAGCTCTCCCAAGGTTCCCAATCCTCTGGAATCACTGAGTGGTGCCTTAAATAGTGAAGCATCCATCCTCCTCTGCTGATCCAGTGGTCTCCCCGGCAAAATGTTTCCATGCAATGAGACATCCTCAACAAGAGATGACTGAATAGATGAATGGAGAAAACTCTCCATGCTTCCACTGCGCAATCCAATCACCTTCTGAGGTGCATCAACCTCCAGAAATGAATAGGGATGTGTACTCCTCATCTCATGATGCTGGGTCTTCTCCCTACCTTCTCCTTGTGTCTCCATGGTTCCACACCTCCTCAACACTGGCACATGTAAAACATGAGTTGTGCCTTGATCTCCACACATGAGATCCTAGGGACTTCCTTGCAAAGATGCAAGCATCCCTCTGCTTGGAGCAAGAGCTCCTCCTTCCTCTGCATGAGGCACTAGATAATATCTAGATGAAATAGCACTGTTGGCCTCAATCTCTGTAACATGAATGGGCAACCTCTCAATGATTGGATCCCTCTTTGAAAAAGAGATCTCCATGCTCCTCTGCCCAAAGGTGTGAGATGAAAACCTTCCTTCCGACAAAGTATGGTGCAATTTTTCAACCTTCCCCATGGTTTTCTGCAATGGTATTGCGTTCTCATGCAAGGGTTTTGCTTGAGTTTTCTTGTTTAGCTCCACCATGTGTGTTTCATGAATCCCTCTATCAAATATTTCCACTAATGCCTTAGTGAAACTAGCATAAGATGCAATGTTTACATTTCTCAAAGAAAAGTATTCAAAGATCCACCACGCATAAGCCTTACCTCTCAAATGCAGCGCTGAAACTTTGATGGCTTCATCCTCCGACATTTGGTGGTGCTGCAAGAAGGTCTCTAACTCTACCCAAGCTTTGGCTGAACATGTAGGTGAACCTTCAAAGGTAGATAGATGGAATCTATCTTGCTGCTCTCTTTCCTTCACCTTCATCTTACAAAACTCTGAAAAACTGAGATGATCTCGGAATACCTGAGTTTGAAACTCATACTCCTTCAAGAAATTACCAAGGGTTTCCCTCCCAACAACGCCTTCTCTTCTTCCCATCTCTCTTCCGGCAATCCTAGGCATGTGACTCTGTTGTGTATGCAAGTGTGTAGCTTCTTGCTCACACACTTCATTTGACAATCTAGAGTTTGCTTTAGATTCAAACCCTCTCGGAGATTCTTCATAAATTTCCTCCCCGATCTTCTTTAATTCTTCATGAATATCATGTACAGATATAGGAAGAATCTTTGTGAGCTTATCTCCTTTCTCTTCTCCAAAATATGGAGTCTTTCTCCTGCTTATTTCTTTGTCTCCTTGAGGAGAATAGGAAGTGCATGGTCCTTCCTCTTCTTTCTGCTTATCCTCCTTGGGGAGGTTCTTCATGATTATGAAATATGATGAGATGAAACTCATCCTCTTCAATATTCTGATCTCTTGGGCTTAGACTCATAGGCTGAGCCAAGACTATGTTTTGATACCACTGTAATATCCCAAATCCGGAATAGCTAGCATGGCATGACCAGAAAATGCATTTTCCAGTAATGGTTTCTACAGGAATTAAAACCAAGACCTATATCCCTTAGAACAAGGTTTCTAAGTGCTAAATCCAAGAGGAGGCTCCAAAGAAATACTTCTAAGTGGGTTAAACAGATCTCCCACACTTATATGTCCTCAAAAAGTGCCCGGTGAAGGGACTGCAACAATACTTGAGAAAGGATTGAATACACAACGTTATTTTAATGGACCATGACACATGAAGATGCAAATAGCTAATCAATGTATAATATAACAGAAAGAGAGGAAAATGCTTTTATGAATCACTCACTCAAGCTAGGAAATGAAAGCCTCAATAAGACATGTACATCAAATGTAACAAAACACTGCTATACAAATATGCCCTAGCTATGACAATGCTGTCTATAGGAGACACTGCAAAATATAAAATGAAAATAAGATGATATGACAATATCAGCTCAAATAAATGAGGGGGAGAAATCTCTCAACCCCTGAAAACACTAATACAACAATAATACACAATCCTTAGAAGGATTGGCTACAATACATGTACAAATGACAAATCTGCAAAAATTTCGGAGTTGCTAGGCAGCAGCTGCAACTCAATACTGGAAATACATGGAGATGGCTAGATATGATGCTCAATCTGGAATAAACCTCCTCCAATGGATCTCTCAATGCAAGGATGATCCCGACACTAAAGTTCTTGCCCTCCAAGAAGCTGGTGAAACACCTCAGTGCAAGTGTGCACTGAAATAACGCAGTATGGAGCTAGACTGTGATGTCTATGATGGGAGATGTTGGCCTTGATGCCAAAATATGCAAATCTGACCTGGAAACCTTCCTTACTAATCTTCCCGAGGAATAGAAACTCCCTCCTCTAAAAGATGAGAAAAGGAATGGTGTTGTGGAACCCCTCCACTACAACACCCAACAACACTACGTTATACTTCAGCAGAAATAATGCAGTGACTGAATAAGTGGCTTTGGTCTTGAGCCAAGATGTGGAGAAAATGAAGTGCAATCCTTCAAGAGGCCTCTCAAGAAGGAGAGGAAATCCTAAACATGAATCCCTCGTGCTAAGCAGCACTGCAACTCAGCTGAACAACCGGAGAATGCATATAATCTTCAGACTAAAATCAATATGCTCCAAGATGTCTCACTATGGCTGCCTCTTCCTCCTTTTCTACAAGTGAATGCCTCTTTGCCATGGAGCCCACACATTAGGGTTTCTTCCACAAAGAATATTCCTCCCTCTCAAACTGCGCTTTCTTCTCATGCAAGCTACACCTCTTAGGCAACACTGTTGACTTGGTCAAACTTGACCTTGTCCTCATGCAAATTGCCCCTTTTCACACTGGAAGGTGCAAAATAAGCTGCTCCAATGATCCTTTTCACACTATGAAGGATCTTATTCCTACTCATGGGCCTTTTACCCATTTTATTCATCTCCTAGATGAAATAAGCAAAAATTAATATTCCAATTTGCTGCATGCAAAATTTGGAATATTACATTAATATTCCTGGTCATATTTAACCCAAAAACAAGAAAATTAATTAGATAAATAATTATTTATCTTATTATTTTCTAGGAATAATTATTTAAACCTTATTTAAATAATATTCCTTCTTAAATTTGATTAAATCATTTATAAATAATTAAATAAATCATTATTTATTTGATTATTACTCAACCACATCCTTAAAATAATAAATAAATCATTTATTTATTTATTATTTACAAATAAAGGGATTTTACCCAAGTCAATTTCTTTTTCCCTCCAACAAATATAATAAAATATTCCATAAAAGTTGGATCTTGATTTGGTTAATAATATTTTAACTATGCACCAGTATCTAGACTAACTCAATATTTTGTTATAAATAGAAGGGTTTTTCATTCATTCACTACCTTTTGTTGCCTAAAGATCACTCTGGATCTATACTTTTGGTCTGAATTTGATCCTACATGATTGTCATATTTTGCTACCATTTTTCTTGTGAGCTCCCTTTGGGTTCCATTTTTGTCTCGGTTTTCTACACCATCAAGAGGGAGAGATTTTAGATCTGAAGTGCCGAGGACTTACAAGAACCCATCCCATTGAGGAGGACTGGTAACATCTTTCTATGTTCTCCTCCCAGGTGCCATAAATATAAAAATTCTTTAAAAATATTCTTGTCTTGTCTATTGGATGCATGGAGAAACTCTTACTTTTATTTACTATTTAATGTCTTTTAATGCATAGATCTAGATTTTTGCAGCATTTATCTTGGTCAAACAATTTCAGATCTAAATATATTGGCAGCCATCTTTGCTATTAGGGCTGTTTGTTATGCACGGCTAAAGTGTTCTTTTTTCGTACGTTTGCGATTAAGATTCATACTAAAAACTGGCGACTCCACAAGGGCTTACGATTACGACTGCTGATGTTTTTTAGATCCCTGTATATCCAGCTGTTTCAAACCCTATGATTTATCTTTAGCTTCTTGTTTTTATTTTCTTGATGTTTTTTTTAACCTATAAAACCCTAAAACATTAAAAATTCTAACTTCCATGTGTTTCCGGACCTATTGCGCAGGTGACAGGCATCAGCCGCAGCTGAGACGAATTTTTTTCTGAAACCTACTTTCGAGAGTGTCGGAAGTTCATGTCGCACTTTTTGGGCCAAAACCTGTGACCTGGAGCTTTAGGACGCGGAAAACTAACCAAAACCTGTGACCTCAATGAGAAACAGGTCAGAAACTGCGACCTCACTTTTTTGCGAGATTTTTTCTGAGATTTTCCTGGGTTTGTCTGGGCCTCTTTTTAGGGTTTTCTGACCTCGGTCTCTGCCCGTTTTGGACCTGTACTTGTTCTATTTTACTCATAAAAGTGGGAATCTAGCCCCCTAAGGGCTTCAATACCCTCCACCTTTTGTGGAAGAGTTTTAGCTGCTACAGGTTGTCTGAAATTTTAGTGTTCAACAATTTTTTTCAGATCTGATACCTTACCTTCAGATCCACTTCAGATTGGCTATTTATGCATCCAAAACACCTCATTTTATTTTTGTTTTGGTTTTCCTCTAGGGTCCCCTCCACTTCCCTCCAGGTTATAGCCTTTTTCCACCTCATTTACAACAATTTTTCCTCTGATTGTTTGTTGTTTTTCTGCTCCTATTTCCAGTAGATCTGACCTTTAGATCATTGTACCTCTTGAATTTATATCTACTAGCTATTTTGGTGTGTTTTGAATAGATTTTTTCCCACCCACAGACTAGTTGTTGAGAGGCCCGCCTTCTTGGGTTTAGATTCATGCATAATTAGCTGTTTATCTTCTATTATTTTAGTTTCATATATTGTTATCTATAGGTTTATTTAAAGTTATACATCACACTTTTTCTTTTTCTCTACAAACGTCTGGATTTAAAAATTAAAACTAACACACTTAATCACACACACCCTAAGTGAAGAAGAGCCTGGTTAACACAGCCAGGAAAATACTTTAACATTGTAATCAATTGATCTTGCACCTCTCTGCCCTTGTTTCGATATTGTAATCAGTTGATCCTGCACCTCTTCGCCCTTGTTGGTCTCTCTTCCCTTTGTGCCATGTTTGTGCCTTCATCTTTTCACCCCCAAGGTGTTTATCCCAGAGACTTCTTGGCCTTCATCCTCAGTTTCCGGTTGGAAGACTTACTCCTCCACGTAGGATCCAAGTTAGTCCTCCACCAAGTCTGCATTCTGACTCCTCTTCTCGTTCATTGGGTTCCCCTTCTGGTTCTGCCCCTGGTTCTCCCCCTGTCACCTTCACCATTTCTGGTTCAGGACCTAATGTTGGTGGTAGCCCCGACCCTAATGCTGGGAATACTACTAGTGGGACCGCAACAGGAACTATCCCAGTTGCTCCGTTGCTCCCCTATATGGTAGGCCTCAGTCTTCCTAATTTTAACCAGTTGATCAATGACCCCATACGCCATGATGCTGGTTGGCCTACTATGCCAACCAAGCTCCCTTCTGACATCCTTGAGTTCGAAGGTCTTGCTGGAGAAGATCCTACAAACCATGTTCGATCTTTCCACATGTGGTGTTCATTTAATTCCATTACCGATGACTCTGTCCATCTTCGGTTGTTCCAACATACGCTTACTGGCAAAGCTTCTAAGTGGTATGTTCATCAAGCCTCCTCCTCTCATACCACCTTTGCGACTCTTGCCTAGGATTTTCTGTCAAATTTCCAGCTTCCCCTTCGTTATGACACTGGGACTAAACTTTTGAATTCTTTCCGTCAATCATCTGTGACCCGTCTATCCAATCATGTCTAGGAATGGCAGAGAAGAAAGAGCCTATGTCGAGCCCCTACCTTCAAAGACCATGTCTACATGGACTGGTTCCTTAGATCCCTTTTTGCGTGCTATAGGAAAAGATGTCGCATCACATTTCCCTCAGACCGAAGAAGCCACTCTCTAGATTGCGTTAAAATATGAATTGATCTACGCTCAGTCTGGTTATGTTTATACCGTCTTACCTGATCTTCCTAGACCCAGTGGTTCAAATTCACCAGGGGCATCCCATGCCACCGACGGTATCATTGGAGCTCTTTCTCATCCATACACTCAGACTCCCATGAGCTATGGTTTCCCTCAGAGAGGGGCCAACACCTCTAGCACTTGTCCCCCTCCCGGTAGCATGTATCCAGGATACGACATGCCTCGTCCTTTTTCCAAACCTGTTTACCACAATGTTACCCAACCTCCTTATTATCCGTATCCGTAGCTAGGTGCTCCAGCTCCTCAAGCATTAGCACCCCCACCTCCCTTGCCTTCTCAACCCCCGCAACAACAACCACCACCCCCCCAGGGGCAAGTGTTTGCACAACAAGGCGCGACTAATCTTCCTACTTCCAAAAAGAAGAGGAAAGGCACCCAAAATCAATCTTCCCCCGGTAATCTGGGACCTAATCCCTAGGAGAATGCCCCTAACAACGCTAACCAGCAATAGGGCACTCAGCCCAAGCAGGACAGGTCTGTTCTCACGAAAAATCATTCTTCTTGTTGTGGTGTTTATGTTCATTACACCCATGATTGTGCTCTTTTACCATAGATGCATCAGATGTGGGAGACTCAAGTAGCATTACAAAGACAACAAGCCTCCCCTTTGGTTCCTCCCAATGCTGCACCTGGACAGCCGACTGTGTTTACCAATCCTTTCCCTCAGCAAGGATTAGTGGCTACCCAACCACCTGAAGGATAGGCAACCACTCAACCTCCTCCATCTGGTACCTCCGATTACCAGATTCACATGATGAACTCTGACCAACCCATTAACATTGACCTCAACCTTCAGACTCAGTCCCGTTAGTACACCAAGCCTCCCTCTACATCTGCCCTCGAGCCCCCTTCTTCAGGTTCTACAGAGCCTCTTTCGACAACTAATGGTCCTCTACAGATCCCTCAGCCTAAGGCGGAGGTTCATACCAAGATCCTTAAGGGACCATTACACGGAAATGCTGCTTCTGGGAAAGTTTCCCATTCGTATAGTATAGTAGATGATTTGGTGCAATCTCCTATTGCCATCTCAATGCTGGAACTCCTCTAGTTGTGCCCCTCCCAACGTAAAGCTCTACTATCTACTATGGGCACTGTAGATCCTTCAGATGATCATTTGATCGTCTCCGATGTTGACCGATCAGAACATCCTCCCCTTCCTGCTTCCATGGCCTTCCAAATCCTCGTCAAGATCTGGAACGCCAACATTTCCTGTTGTATCATTGATGAGGGGGAATCCACCTATGTGATGTCTGCTTCGGTTTGGAAGCATCTCGGATCACTTGAGTTGGACCCTTCCACTATCACCCTCCGAGCGTGGGATGGCCACTCCTCCAAGCCCATTGGCATGTTCCGCAATTGTCCTATCACTCTTGTAGGCAAGATTGTTTGTGTTGACGTAGAAGTCATTGATGCCCCCCTAGATTACAACATTATATTAGGTCGTAGTTATACCTATGCCATGTCTATTGTCCCATCTGCGGTTCACCACAAGATGTCCTTCGCTCATAATGGAAAGATAGTCACCATCGACCAGTTGACATACTATGAACCAAAGTCTCAGACCTCCCCTGAATCCAGTAAGCAAACCGTTGAACCTTTGACTAGTGTCTCACCTGAAGTCTACAAAGACTCCTCTTTTCTTGGTTCATTCCCTAGTCTTCCTCCTCCTGTCTCTAATCCCATCTCATTGAATGTTTGCCTAATGAAATTGTATCAGGCCTTCCTCAAATGGCCCACTTCAGTGAGCCCGAAACCCCACCCTCAGCAACCTGCGCCTAGCACTTCGACTCAGCCTTCTGGACCCCCTCCTCCTAGCCCTTCACCTGTGGCTGGTATCCATGAGACTCTCTACCCTCCTGGCACAATTCCTCCTGGCCTTAATCACCTCGTAGTTGTCTCGCCTAGCCATTACCCCTCTAGTCAGATACCGTTCTTAGCTTCCCCTCCTAGAGTCTTTTCAGTGCCTGTTATGGCTACCTTATCCCTTCCTAATTTGACCCTGGGGATCCCAGTCTGGTAAATTGATTCCCCAAACAATACCCTGCCTGGTCAGCCCAAACCTTGTCTTGCTTTGACCCCTATTCAACAGGTCCCCATGACCCCTCCCTTTGCTACCATGCCTTAGCCACCTCAACAGGAACCTCCTCCTGTTGCGATAGCTTCGGGTAAAGGGGGAAAAGCTCGAAAAAGGGCATCTAAAGACAAGGCTGCCCCGACAAACCTTATCCCTCCTTGGCCTCCAAAATGCACCATCCAGTGCGCTTTGTGTGATGTTGTCGGTCATGCCACCCATACCTATCCGAAGTTTCCTCACCTCAAGCCCATGGTCAATGAGACGTTTCCAGAGTCTGATATCCCTGAGGTCTATGTTACTATAACTGATTCAGTCCCGAAACTAAAATCCTTGTGCACTAATCATCCTTGTGCTCTGTGTGATTTCCATGGCCACTACGCTCACCTCTGTCCCCACCTTGAAGAGTAAAACTCCTCTTTGGAAGCGGTCGGCCAATTTGAGGCCAAGCACAATGAGTCCACTGCTCCCTTATTTGCGCGTTTTGCTTCAGCAGAACTAGAGGACACATCCAATCCCATAGACATCCCCCCTCCTGATGTTGAAATGACAGAGTCTTCAGCCAGTGTCGACTACCTGCCATCATCTATGAGATCCTCGGTGGAAGACCCCCTTGGGCCTTCCCCTTATGTTTCGCCTGACCTCCCTTCAACAATCACCTTAGGCTCAACATCGGTGGATCCTTCATCTACTTGTCCTTCTGTCACCCCTTGTGACGATGCGCATGTGAACCTCTCTTCTTATGATGATGAGTTAGATAGCTTCGCTGCTTCAAGTGGTCTTTCTTCCACTAGTCACCCCATATTCTATTACGATGATGACATTATGGAAGTAGTCACCACCCCTGACTTTATCTATCCTCCCTTAAATCTAACCCATGCATTCGAACCACATACACCTTGTGGCCATGAAATTGACACCCAATGTTTGGGTAAGGGGCACCCATATTTGAGAGACCAAGAGAAGCAATTCTCCACAACTCTCCTAGTGTCTCTAGTCATGTCGAATATAGTAGGATTATTCTTCCCAATTTAGAAGAACCTATAGAGTCCTATATCGCGTCAGATCACTCTAGGGATGATAACCCTCATCATTCCTTCATCTTACGTCAACAACCCAGTCCCCTAGACATTGTTGTTGACCAACTTGTGGGTTTTCTAGGAGAGCACCAGTTCATTATCTCCAAATCCACTCTTTGGGATAGTGACACCATGATGCAAACCTTGAAACTTAGTCCATTTTCTTCATATATGTAGTACCAAAAGAGATAGGTAATCCTCCATTCCCTTTCTAGAACTGCATAACCATAATGAAAACAAATGGCGCACCACATCATAAAAGTGTGTTTAGATTCCCCCTTTCTAAATACATTTTGGCATGAACATAACATGCTTGGGGGCACCTATGCCCCTCAACCATAAAAATCCCAACTCTCAGCCAAAAATAGCATTGAAACCCCCTTTTTCTGACAGGTCACACTTTTCAGGTCATTTCCTGGGACAAGTCACAGTTTTCTACCCAGTACTTGTTACCTAGGTCAAAAAATAGGCCCCGAAAAGTGCGACCTGGCTTGTTCATGAGCTATGGGTGCTTGTATGGTTAGGCATTTTACCTGCAACTGACGGATCTTGATTCCAACAGTCGGTTTGTCCGCTACTCTCACTGCAAGATTTAGGGCCTTCTTTGCTCTCTACATTCACCACAGCTACACTTGCAAATGAGTAAATTTGGAAGGAAAACGCCTTATTAAAGGAGAAACCCCTGATTTTTCTTTTGTCTACTGCGGCCAAACCGTAGCTCAGTTTGAAAAACTGTCTGTACCATTGGAAATATCTCATCAAGCTCTCAAATGGGTATCTATTAGTTTTTCATGATTTGATACTTCACAAAGATACATTTTGTCCAAGAAGCGTCACTTCACCACTCCTCAAAATCAAATTTATTCACTTGCAACACTTGTACTTGGGGCACCACTTTGCCTCCATACTTGTCCATGCTCATGTTGATTTTCATCATGAGTAAACATCTTGTACTCATGTATTAATGTTCCCCATTGGACCTTTTTTGTGTGGCAACATCATCGAGTCGCCCTTGTTAGAGCATCCGAGTTGAGTCATCATCGCATCCATGGAGTCTATCCAAAGTCCCTTTGTATCCCGCCATAGTCCTCCATCTTTCATTGCTTGGTTCCTCTCTCGTGTCACACATTATGGCCTTCAGTCCTACTGTCCCCTATCCCCTTTGATATTTTGTCAGTTGCTGCCAGGACATCCATGCCCTTTATGCTCTAACAAGTGAAGTCATCCGTTCGCTACTTAGTACCCTCAATTTCATTATCATCCCTGGTGTCAGTCTGTCAGTCGCTCTACTATTTTGTCTCGTGCCTTAGTCAAGGAGCCCTTATTGCCTCACCTATGGCGGATCTCCTTCTATCGACATCAGATCATTCATTCTAGAAGACAGGTATAGAGGGCGGTGTACCTTGGTTCCAGTTTCCACTCTTGTTCGGTGCCTCAGATCAGGGAAAGGGACTCCTTATTTCCCTTTGACTTGATTGATTCTTAGCTCCAGCTCCTTAAATCATGATCAAGATACGTATTTTTGATGGTTCAAGTGATGCAGTAGATTGTATCGGTGATGCCCAGGTGTGTGTGAGATGTTTCAGCCCTCATAAGGGGGTGGCCCTTCAGGTAGCCCCCCACATGCTCGGATGACCTCTTCATTACAGCCTTTGATGCAGCTCCATAGATTTGATGATGTCAGCCTATGCTTCTTGCAACGCCTTTTATTTTGCACATATTAGTCAGATTTTCAGATCCCTTTCCTGTTTACAGGGGCACTTTGGTTGTATTTATATCTCATGTACTCAGATATTATTATATAATTCCTGACTGTTATCCCAGGCATGGTATGTATGTGGGATTCATTATTATGTTTCTATCTGGCTCATGTTTATGCCAACATGTAATATATAGCTCAGTCCCTTGTTTACTGGACGCATTATTCCTTGTACTTTGTCTCGGCAGGCATAGGTATGCCTCCCCCACTGCCTATTGCAAAGGTACTCACTCATAAAAGAGACTTGTCACACCTGTAAGTCTCGCCACCTCAGGGTCTAGTCCTCTAGCGCTTTGGTCTACCTTATATTTCTCTCTCTCTGACTTCCCCTTCGGTGTCTAGTGATTGAGTTTTTACAACATACTTCGGTCATACGATTAGCTCCTAACACTTGCACGCTGGGGAGCAATCTGTTACACCAATTTTTGGTCATCTAACTTTTTACTATTAGATGGACCAAAGTATACCATGTAAGACCAATTTTACCCTAAGTAAAATTGCTTTCACTATGAAAAATAACTTAGTAAACCACATTTATTAAGTTGTTTATGGTCTAAACAGGAAACCGCATGAGGAAATATTAAATAAATCCACATTTGTTTGATTTTCCTCAAGGAATAATTAGTTAAAAAATAGTTTAATTAATATTCTTGGTCATATTTAACCCAAAAACAAGAAAATTAATTAGATAAATCATTATTTATCTTATTATTTTCTAGGAATAATTATTTAAACCTTATTTAAATAATATTCCTTCTTAAATTTGACTAAATCATTTATAAATAATTAAGTAAATCATTATTTATTTGATTATTACTCAACCACATCCTTAAAATAATAAATAAATAATTTATTTATTTATTATTTACAAATAAAGGGATTTGACCCAAGTCAATTTCTTTTTCCCTCCAACAAATATAATAAAATATTCCATAAAAGTTGGATCTTGATTTGGTTAATAATATTTTAACTATGCACCAATATCTAGACTAACTCAATATTTTGTTATAAATATAAGGGTTTTTCATTCATCCACTACCTTTTGTTGCCTAAAGATCACTCTGGATCTATACTTTTGGTCCGACTTTGATCCTCCATCATTGTCATATTTTGCTACCATTTTTCCTGTGAGCTCCCTTTGAGTTCCATTTTTGTCTGGGTTTTCTACACCATCAAGAGGGAGAGATTTTAGATCTGAAGTGCTGAGGACTTACAAGAACCCATCCCATTGAGGAGGACTAGTAACATCTTTCTATGTTCTCCTCCCAAGTGCTATAAATATAATTTTTTTTTAAATATTCTTGTCTTGTCTATTGGATGCATGGAGCAACTATTGCTTTTATTTACTGCTTAATGTCTTTTAATGCATATATCTAGATTTTTTCAGCATTTATGTTGGTCAAGTAATTGTAGATTTAAAGATATTGGCAGTCATATTTGCTGTTAGGTCTATTTGTTATGCACAGATAAAGTGGTCTTTTTTTGTACGCTTGCGATTAAGATTCATACTAATAAAAAACAATTCATGACTGAGAACAAAAATAATAAAAATGCATCAAGATTCAACACACATACACAAATATTTATTTAGGGGAAAACAAATACTCAGAAACCCTTCCTATATGTATTGCATTAATCAAATAATCTTGATGAATACATATGCTTGCTCAATCTTGAGACCTGCATTTGTATCTTCTAATTTGCTGCTTCATTGAATTACTATAGCCAATACTTAGTCAATTTCTCAATCTTCCAAGCTCCTATTTCCTTGTTTTATTCCTTGAGGAAGTAGCCCCTATTAATTACGAAATTTGTCAATCTAGATTGCGCAATTCCTTTATGTTGATCTCCGATTGCATGCACCATTTGTACAACTTGGATTAGTTTACAACTGATAGAACACTACCCTTGAACTCTGATCTCAACTAGGTAACTCAAATTATTTGCATGCATCAGTTATTATGGGTTGATTCATTAGTTAACTAAATGATCACTGAAGATGATTAGAGTCACACCCCACTATTAAAACTTCCACTACTTCCTCTAACAACTGGAACTATTTTAACTGACAATAACTCAATTTGACTGAAATAATTGCTAGAAATTAACAATCAATCATACTGAACTGAACTCAAGTGTCTCCAACTTGAATTAACTGAGTTAACTGAATGAAAAGTGCCATTTCCACTCATTTAAATACCTCCAAATGTTTATTTTGAAATAGAAATTCAAATTTTAATCTAGTTTGACCAATGCAAAGTAAAAAATACATTTTCTTGCTGCATTTTCAACGCTCCTTCTCAGCAAGAAAGGGATTATCAGATACCCCGATCTTTCCTCTATGGAACACAAATTTTCCTCTTGACAAAGCCTTTGTCAAAATTTCTGCATCTTGTTCCTCTGCAGGAATATATTCCAACAACATAATCTGCCTCTACACACAATCTCGTAGATGGTGATACTAGATATCGATATGTTTGGATTGATCATGAAATACATGATTCTCAAAGAGTTTGATACAACTATGATTATCACATTAAATCATAGTAAGATCCATCATCTAACCAAATAAACCAACAAGAATCATTTTCATCTAGATTGCTTCACATGTTTCTTGACTTGCAGCAATGTACTCTACTTATGTTGAGATGAGTGCCACAAATATTTTCTTCTTGTTGTACCAAGAAACCATTGTTGACCCAACACTAAAAATTCCTCCTAATGTGTTCTTCATGTCTGATGGACTCCATGCCTAATCTGAATTTGTGAAGCCTTGCAACTTCACTCCCTATATCCGTTTGTACCAACGACCAAACTGAGTAGTTCCTCTGAGGTGTCTCAACACATGCTTGGTTGCCATCAAATATATTTTGGTTGGATTAACCATAACTTGACAAAGCTAGTTAACCGAATAACACATGTGTGGTTGTGTGTTCACAAAATACATAAGTGAACCCACAAGCTACATATAAATGGTAGCCTCCACTTCCTCACCTGAAGTGTTATCCTCCTTCTTCCACATGCCTGTTATAGTAGTGTCCATGGGTTTTCTACTCTCCATGCAGAACTTCTTCAATATCTCGTTGACATACTTTCCTTGAGAGATAAACAATTCCCCATCTCCTTTCCATACCAAATAGAAGAAATAATGCATGAGTCCTATTTCCTTCATCTTGAATTCTCTAAGATCCTATTTGCAAGAACTGATCAACTTTTTATCACCGATTAAAATAAAATCATCTACATATAACACAATAATCAATAATTTACCTTCAACAACAATATGGTAAAGGTTTTCATCTGTGTCACTTTTGGGGAAGCCCAACCTAGTGAGATAATTTTTGATCCTGGTATACCAAGCACGAGGTGCTTTATTCAATCCATACAACACTCTCTTGAGTCTGCACACATGCGAATCTCTATCAACGGTCTCAAAAACTTCTGGTTGTTCAATGTATACCTCTTCCTCAATCACTCCATTGAGGAATTCTATCTCCACATCCATCCGGTGGATATTCCACCCCATTTGCATTACAAGTGATAAAATTGATATGATGGATGAGTACCTTGCTACTGTGGAAAATATCTCCTCATATTCGATTCCCTTCACCTGAGAAAACCCATTGGCCACAAATTTGGCCTTTTGTTTCTCAATAATTCCATTTGTTGCTTACTTTACCTTGAAGATCCATCTCGAACCCACCACTAATTTGTCCTCTAGTCCTGGTACCACTTCCCAAACACCGCTTCTGATAATGGAATCATATTCCTCTACCATAGCATCAACCCATACTGGTTTCTCTACAGCTTCCTCAAATGAGGATCACTCAGTCTCTACAAGCTCGCCCATCAGAGACATGTAGCTAATGTACCGATCCGGTGAAATCCTTTTCATGCATTGTAATGTGTGTGATCCCACATTCTCTCTAGCATCATGCAATAATATTTCAGCTTCCCTGGTTTCCCTCCTTCCTTATCTGTATGTCTCTGCCTGAGTGGGTGTCTTCACTCTCTTCTCCTATTCTTGTGGTTGCTCCACAACTTCGTGAGGTTCTTCCTTTGGAGATAAAACTACTGATCTGAATGCAACTGAAGCTCCCTCTCAATATAACACCTCATTTCCTTATCCTCTTCAAACTTCACATCTCTCCTAACAACTATCATTCTAAGAGATGGAAAGTACACACGATTATTATGAGGTGTTTCTGTGTATCCGAAAAATATTCCCAACTTAGTTGTAGGCTCTAGATTTTTCCTTGATTCCTTGGAAAAATGCTAGTAAAGTGATGATCCAAAGATCCTAAAGTGTGACACATCTAGTTTCTTCCCTGAAAAAACTTCCTTTGGTGTACTCATTCCAAGAATATGAAGAGGACTCATGTTCTTCAAATAAACATTTGTGTTGCATGATTCAACCCACAAGTGCAGTGGTAGGCCTTGGTCATTCAATATCTCTCGTGCAACTACCAAAATACTTTTTTTCTTTTGCTCAACCACCCCATTCTATTGTGGGTTATGGGGTGCTATCAATTCTCGTTGAATGCCTTCTTTTTCTCAAATTTTTTTAAACCTATTCGACACATATTCATCTCCATTATCACTTCTAAGAGCCTTCACTTTCCTGCTATTTTCTTTCAAAACAAGCTTTAAATTCAAGAAACTTAGAGAATGTGTGGTATTTCTTTTTCATGAAGAATATCCAAAACTTCCGTGAGAAATCATCTACAAATATAACATAATACATGTGCTTTGTCATGGAGGCCATCAAGAAAGGTCCACATATATCAGAGTAGATCCTTTCAAGGACTGCTTGCACTCTACTGTTCTGATCATTGAAGGTGGATTTTGTGTACTTCCCTGTTAGTGTGAAATATAATTGCATGTGTACGAAAAAAGCTCACTTTAGCTGTGCATAACAAACAACCCTAACATCAAAGATGGCTGCCAATTTCCCTAGATCTGCAGTTAGTTGAACAAGATAAATGCTACAGGAATCCAGATCTATGCAGTTAAATATATTAAACAACAAATAATAAGAGTTGCACCATGCATCCAATGAACAAGACAAGAATGTTTTTAAAGAATTTTTGTATTATGAGACATGGGAAGGGAACATAGAAATATGTTACCAGTCCCCCTCAATGGGATGGGTTCTTGTATGTCCTTAGTGATTAAGATTTAAGATCTCTCTCCCTTGATGGTGTAGAGAACCCAGACAAAAATGGAACTCAAAGGGAGTTCACAAGCAAAAAAGGTAGAAAAATATGACAATGATGGAGGATCAAAGTCATACCAAAAGTATAGATTCAGAGTGATCTTTAGGCAACAAAAGGTAGTGAATGAATGGAAAAACCCTTCTATTTATAACAAAATATTGAGTTAGTCTAGATGTTGGTGCATAATTAAAATATTATTAACCAAATCTAGATCCAACTTTTATGGAATATCTTATTATATTTGTTGGAGGGAAAAAGAAAAAGAATTTGGTCATATCCCTTTATTTGTAAATAATAAATAAATATATGATTTATTTATTATTTTAAGAGTGTGGTTGAGTAATAACTAAATAATAATGATTTATTCAATTATTTATAAATGATTTAGTCAAATTTAACTAGGAATATTATTTAAATAATTATTCCTAGAAAATAATAAGATAAATAATGATTTATCTAATTAATTTTCCTGTTTTGGGTTAAATATGACCAGGAATATTAATTAAGTTGTGGTTTAATTAATTATCCCTTGAGGAAAACCAAAAAAATAGGGATTTATTCAATATTTCCTCATGGTGTTTCCTGTTTAGACCGTAAACAACTTAATAAATTATGGATTACTAAGTTATTTTCATAGTGAAAGCAATTCTACTAGGGTAGAATTGGTCTTACATGGTGTACTTTGGTCCATCTAATAGTAACAGGTTAGATGACCAAAAATTGGTGTAACATTTGCCCACCAGCATGCGAGAATTAGGAGCTAATAGTATGACCAATGTACATTGTAAGAACTCAATCACCAGACACCGAAGGGGGAGTCAGAAAGAGAGAAATGTGAGGTAGACTGAAGCACAAGAGGACAAGACCCTGAGGAGGCGAGACTTACAGGTGTGACAAGTCTCTTTTATGAGTGAGTACCTATTCTACAAGAGGCAGGGGGGCATATCTATGCCCGCCGAGATAACAATGTACAAAGAATAATGCGTCCAGTAAACAAGGGACCGAATGATATAGTACATGCTGGCATAAACATGGGCCAGATAAAAACATGATAATGAATCCCACATACATACTGTGCCTGGGATAACAGCCAGGACTTATACAATAATATCTGAGTATATCCGATATAAGTACAACCAAAGAGGCCCTGTAAAACAGGAAAGGGATCCGAAAATATGAATGATATATGAAAACTAAAGAGGTGCTACAAGCGGCTAAGGCCGAAAACATCAAATCTATGGAGCTGCATCCAAGGTTGTAGTAGATAAGTCATCCAAGTATGTGGGGGGCTACCTGAAGGGCCACCACCTCATGAGGTCTGAAACATCTCACACACACCCGGGAATCATCGGTACAACCTGCTGCATCACTGAACCATCGAGTATACGAATCTCGATCATGCCATAAGGAGCTGGAGCTGAGAAACAATCAAGTCAAGGGAAATAAGGGGTCTCTTTGATTGATCTAAGGCATCGAACAAGAGTGGAAGCTGGAACCAAGGTACACTTCCCTCTAGACATGTCTTCTGGAATGAATAAGCTGATGTCGATAGAAGGAGGTCCGCCATAGATGAGGCAATAAGGGATTCTCAACTAAGGAATGAGGGATAATAGCAGAGAAACTGATAGAAAAACACCATGGATAACGGTGAAATGGGTGGGAACTAAGTAGCGGGCTGGCGACTTCCCTTGTTAGAGCACAAAGGGCATGGATGACCTGGCAGCTACTGACTCGACACCGAAGGGGATAGGGGACAATATGAATTAAGGCCAAAATGTACGACACAAGAGAGGGACAAAGAAATGCAGGATGGAGAACTGTAGCAGAATAGAAAGGGACTTGGGACAGACTCCATGGATATGATGATGACTCAACTCAAATTCTCTAAACAAGGGTGAATTGATGATGCTGCCACACAGAATAGGCCCTGTGGGGATAAAAACATGAGTATAAGATGGTTACTCATGATGAAAATAGACATGAGCATGGACAAGTATGGAGGAAAAGTGGTGCCCCAAGTACAAATGTTGCAAGTGAAGAAATTTTATATGGAGGAGTGGTGAAGTGACCCTTCTTGGAAAAAATGTGTCTGGGTGAAGTATCAAATCACAAAAAACTAAAGGATACCATTTGAGAGCTCGGTGAGAGCTTTCCAACAGTGCTGATAGTTTGTTAAACTAAGCTACAGTTTGGTCGCAGCTGGCGAAAGAAAAATATGGGGTTTCACTTTTAATAAGGAAATTTCCCTCCAAATTCATTCATTTGCAAGTGTAGCTATTGAAAATATAGAGAGGAGAAAAGGCCCTAAATCTTGCAGTGATCGTAGCGGACAAATCGATCATTGGAATCGAGATCCGTCAGTTGCATGTAAGAGGCCTATCCATACTCTTTAAATTAGTGGATTAAAAGTTCAGTTTATGCACACAGAGCTCAGTAATAGACCCTTTCTATTCTTCAGGGTTGGGTTGCACTTTTTGTGGCCATATCTACGACCTGGGTAGTAGGTTTTGGGAAGAAAACTGTGACCTATCCCAGAAATGGCCTGAAAAGTGCGACTTGTCAGAGAGAGTGATTTTGGTGCTGTTTTTTGGCTGAGAGCTGGGTATTTATGGTTGTGATGCAATATTTCCTTTCTGTACACTGAAAAATATGATGTTTTTGTGCAGATATGGCAGAGTTGAGGATCAACTAGAGTGAGAGAGACCTGGACACATTACGGTCGGAGATCCGAGAGGATCATGGTGTCCGTGCTACGCTAGCCAAGTTTTGGGTTCTGAAGTTTGTGGAGAACCCTTTCATGAGAGATGGAGAGCCCTTGTTGGCCCGAATTGTCAGCTATTGGGATCCAGACCATGAGGTCTTTATAGTGCAGGGGCACCATATCGAGTTGAATGTATAGGATATATATTTCTTGACTAGTCTCCCACCACTTGGGATGGTAGGGAATACGTAGCCAGTGTTACCGCGGGAGAGGAACATCATGGAGTTTGTGGAGCACCATTGCCAACCAGGTCTCCATGTGAAGGGGACACGGACACTGATCGAGGACCTAGAAAGGCTAGAGACTCGCGCTGTGGCCGCAGTGGTGCTACAGATCCTGGGCAACCAGGCACTCCACCACATCACTGGGGGTCAAATGATGCTTGTGGAGAGTGTGCTGAGTGGGACCTACTGTGGGTGGGCCCAAATGAGGTCGTTGTCGTTGAAATGATAGTTATCACTGTGTAAGCGACAGGTGAACCACGACTGTGCATATGGCATAGTGCTATGCTTGCTCTTCTTTGAGAAGATCCCAGCACTTCAGCCTCGCATACAGCTCCAGGATGGGGACCTGAGAGAGCCCAGGATGCGCCGCTGGGGGATGTGGGCCGGTCGGATGGGTGTTTCAACCAAAGTTTTTTTCTCATTGGGATTAGATGCCACTGTACATAAATGAATATCCCTATAGTGGGATGAGTTATCATGGGAACCTAGACTTACCATTGCCGCCTGGTCGAGTATGGGGGCCCGATGGTGAGTGAAAATTTTCTCATCTTTAATGTGCATTTTAAAGTTTCAGAATAATGTATATGGTACTGATTCATTCACTTTTGGTATGCAGATACAACACCGGTAAAATGGGTCGGGTACATGGGATGACCTGTAGTATCAGGAGCTGCAGGACCTAATGGATCGAGGGCATCAAAAAATGAGGATGCAGTGGCCCTCTTAGAGGACATCCATCATAGATGTGAGAGGCTGGTGACCGGTGTTTCAAAGCGTGACTGGAAAGACTTGGATGACCAGTACATAGAGCCATGTATTGGTCTACCCTCAGAGTGGCGAGGGGTCATGCGGCGCATGGTGATGGCCGGACAGGGGATGCATGATCTACAAGCTTCCAAAGCCGAGTCATTGGCCTAGGATCCTCCAGATAGTGATTAGATGTAGGGGCGGGTGGTGCCCCCATTTTTTTTATTTTTGTAACATGCTATGGGCATGTCATATGTATCAGAGTAGATGGACTCTAAAACATTTGTATGACACATATAATGGATATGAATCGTTTTGTGGTTTATTATTATTATCTTCTATGAAATGCGTGTAATAAATGCCAATATATATTATTGTTTGCAATGCTATCTACATAGTGATTTTATGCTCTAGGTACATGACTAAAAGTAATGACTTCAAATTCATGCATCAGAAGCTTCACTTGTAAATATCTTCTAAACAGGACAGGATTATGCACATGATATACACCATTCAATTGCATGACAAGCAACAAGGAATATAAACAAACATGGAGGTGGAGGATGCAATGGGAAAGGGCATTGGCTAATAAACCTATCACACCATCATATTCGGCCTGATTATTGGTGGCAGTTCCAATGCATACACCGTTAGAAAAGACAAGTGAATGCAAGGGGGTAAAAATGGCTCAGGCTGCCGAGGCTAGATTCTGGGAGTATCGACTTGCACCATTGACATAAAAAATATATGGTGTGAACGGGGGTCCATTTGAAATGTTCCACAAGACAAAAAATGAGAGGATGGTGAACAATGCTGGCAACTCGAACGCAAAGTAGAAATCAAACAAACATTTCTAGAGGGAGTGCTCTGGGTAGGATGTTTACCACTCGCACATCGATGGGTAGGGCGTGTGTGGGGACTGCCTTGGGGGCAGCTTGAGTTCAGGTCGTGAAAGTCACCATAGACACGGATGGTGCCATTCTACTTATGGGTGGGAAAGATGAAATCAGGGGTGGAAAAGGCTTCCATAATGTCGTCATCACAGTAAAACATGGGGTGACTGGTGGAAAGGTGACCACATGACGTGGCAAAGATACCTGACTCATCATCATGAGAAGAAAGGTTCACATGTGCATCATCACAAGGGGTGATGGAAGAACAAGCAGATAAGGGATCCACTAATGTTGAGCCCAGGGTGATCACTAAAGGGAGGTCAAGTGAAACAGAAGGGGAAGTATCAAAGGGAGATTCCACTGTGGATCTCATGGATGATGACAGGTAGAGGATGGTGGCCAAAGGATCTGTCATCTCGACATCAAGAGGGGGAATGTCAATGGGAGTAGAGGTATCCTTAGTTTGGCCCGAAGCATATTGTTTGACGGGAGAGGCAGACTGGTTTTGTTCAATCTCGTACTCCCGAACTACCTCCAAAGAGGCACGGTAATGCGCGAGGTGGGGAAAATGGTGTGTATAATGGCCATGGAGATCACACAAAGCACAGGGGTGGTTGGTGTGAATAGTCTTGGGGCTCTTGGCTGCAGTTGAGGAAGGAATAGAGGTTTTTGGGATCGTAGACTCAGGGAATGCGACATTGACCATGGGCTTGATACGAGGCAATTCATGGCAATGATGGGTGGCATGACCGACAACATCACACAAAGCACATGGGCGGGTACGCTTTGGAGGCTGAGGAGGAGCAGGGTTGGTTGGGGCAGCCTTGTCCTTAGGTGTGTTCTTGCAAGTTTTTCCTCCCTCACCCAAAGCTGTCACTATAGGAGTAGGTTCCTGTTGAGGTGTTTGAGGCATGGAAGCAAAGGGAGGGCTCATGAAGACCGGTTGAACCGGGGTCAAAGAAAGATAAGGTTTGGGCTAACCAGGATAGATAGTGGATGGGGGATCAATGTACCAGACTGGGATCCCCATGATCATGTTAGGAAGGGATAAGGTAGCCATAACAGGAACCGAAAATACTTCAAGGGGGGATCTAGAAATGATATTTGACCGGAGGGGTAATGGCTGAGTGGGACAACTCTGGGATGGTTAAGGCTAGGAGGAACCGTTCTAGGAGGGTAAAGAGGCTCATGGACATCAGCTGCAGATGATCATCTTGGAGGAGGGGGTCCTGAAGGTTGAGTCGAGGTGCTAGGAGTAGGTTGCGGAGGGCGGGGCTGTTGACTAGTCGAAGCGGGCCACTTGAGGTTGGAATGGGATGATTTCATCATGCAAACATTCAACGAGCTCGGATCAGAGATAGGAGGAGGAATACCAGGGAATGTACTGTTGAGCCCCAAGATTGTTCTTTCTTTCATCTTACTTCACTCCATTTTCCTTTGTCCATTTTTATCCCAGGCCCAAATGATCAATGAAATTAGTTAAAATTACTTTAGGAATGAATACCATGGATAACTTGCTAAGTTTTGTGATTTTGCCATTGTAATGCATTTTGAACTGAAACTAGCTACAGAATGCAGACATTCCATAGCTAACCGCCAATTCTACAGCTGTCTTCACGTTCAAGCATGTTCCAGGTGTCCTCTCAGGAAAAGCCACATATGGGTTTATTCCACATCATGTCCTCAACGTTTGTTGCTCACCATGAAGAATGAACCGAATTTTGGACGTGGTTTTGTACGTGGGAACTCATTCAAGGAGGCAGATTCCTAATAGGACTAGGACAGTCCAGATGTCCTTTTTCCCTTTACGCTGCCATATTTAGAGTTCTAGTACGATTTTGATAGGGAAAGACAATGATCCCCGTATTGTTGCAAGTTCTGTTATGAAGACTTGTTATAAATGTACTCGGGAAATCGAGAGACAGGCTCTAGATTTTGATGAGATTTCATGGATTGACTGCTATATTTCTGAAGACCGAGAATACTCTGTTTTACGTTATTTTCCTTTAATGAAGAAGAAAACATTGCTTTGAACGCGTTGAGTTGATTTTGAGTTATATTTCGTCTGGTGGTAGAGGGCCCCTGCCTCCTGAACGGCTTTAATTTCGTAATTTAGATAAGTATCTTAGTTTGTTTTCACGTTTTTGAAGTTTGAGTTCATAGTTAATTTCATTAGTCACTATAGTTGTACTTGTTCTAAGAAACTCTTCCAAAAGATCATGATAATGAATGAGAAATGGCTGTAGTGTTATAGATTTTATTTGCAATTCCTTTTGTTCATTATCACAGTTGAACTTATTCTAGCAAACTCTTCCAAAAAATCATTATGATGACTAAGGCATGACTGTGATACTGAAGGTTTCAGTTGTTTACACTAAGTAGCATATCTAATCTTACTCTTAAAACGCTCTTCCAAAATATCATAACAATGGGTAGGAAATAGCTGTGATGTCTTAGTTTTTAATTGTAATTGCTTTCAGTTTTCATGTTTGCATTTGTATTGAATTGTACAGCCAGGATTGTTCTAACAAGCTCTTCCAAAATACCATTCATGATGGACAAAATAGGCTGTAGAATCCCATTGATTAATTGCATGATAACTTAGTTAGGGTACTCCGGAGTCAAATTGCATTCAATTCATGCTTTGTTATTTTGTTTCAAGTTTGATAATGGCTTGTTAGTTTAGCACTGTTTATTGTAGACCGGTAACACTTTAGTTTAGTTCTAGCTTAGCTCACTGTATTTTCATTCTACATTTTAGTTAGCATCCATTGCATATTAAATTACATTAGTTGTTAAACTTAAATACCACGACCTTCATTATTTACAAAACTTCTTTTGTTCTAAAAACATATATTGACTCATAATCATCTGAACAGAAGATAGTATCAGTCCAAGGCCTGGAGTACTTTTGCAACCTTTTTACCATTTCACAAACAAGCCTTTCGTCAAAGACTATTCTAAAAGGAAATCTGTAACTTTTGAGTGAGGTTTAGTGGTGTTAAACTAAGTTGCAGAATAGAATTAGGAGCTGGTTTTAGAGTAGAGATCTTATGATGTTACCAATGTTCTTTTCCAAATATATCTCAACAAACCTTTGATCATGGATGAGATGTTGTATCATTGTGAGTGGATTGTTTAATTGTTTAGTTAGGAGAATTTTTACACTTAGCTGCCCATTCCTCAAGCTCTTCCAAAATATTCTTAATGAATGGATTGGACAAGTTAAGTTCATGTTGTGATTAATTTTATTGAAGTCATTATCAAGCTTTTTATTTTTGCTAAGTCATAGTTTAGGTTTGGTTCTATCTCAGTATTTGCATTTGTCATTTGTTATCAACAAATTAGGCTTCACTCTATTTTTAACCAGTAGCTTCTTTCCACCAGCATTTAGTTCTTTTCCTTGTGAACATAAAACCATTAAAATACCAAAAACATCATAAAACACTAAACACAACGCAGTAAGAAACAAACACCTAGGCACATACAGTGCACTTAACTACAACAGTTTACCAACCCTGGTTGACAATTAAATGAACTCAATTTAGGAGACTAGGTTGAGCCCAAACATTTTGGTGCCGTTGCCGGGGAAGTGAAAACTAGGTAACCTTTGTTTCTTAACTCCCAAAAACAATTATATGCGTAGAGAGAGAGACTCAAGGGGTAGATTCATAAGCAGCAGAAGCAGAAGTTTGATTCCTAGAGCACCACTTGTTTCACCTAGACCGAGAGCTAGTACACCTTCAACTCAGACCCACATTCCATCCTTTGCTGATCCTAGAGTTCTAGAAGACCTAAGATCAGATATTCCATTAGAGAAACCTTCCACTTCTTCCACTGAACTTGCCTTAGAAGAAGATCCAAAGACTCCTGTTAAGAACACAAACTTTTCCACTTCCACAGGAGAATCAACCATGGCAGAAGAAGGAGGAGGAGGAGTCTTTAATGGAGAACACACATTATTTGGAGGGGGTAGAGGTAGAGGTAGAGGAGAAGGAGGTAGAGGTATATAAGGAGAAGGAGGTAGAGGAAGAGGTAGAAGAGAAATAGGAAGCTCTTTTGGGTTTCCTATAGTAGATGAAGAAACCAATACAACCATGAAAAATATTTCACCCTCTATCCTTCCAAACTTCTATGGGCTTAAAACTGAAGATCCTAAAACCTTCCTATTTGAATTTGAAGTCCTGTGTAGAACTTATGACTACTTACAAGATGCTCAAAAACTTAAACTATTTCCTTCAACATTGAAAGGAGCAGCATTGAAGTGGTTTATGAGTTTGATTAACAGTTCTATTAGGACATGGGAAGACATGAAACAAGCATTTCTAGAGAGGTATTTGGATTATTGTATGCTAGTCAATCATAAGGAGGAAGTGTTTAAGATGTTACAAAAAGAAGATGAAAACTTGGAAGATTTGTTGGAGAGATTTCATTACAACATCAAAAGAGCAAAAATGGAAAACTTAGATCAAGACACCTTAAAAGCTCTTTTGTTGAAAACAATTAGGCATGAATGGTTGGATATCCTTAACATGATGGGAAAAGGGGATATATCACATCTCACATTACTTGAAATATCTGAGTTATGTATCAACCTTTCAAGAGGAAAATCTCAAACTGTAAAAGGTCCAAGAGATCCTGCTCTTGCAAGGGCAAGTAAGTCTGCTTCTGGGACAATAAGTAGGTCAGAAATAGGACATATGCTTGATGATTTCAAATCTGACATCTTAGGGAGTCTTAGTGACCAAATAGACACCCTTAATGTTACACCATTTTTTGGTCATATAACCTTTTATCATTAGATGGACCCAAGTACACCATGTAAGACCAGTTTTACCCTAAGTAAAACTGCTTTCACTATGTTAAATTAGGAAACCCCAAAAGGAAATATTAAACAAACCTATATTTGTTTGAGTTTCCTCATGGAATAATTAATTAAACCATAATTTAATTATTATCCCTAGTCATGTTTAACCCAAAAACAAAGAAATTAATGAGATAAACCCATAGTTATCTTATTATTTTCTAGGAATAATTATTTAAATCTTATTTAGATAATATTCCTTATTAAATATGACCAAATCACCCACCATTAATCAAATAAATCATTATTTATTTGATTATCTCCCAACCACTTCCTTAAAAAGATAAATAAATCATTTATTTATTTATTTTCACTAATCAAGGGATTTGACCCAAGTCAAACACCCTTTCCCTCCAACAAATAATAATAAAATATTCCATAAAGGTGGATCTAGATTTGGTTAACATTATTTTAATCATACACCAAGATCTAGAATGACCCAATATTTTGTTATAAATAGGAGGGTTCTTCCCCATCATTCCTCACCTTTTGTTGCCTACTAGATCACTCTGGATCTATACACTTGGTCCCATTTTTCACCATTGGCTCCCATTGAGCTCTATTTTCTGCATTGGGTTTTCTACACTTACAAGAGAGAGAAAGCTTAGATCTGAAGTGCTGAGGACTACAAAGAACCCATCCCATTGAGGAGAGCCGGATACACCTTCTTGTTTTCCTCCCAGGTGCCCTGTAATATAAAATTCTTTCAAAAAATCGTGTTCTTGTCTTGTCTGTTGGATGCATGGAGCAAAACCTTTACTTTACTGCTTAATGTCTTTCCATTTATAGATCTGTTTGTTGCGGCATTTTTACTACTAATCGCAGATCTGAAGATGTTTGGCAGCCTCTATTGTTGTTAGGGCTATTAGTTATGCGTAGCTAAAGTGGTTCTTTTTCGTACACCTCGACGAAGAATTCATACTAACAAATGGCGACTCCACACGGGTTTTAAATTACGACCGCTGTCGTTTTTCCTATTCCTGCATATCCAGCTACTTCAGACCCTAGGGTTTCTTTTCAGCTTTTTTTTTTCCTATTTTCATGTGGTTTTTTCCTCATAAAGCCCTCAAACATTAAAATTTCTAACTTCCGTGTGTTTCTGGCCCTATTGCGCAGGTGACCGACATCAGCCGCAGCTGAGACGACATTTTTTCTGAAATCTGCCGCCGAGAGTCCCGGAAGTGCAGGTCGCACTTTTGGGCCCAAAAAGTGCGACCTCAAGCCTCCGGACGCAGAAAACAACCCCAAAACTGCGATCGGAGCGAAAAACTGGTCAAAAACCGCGACCTGGACTTTTTTCTGCTGTTTTTCTGAACTTTTTCTGGGTTTTTCTGAAGCTTCTGTCAGGGTTTTCCAGCCTCTGTCTCAGCCCGTTTCGACTTGTTTCTGATCTGCTTTTGCTCATCTAAGTGGGAACCTAGCCCCCTCAGGCTTCAGTACCCTCCACTTTTGGTGGAAGAGTTTTAGCTGTTTCAGGTGTCTGATTTTTCAGAGTTTCAGCCTTCCCTTTTTCAGATCTGATACCTCATCCTCAGATCCCTTTTAAATCAGCTTCTTTTCCTTTCAAATCACCTCTTGTCGTTTTGTTTGGACCCCTTTTGAAGGCCTCCGCCTTGCCCCCTCCGGTTTTTGCTGATTTCCTTCCTTTTTCCAGCCACCTTGCCTCTGCCTCTTGGCTGTGATCTGCACCTCTTTCCTGTCGCTTTATCCTCCAGATCCCTGTCCCTTTCGACCCTAGATCTGTTGAGCTCTTTTTGTGTGTTTACATAGTTTTTCCCTTTCTTTTCAGCATAGTTTTGAAAGACCCACTTTCTTGGGTTAGATAGATGCACAAGTAGCTGTTATTTTTCTGTTATTTCAGCATTTTATTCTGTTCTCTGTAGGTTTATTTTCAGCTTCGCAGCACACTTTTTTCTTGCTCTCAAAATGGAAAGGGTTTAAAAATTAAAATTAACGCACGCCACACACTGACCCTAAGTGAAGAAGCGCCCGGTTAACACCGCCAGGCAAAGACTCTAAAATCAATCGTCACTGCACCTTTTCTGCCCTTGACCTGAATTGATTCTGTCTCTTTCTGCCCCTGTCGGTTTCCTTCTTCCTGTCATCATTGCGCCCCCAAGGCACCTTTCCCGGAGCCTTCTTGGCCTTCACCCTCAGTCTCCGGTCGATCGACCTGCTCCGTCCCACCGTCGTCGAGCCAGTCCTTCTCTGATTCTTTGGGTTCTCCTTTTCCTTCTGGTTCTCCCCCCTGTCACCTCCACTATGTCTGGTCCAGGGCCTAAAACTAGCAGGAATCCCGGCCCTAATGCCGAGACTACTACTAGCGGAACCACCCGCCAGAACGGCTCTGGCCGGGAATTCATGGCAGCCTTCTCGCAGCCCCCAGCCTCCCCATTTGACCGGCTGATGTTCGTGACCCTATACACCATGATGCCAGTTGGCCTGGCGAGCAGCCGAGCAAAAACACCCACACCTAAAGTTTTAGAATTTCTATCATGCCGGAGGGTGATCCTCCAACCATGTCCATCTTTCACATGTGGTGTCTACTCTACCCCATTACCGATGACCGTCTCGCTTCTACTGTTCCGAACGCACGCCACAGCATCGAACAAGGCAAGGACTCAGCCCACTTCCTCCCATACCACCTTTGCAACTCTTGCCCGAGCTTTTTTATCTTACTTCCAGCTTCCCCTTCGTTATGACACTGGTATCGAACTTTTGACTTCCTTCAAGCAAACCTCTTCGACCCGCCTTTCTACCCATGTCCAGGAATGGCGAAGAAGACGGAGCCTATGCCAATCTCCTCCCTTCGAAGACCGTGTCTACATGGACTGGTTCCTTCGATCTCTCTTGTCCTCTATTGGGAAAGATGTCGCATCACATTTTCCTCAAACCGAAGAAGATGCCCTCCAACTGGCGTTAAAATATGACCTGATCTACGCTCAGACAGGTTATGATCCTACTGTCCTACCTGATCTCCCCAAACCCGGTGATGCCCATACACCAGGGGCACCTCATGCCACCGACAGTATCGTTGGATCTATCTCTCATCCATCCGCTCAACCTCTCATGAGCTATGGTTTTCCTGGGGGAGGGGGCACCACTCCCTGCACTTCTCCCCCTCCCGGCAGCACGCATCCATGATACGGCATGCCTCATCCTTTTGCCCAACCTCCTGCTTACCTCAATGTTGCCCAACCTCACCATTACCCTCATCCGCAACCTGGTGCACTAGCTCCTCCAGCATATGCGCTTTCACCTCCCTTGCCTTCTCAACCCCTGCAACAGCCGTCACCGCCCCCTCCAGCCCCGGTGGTTGCACAGCAGGGATTCATGGCTACCCAACTACTTAACGGACAGGTGGCCACTCCACCTTCCCCTTCTGGTTCGTCCACCCACCCCCGCATCCTCACAGACACCCCATCCACCTTCAACCGCTCACCCTAACCTCTCAAACCCTGGCCTCGCCGCACTGCCTCCTCGCTCTGGCCCCGCCCCCAGCTCTCTTCGTGTCTCACAGAGCCTCTTTCGACATCCAGTGGCCCCTTACATATCCCTCAACCTAAAGTTGAGGTTCATACCAAGATTCCTAAGGGACCATTACACCGAAATGCTGCTTCCGGTCGAGCCGCTCAATCGTATAGCATAGTAGATGACTTGGTGCAATCTCCTGCTGCCATTTCTACACTGGAACTCCTCCAGTCGTGCCCTTCCCAAAAGAAGGCTCTACTATCTGCCGTGGGCGCTGTAGATCCTGCTGACGACCAAATGATTGTTTTCGACGCCACTCAATCGGACCATCCTCCCCTTCCTCCTTCCGTCGCCTTCCAAATCTCAGTCGAAATACGGAACGCCATCGTCTCCGGGTGTATAATTGACGAGGGGGCATCCACCTGCGTGATGTCCGCTTCAGTTTGGAAGCAACTCGGATCCCCTGCGCTGGCCCCTTCCACGATCACCCTTAGAGCGTGGGACGGTCATGCCTCCCAGCCCATCGGCTTGTTTCGTAATTGCCCTATTACCCTTGCCGGTAATACTGTTTGCGTTGACGTCGAAGTCATTGACGCCCCGCTGGACTACAACATTCTTTTGGGGCGAAGCTACACCTATGCTATGTCTGCTGTCCCATCCGCGGTCTTTCGCAAGATGTCTTTCCCCCATAATGGAAAGATAGTCACCATTGACCAGCTGACATATCATGAGCCCCCCTCTCAGGCCTCACCTGAGACCACCATCTCTTCTGTAGCCAACAAGCAAACCGTCGATTCCTTGACCAGTGTCTCCCCCGACGTTTACAAAGATTCCTCCCTGCTTGGAACTTTTCCTAATCTTCCCCCTCCTCCTATCTCTGACCCCAGCTCATCGAATGTTTGCATGATGCAATCGTCTCGGGCTGCTCTCAAGCAACCTGCTTCGGCTAGTCAGCAACCTTGCCCTCCGCAACTTGCTCTTAGCCCTTCACCTGCAGTTGGTCGTCATGAGCCCCTTTATCCCCCTGGCACGGTTCCTCCAGGCCTTAGCCATTTAGGAGCCGTCCCACCCGGCCATGCCCCCTCTGGTCAGATACCGTTTCTAGCTCCCCCACCAGGAGTGTACACGGTACCAGTCATGGCCACCCTCTCTCTTCCTAACTTGACACTTGGGATTCCCGTTTGGTACCTTGATCCTCCAGCCCCCACCTCGCCTGGTCAACCCAAACCTTATATCGCTTTGACCGCGGTTCAACCGGTCCCCATGGCTTCTCCCGTTGCATCAGTGCCTCAGTCACTTCAACAGGAACCACCTCCTGTTGCGACCGCTTCGGGTAAGAAGGGCAAAGCTCGCAAGGGGGCATCAAAGGACAAGGTTGCCCCGACAAACCCTGCTCCTCCTCAGCCTCCAAAGCATACCATCCAGTGTGCTTTGTGTGATGTTGTCGGTCACACCTCCCATACCTGTCCTGAATTGCTTCATCTCAAGCCCATGGTTAATGTCACGTTCCCTAAGTACGCGGTCCCAGAAGCCTCTGTTCCTTCCGCGACCGCGGCCAAGAACCCCAAGACTATTCACACCAACCACCCCTGTGCTTTGTGTGATCTCCATGGCCATTACACCCATCTTTGTCCCCGCCTCGAGGACTTCCGCACCTCTATCGCTGCGGTCCACCAATTCGAGGCCAGGCGCAATGAGTCCACCTCTCTCCTATCTGCGCATTCTGCTTCAGCAGAACTACCAGCTATGACCGCTCCCATTGACATTCCCCCTCCTGATGGCGAGATGACGGAGCCTTCGTCCAACATTTTTTACCTATCATCATCCATGAGACCCTCGGGTAACATTCCATCTGAATCCTCCCCTGTTGTTTCGCTTGAACTTCCTTCAGCGATCATCTTGGGCTCAACATCGGTAGATCCTCTATCTACTTAATCTTCGATCACCCCTTGTGACGATGCGCATGTGAACCTCTCTTCTCATCATAATGATTCAGGTCACTTCACCACGTCAGGTGGTCTTTCTTCCACCAGTCACCCCATCGTCTATCGCGATGACGACATTATGGAAAAAATCCCCACCCCTGACGTTATCTATTCCCCCTTACATCAAACCCAGGCGTTCACACCACATCCACCTTGTGGCCATTACATTGCAACCCAATGTTTGGTTAAGGGGGCACCCACATTTGAGAGACCAAGAGAAGCCATTCTCCACCACTCTCCTAGTGTATCTGGTCGTGTTGACTTTAGACCCAGTATTCTTCCACATTTAGAAGAACATCTAGAGTCCCATATCACTTCAGATCACTCATGGGACGATACCCCTTATCGTTCCCTCATCTTACATCAGCAACCCAGTCTCTTAGACATTATTGTTGACCAACCTATAGCTTTTCTACGAGAGCATCAGTTCATTATCTCCAAATCCTCCTTTTGGGATAGTGACACCAGGTATGCCAATTCGGAAACTTAAAGTCCATTTGATCCCTATACGAAGTACCAAATGAGATTGGTAACCCTCCATTTCCTTTCTCAAACTGCATAACCATAACCAGAACAAATGGCACACCACATCATTAAAATGTGTTTAGATTCCCCTTTTTATAAATACATTTTGGCATGCCCATAGCATGTTACACAAACTCAAAAACTGGGGGCACCACCTGCCCCTACATACATCACTGGGGGCACCATACGCCCCTACATACATCCTAGGGGGCACCACATGCCCCACCCCTAATCACTATCTGGAGGATCCCGAGCCAAGGGCGCTGCCCCTGCAGCCTGTAGATCACGCATCGCCTGACCGGCTATCGCCATGCGCCGCATGACACCTCGCCACTCTGAGGGAAGACCAACACATGGCTCTATGAACTGGTCGTCTAGATCCTGCCACCTGCGCTTTGATACTCCGGTCAACAACCGTTCACATCTACATCGGATGTCCTCCAGTAGGGCAGCTGCATCCTCATTTTGCGCTTCTCTCGACCCTGTAGCTCCAGACGCTGCCGGTCGTCCCATATATCCGGCCGGTTTCACCGGTGCTATATCTGCATACCAAAAGTACCTGAATCAGTACCTTACATTACTATTCAACATACTTTAACATGCCCATACAAGAATAGCAATCTGTCACTTACCATCGGGCCCCCAGACTCGACCAGGCGGAAGTGGCAGGTCCGGATCTCCACAATAGCTCATCCCACTATAGGGATAGTCGTCTATGTACAAAGGCATCTGATCCCAATGGGCAAAAAACTCCGGTCAAAATACTCGCCCGACCGCCCCTCCTCCTCCTCTGCACAGTAGCCATCCCCAACGGCGCATCCTGGGCTCTCTCGGGCCCCCATCTGGAAGTTGTACATGAGGCCTCAAGGTCGGGATCTTCTCAAAGAAGAAGGTGCACAACAAAGTCCCATATGAGCAGTCATGGTTCACCTGCCACCTGCATAGTGACAACTGTCGCTTTAGCGACACCAACAGCATTTGGGCCCACCCATAGTAGGTCCCACCCAATACACTTTCCACTATCATCATCTGCCCCCCAGTGATGTGATGGAACGCCTGGCTGCCCAGGATTCGCAACACAGCTGCGGCCACTACGCGGGTGTCTAGCCTCTCTAGATCCCCGATCGGTATTCGAGTCCCCTTGTCTTGGAGACCCGGTCGACAATGGCGTTCCACGAACTCCATGATATGTCGCCCCCGCGACAACACTGGCTATGTGTTTCCCACCATCCCCAGTGGCGGGAGACCAGTCAAAAAGTATACATCCTGGACCATCAGTTCGATCCTATGCCCCTGCACCACAAAGATCTCCTGATCTGGATCCCAATAACTGATAATCCGGGCCAGTAACGGTTCCCCTGCTTTCATCAATGGGTTCTCCACAAACTTGAGAACCCAAAATCTGGCCAATACACGACAGACACCCTGATCCGCCTGGATCTCTGTCCGAAGTGTCCCCAGATCTCTCTCTCTCCAGTTGACCCGTAACTCTGCCATACCTGCACAAACACATCATTTTTTGTCAGCGTTCAGATCGGGAAAACCATAACCAAACACCAAAACCCAACTTCCAGCCATAAAACAGCACCAAAACCCCCTCATCTCCCAGGTCGCAGTTTTCTGCCATTTTTTGGACCAGGTCGCACTTTTTGCCCTTAAACCTGCGTCCTAGGTCGCACTTTTTGCCGCAAAAAGTGCGACCCGGCCGTAGAGATGAAGAGGGGGCTGTTTCTAGGATTTTGGGCCCTAAACTGAAAAAATAATCCATCACAATGCAAGAGAAAGGTTAGGCCTCCTACCTCCAACTGACGGATCTCGATTCCAACGGTCGGTTTGTCCGCTACGTTCGCCGCAAGATTTAGGGCCTTCTCTCCTCTCCACATTCACCACAGCAACAATAACAAATGAATGATTTTGGAGGGAAAACTGCCTTATTAAAAGAGAACCACTGTTTCTTCTTTCGACTGCCGCGACCACACCGTAGCCCTGTTCGACGAACCGTCAGCACCGCTGGCAAGCTCTCACCGAGCTCTCAAATGGGTTTCTGTTAGTTTTTGGTGATTTGATACTTCACCTGGGCACATTTTGTCCAAGAAGGGTCACTTCGCCGCTCCTTAAAATCGAATTTCCTCACTTACGACACTTGTACTTGGGGCACCATATTGCTCCCTTACTTGTCCACGTTCGTGTCGATTTTCGTCATGAGTTCCCACTTTGTACTCATGCTTCCGGGTTCCCCATTAGGGCCCTTACTGTGTGGCAGCACCATCGAGTCGCCCTTGTTTAGAGCATCCAAGTTGAGTCATCATTGCATCCATGGAGTCTATACCACGTCCCTTTGCACCCCACTATAGCCCTCCATCCTTCATTGCTTGGTCTCTCTCTTGTGTCGCACATTATGACCTTCAGTCTCACTGTCCCCTATCCCTTATGATCTTGTGTCAGTCGCTGCCATGTCATCCATGCTCTTTATGCTCTAACAAGGGAAGTCGTCCATTCGCTACTCAGTGGTTCCCATTTCCACTATCATCATTAGTGTCAGGCTGTTCGTCGCTCCACTATTTTCTCTCGTGCCTTAGTTGAGGATCTCTCATTGCCTCACCTATGGCGGACCTCCTTCTGTCGACATCACCACATTCATTCCAGAAGCCAGGTCTAGAGGGCGGTGTACCTTGGTTCCAGCTTCCACTCTTGTTCGGTGCCTCGGATCAGGCAAGGGGATACATCTTTTCCCTTTGACTTGATTGTTTCTCCAGCTCTTTTCAGCATGATCGAGATTCGTATACTTGATGGTCCAGTGATCCAACAGCAACTCTTGATGATTCCCGGGTGTGTGTGAGATGTCTCAACCCTCATGAGGGGGTGGCCCTGCAGGTAGCCCCCCACATGCCCGGATGACCTCTTCTTTGCAGCCTTTGATGCCGCTCCAGATTTTGATGATGCTGGCCTTAGCCACTTGCAACACCTCTTTGATTTGCATGTATCAGTCAGATTTTGTGATCCCTTCCCCATTTACAGGGGGCATTTGGGTTGTATTTATCTCATGTACTCAGATATTATTGTACTAGTCCTGGCTGTTATCCCAGGCACAGCATGTATGTGAGACTCTTCATTTTATTTTTATCTGGCTCTTGATTATGCCAGCTGTACTCTATGGTTCGGTCCCTTGTTCACTGGACACACTATTCTTTTGTACTTTGTCACGGCGGGCATAGGTATGCCTCCCCCGCCGCCTTCAGCACAGGTACCCTCTCATAACAGAGACTTGTTGCACCTGCGAGTCTCGTCTCCTCGGGGTCTAGTCCTTCAGCACACTATCTACCTCATATTTCTCTCTCTGACATACCCTTTTGTTGTCTAGTGATTGTATTCTTACAACGTACTTCGGTCATACGATTTGCTCCTGACACTCGCACGCTGGGGGGCAATCTGTTACACCATTTTTTGGTCATCTAACCGTTTATCATTAGATGGACCCAAGTACACCATGTAAGACCAGTTTTACCCCAAGTAAAACTGCTTTCACTATGTTAAATTAGGAAACCCCAAAAGGAAATATTAAACAAACCCATATTTGTTTGATTTTCCTCATGGAATAATTAATTAAACCATAATTTAATTATTATTCCCAGTCATGTTTAACCCAAAAACAAAGAAATTAATGAGATAAACCCATAGTTATCTTATTATTTTTTAGGAATAATTATTTAAATAATATTCCTTGTTAAATATGACCAAATCAACCACCATTAATCAAATAAATCATTATTTATTTGATTATATCCCAACCACTTCCTTAAAAATATAAATAAATCATTTATTTATTTATTCTTCACTAATCAAGGGATTTGACCCAAGTCAAACACCCTTTCCCTCCAACAAATAATAATAAAATATTCCATAAAGGTGGATCTAGATTTGGTAAACATTATTTTAATCATGCACCAAGATCTAGAATGACCCAATATTTTGTTATAAATAGGAGGGTTCTTCCCCATCATTCCTCACCTTTTGTTGCCTACTAGATCACTCTGGATCTATACACTTGGTCCCATTTTTCACCATTGGCTCCCATTGAGCTCTATTTTCTGCATTGGGTTTTCTACACTTACAAGAGAGAGAAAGCTTAGATCTGAAGTGCTGAGGACTACAAAGAACCCATCCCATTGAGGAGAGCCGGATACACCTTCTTGTTTTCCTCCCAGGTGCCCTGTAATATAAAATTCTTTCAAAAAATCGTGTTCTTGTCTTGTCTGTTGGATGCATGGAGCAAAACCTTTACTTTACTGCTTAATGTCTTTCCATTTATAGATCTGTTTGTTGCAGCATTTTTACTACTAATCACAGATCTGAAGATGTTTGGCAGCCTCTATTGTTGTTAGGGCTATTAGTTATGCGTAGCTAAAGTGGTTCTTTTTCGTACACCTCGACGAAGAATTCATACTAACACTTAAGATACAAAACAAGCAAAAAGCTGAATCTGATGCCTTAGCAATATTTTGTCCCAAATGTAGGAAGAAACATGCCTTGAGAGAGTGCCCTTTGGATGTAAAAGTTGTGGAGACCTGTGTCATTTTTTCTGAAAAACATGAGACCAAGAATTGCCCTTCCCTTCCTAGTCTCAAAGCTGTCTTTCAAGAGGAAACTCCTACAGATTCCACAGAATATCTCAATTTTGTCTCTAGAAGGCCTTGGCAAGGACCTCAAACACAAGGATTCCATGATCAAGTGTATAACCAACCTCCACCTTGGAATTCTTGGCAGCAACCTTGGCCTCCATTTCAAAATCAATCTCAAGCTTGGGCACAAGGAGCACAAAATCCCTATGGAAGATACTCTTAGTACTATCAGTATCCACCACCCTATGCACCATACCCACATTTTTATCCTCAAAATACTCAACAACATTTTTATCCTCAAAATCCTCAACAAAATTTTCCTCAAAATCCTCAACAAAATTTTCCTCAAAATCCTCAACAAAATTTTCAACAAAATCCTCAACAACATCATCAGAACCTACCACATCAAAATCAACCACTTCCATTACCATTTCCTCAAAAATAAAATCAGTTGCCTGCTCAACCCATACCAAACCCCAATAATAAAAATCCTCATAACACATACATGATAGAAGGCCAACAGTTTCCAACTTATTTAATTACTCCTTTAGACCTTAGTGATGTTCAACTTAGGTCTGGAAGAATACTTGAAAAGAGAAAACCTTCTGTGATCATACAAGAACAAGATAACTATGAGGAAGACTCTCTACGGGTGAATAAAAGTCTTGAGGAAGACACATCTTTTCAAGACCCAAACACTGAAAAATTAAAGCAAAAAGATTCAATAATTTCAACTCCTGTATTAGAGCAACCATCCACATCTACTTCTATACCTCCCTTTCCAGAAAGATTACAAATTGATAGAAGTGTAGAAAAACAAATTGTGGTGCCTAATTATGATTTCCTAGATGAGCTGAGAAATGTTTGCATTAAAATTCCATTATTACAAGCCATCAAGGAAATTCCAATTTTAGCCAAAACAATAAAGGAGTTGAGCATGAAGAAAACAAGAAAAAGAATAAGAGAAACAAAGAAAATTCAATTGGCAGGAAAAATAGCAGACATTATGATGGGCAAGATTGCTATTCCAAAGTATCTTGACCCAGGAAATCCAGTTGTTAAAATTCACATCAATGGAATTGAAATCCAAAACACACTCATTGATTTAGGAGTAGCAATCAATATTATGAGTAGACAAATCATGGATAAACTGAAGCTTCCTAATCTTCTCTTTACACCTACATTATTACAATTAGCAGACAGATCTGTGATCAAACCTGATGGGGTAATAGAAGATATTCTAGTGTCCCTAGATTCTTGGGAGTACCCTGAGGATTTTATGATCCTAAATCCTAAGAATAATCTAGGAGGCCATACTGTTATATTAGGAAGACCTTGGTTGGCTACAGCTGATGCTTTTATTAGTTGTAGATCCAATGATATGTATATCTCTGATGGTAGTTCAACTAAGAAATTCACTTTGTATCCTCCAGCTAGGACAATTATAGATTTAGATGATACTCAATGGATAGAGGATGAAGAAGACTTACAACCTCTCTTCACAATTTCAGAAATTAGTGAAGATAGTCAAATTCTGAATACTCTAGAAAACTTTGAATCCTCTTCAAAATAAAAACATGAACCATTTCGAGAAGGATCAAACATTGAGTTTTTGTCATCAAGACAGATGTCTCTTCATTCTATGGATAAATTTGGCATCTCTACAAGTGAGATTTTTCCAAGCAAAACTTTGAACATAAATAAGAACCTAGAGAAATCTCAACAAGAAGAGTTAGTCAAAGTATTACAGAGACATTCTTCTGCATATGCATGGGAGTACACTGACATGAAAGGGATAAACCCCAATACTTGCACTCATCACATCTATATAGAGGAAAATTGTAAACCAATCAGATAACCTCAAAGACGGATGAATCCAAATCTTAGGGAGATTGTTAAAGAAGAATTGCAAAAATTGTTAAATGTCAACTTCATCTATCCCATTTCAGATAGTTAGTGGGTTTCTCCTTTGGTAATTGTGCCAAAGAAAAATGGTAAATGGAGGGTATGTATTGACTACCAGGAACTAAACAAAGCTACTCTTAAAGACCATTTTCCCTTACCTTTCATAGATCAAGTGTTAGATACATTAGCTGGCAAAAAGTACTTCTCATTCCTAGATGGGTTTAGTGGTTACAACCAAATCCAAGTAGCACTTGAAGATAAAGACAAAACCACATTTACCTGTCCTTGGGGTACCTATGCTTACCAAGTATTGCCATTTGGATTATGCAATGCACCTGCAACATTTCAAAGGGCAGTACTAGGAATTTTTTCAGATCTAATACATGATTGTGTAGAGGTATATATGGATGATTTCACAGTTTATGGAAACACATTTGAAGAAGCTTTAGCAAACTTGGAAATTTTTTTAAAGAGATTTCAAGAAGCAAATCTTTCACTTAGTCATGAGAAATGTTTCATGATGTTTACTGAAGGTATTGTTTTGGGGCATCATATTTCAGGGGATGGGATTAGAGTTGATGAGTCAAAAGTTGAAGTCATATCTAACTTATCTATTCCAAGTTGTCAAAAAGATGTTAGGAGTTTTCTAGGATTTACAGGATATTATCAGAGGTTTATAGAAAACTTCACCAAGATAGCATCTCCACTCTTCAAATTACTTACCAAAGATTGTGGATTCAAATGGAATTCTGATTGCCAGTTAGCCTTTGAGACCCTAAAAACAAAAATTTCTGAAGCACCTATATTAAGGGGACCTAACTGGAAGTTACCTTTTCATATCTCAACAGATGCCTCCGATACAGCTCTAGGAGCATTATTGGGGCAGAAAGACCTGATTCCTTATTCCATCTACTATACCAGTAAAAATTTGACTCCTGCAGAGTTAAACTATACTGTAACTGAAAAAGAGTTTTTAGCTGTTGTTCATGCCATAAACAAATTTAGACACTATATAACAGGCTATGAAACTTTTGTTCACACTGATAATTCTGCAATTAGGTACTTAATGAACAAATCAATTACTAATGGCAGAGTCATAAGATGGTTATAGCTCCTACAAGAATTCAACATTACCATTCTAGATAGGCCTGGAAAACAAAACACAGTAGCTGATTTCCTATCTAGACTCCAAAACATCAAAGATGACACTCCAGTTGAAGATCAATTTCCTGATGAATATCTTTTTGCAATTTCTACTCAAACTCCTTGGTTTGCTGACATTGCTAATTATTTAGTTTCAGAAAAATTTCCTTCAATAATGAATGCAAGAGATAAAAGAAAAATCATTTATGACAGTGCAAAATATTCATGGGTTGCTAATGAGTTGTACAAGACAGGTCGAGATTTGATCATTAGGAGATGTGTTCGTGAAGATGAGATGCCTGAGATTCTCAAAGCATGTCATGATGAACCTTGTGGCGGACACTTTGCTGATAAGAGGACAACCTATAAGATCCTTAATTTAGGATATTATTGGCCATCCTTGTTTAAAGATTCTAAAGAGTATGTCAAAAGGTGTGACAGTTGCCAAAGGGTAGGGAAACCTTCTCCTTCAGGTGAGATGCCACTACAACCTCAGGTACATATTGAACCTTTTGAAAAATTGGCTTTGGATTTTGTAGGAACTATTAGTCCTCCATCAAGACAAAAGAGATATATATTAGTTTGCACTGATTATGTTACTAAATGGGTAGAGGCCAAGCCATTACTTTTTGCTAATGAAGCATCTGTAGTTACTTTTCTTTTTGAGGATATTTTTACTCGTTTTGGTGTCCCAAGGGAAATTGTTACAGATCAAGGAGCTCAATTTACATCAAGGCTAGTGGAACAAATTATGGAGAGGTACAAAATCAGGCATAGAAAATCTACTCCTTATCATCCACAAGCAAATGGTCAAGTGGAATCTACTAATAAGGTCATTGAAGGAATCCTAACAAAGAATGTTCATTTACATAGAAGAGATTGGGTAGATAGGCTTCCTAAAGCCTTGTGGGCCTATAGAACTACATGGAGAAACACAATAGGCCATACTCCTTATGAACTTGTTTATGGAAAGCAAGTTTTGTTTCCCATAGAGTTCCAAATTCAAACTTTCAAAATGGCAGTTCAGCTAGGACTTGATTTAACGGAGGCACAAAAGCATAGATTGGAGCAGATTAATGAATTGGATGAGATCAGACAAGATGCAGTTTAGAAAACAAGTCTAGTCCAACAGCAAAGGTCTAGATGGCATGAAAAGTACATCAAAGAGAAGAAATTCAAAGAAGGTGACTGGGCTCTCTTGTTTGATTCAAAATTCAAGGATTTTCAAGGTAAATTTCAAACACATTGGCTTGGGCCATATGAAATTGTTGAAATTTTTGACAATGGAGTAGTAAAAATCAGGACAATAGATGAAGAAGATGTCACTTTTCTTGTGAATGGTCATAGATTGAAGCTGTATCACAAACCACTCTCAAGAGAAGAATTTGTCAAGAATTTCCAAGAAAACAGTGATGTGAAGTTAATGAAGAAGAATCTTTCTTCTTCATCAACTTGATTGAATTTTCTGAAAGCATTTCTTTAAAAAAAAATAAAAAATAAAAATAAATAAATAAATAAATAAATAAATAAAGTATAAACATGAAAACCAATCACTGATTGGCATGTTTATACATAAAATATAGGGTGAAAATCAGAGTCTTTCTGACACTCTAACTTTTCCATTTTGTTTTTGCAAGCAGCTGTTACAAAATCATAAGTTCAGATCCATTTCACTTATGATCCATCTCATTTCATTTCATTCCATTCACTCATCCATCCATACTCCATTTCATTCATTCATTCCATATTTCATTCATCTCATTCCATACTTCATCCACCTCATTTCCATATCAAAAATTTAAAAGTTTGATGTTTTTCTGCAAATGAATAACACATGTCATGGATTGCAGGCCATTTCCTATATTCTTCCACTCCATTTCATAAATTATAATCCATCCCACTTCATCATTCACTTCATACATATCCCATTATACCATATTTCATCATTTATCTTCACTCGTTCCATATAATATTCTACTTATATTCCAAACCACTCCATTCCATGATTAAAATTCTCTACAGGTACATTCTGCAGCTGAACAGACATTCTGCAGCTAATCAGACTTTCCACAGCCAGGCAGTCATTCCGCAGCTACAGATCCTGAAGGCACTGATCAACAGACATTGAATTGCAACAAGATAATCCAGTATATCCATGGACAAGAAAAATTAAGAAGGGTTATGAAGACTCACAAAGTAATGGTTTCTAGAGGAGAACAAAGTATATGAAGACCACAAAAAGCAGATGAAAAGCAAAGGTAAAAAGTTTTAATTATAATGGCATATCATAAACTTTAGTATAGTTTTAGCTATGAATCATTTGAAAAGTTGTTTTGATTATTTTTATTGATCATGCCAAATATACCCTCCACAAAACTTTGGATAAAAATCCTTCATTTCAAATCCTATACCTGATCATTATTTAAGTGGTTAAAATGCTGAAGTAATTGATTTTCTCACGTCACCCAGCCAAATCATTTAATGATGATTTTTGAAGCCGTTGTAAAAATCTCCGCAGTCTTTTCATTCATTGATTTGTTTTCTTCACCTCACTTCATTAACTCGTTCTGTAACCACTCCCTATTACTCAATTCCGTAGCCAGCCCTTCATCATTTCATTCCGCAAAACAGAGGTATCTCTATCACCGTGAGCAGAGGTATATCAGTTTGGAATTTGAAGCCATTGTCACCGTGAACAGAGGTATATCAGTTTGGAATTTGAAGCCATTGTCACCGTGAAGCAGAGGTATGTCCATTTGAAAATTGAAGCACTATCACCGTGAAGCAGAGATATATCAGTTTGAATATTGAAGCACTATCACCGTGAACCAGAGGTATATCAGTTTGAAGGTTGAAGTCATTGTCTCCGTGAGTAGAAAGAGTACTAATCTGAAGATTGAAGAAGAAATTATGGGTCTCATTGTAAGAACTGAACGAGTGGGCACAAAATACCTGGAAGGATACCCTCAAAGCAGAGAAATGTTGCAACAAGTAGGATGGCTGCAATTCCTTGAGAAATTTAATGGCTTCCACAAAGAAGTTACTAAAACATTTGCAAGGTCATTCAAAGGAACTGAAGTTGAAGTTGGAGATGTTAAATTCACTGTCACAGAGGTTTTTATTGCAGAAGCAACAGGATTGCTTAGACATGGAGAAAGATGGTTTAAGAATAGAGAATTTCATAATGAATCATGGAAGCAAATCCTCAAATCACCAGGTATGGATGTCACTATGTTTAAAAAGGGAATTCCAAGCTCTGCATTAAAGAATAAATGGAGAAACATATTGCTTATTCTACAAAAATTTATCACTTGTGAAGGTAGATATGGTACTTTTTATGTTTACCATATTAGGTTGATAATGCATTTCTTAGAGGAAGAGCTAAATTTTCCCTATTTCTTGCTTCAAAGTTTAAAAAATATGGCTTCAAGTGTTCAAAGGAGAGTCCAATTCCTAGAGACAACTCTATACCATCATGGCTTGGTTAAGATTTTAATTGAACACCATTTAGCCAAAACAAAAGATACCTGGGATAATTTCTTGGTAAGGAATCACTTTGAGAAACCAAAAGAGCCTTCCCCTGAACATCAGCCTACAAAGAGAAGTAGAAAATGGAGAGCCTCTAAAATTGAAACTGACAAAACAGTACAGGAAAGTAGTGAAGAAATAATCTCTGAGAAGTTGACTCAGATTAAGAGACAACTTAAGGAAGAGAGGGTAATCAGAAAATCTGCCACAGAAAAAGGAGAGGGATCATCCCAGCCAAGAAGAAGCCATAGACTCAGGGGGAAACTAAGGAAAACACAGATCAAACAAACCGGGGTGATAAATATAGAAGATGAGGAAACATCTATTGAAGAGGATGTTGAAGAAGATTTTGATGAAGAAGCCCCAGAAATTGACCCTGCACAGCAAGAAGTTTATGACTATGTTGAAACATTGGAAAGGAAAGCTTTAGAAAATAGAGATAGAACCCCTAGTCCTCCACTGTCTGAAATAGATGTGTTAAGAAGAGATAGGTACGAACTGGAAGTACTTAATAGACATATCAGGACCGAGAATGATATTCTAAAGGAACAAATCAAACTAAAAACCATTATTAACTCAACCCTATCTCTACAAATGGAAAAAGTGGAAAAGGCTAATGAAAAGTTGAAAAAGAGGAACAAGAAACTAATCAGGACAGTTACCAATCTAAGGTTCAAGCTAGTCATCAGGAAGCCCAGAAGATCTTTAACTTCCAGGCAAAGAAGAAGAAGAGGGTTAGATGTTCTTGCAGAAGTCTCTGAGTTTATGGAATAAGTTGCATGATGACATGCAAGAAGTCAGCAGTGGGGGTATGTTGAGCCCCAAGATTGTTCTTTCTTTCATCTTACTTCACTCCATTTTCTTTTTTCCATTGTTATCCCAGGCCCAAATGATCAATGAAATTAGTTAAAATTACTTTAGGAATGAATACCATGGCTAACTTGCTAAGTTTTGTGATTTTGTCATTGTAATGCATTTTGAACTGAAAATAGCTACAGAATGCAGACATTCCGTAGCTAACCGCCAATTCTGTAGCTGTCTTCACGTTCAAGCATGTTCCAGGTGTCCTCTTAGGAAAAGACACATATGGGTTTATTCCACATCATGTCCTCAACGTTTGTTGCTCACCATGAAGAATGAACCGAATTCTGGACGTGGTTTTGTACGTGGGAACTCATTCAAGGAGGCAGATTCCTAATAGGACTAGGACAGTCCAGATGTCCTTTTTCCCTTTACGCTGCCATATTTAGAGTTCTAGTACGATTTTGATAGGGAAAGACAATGATCCCCGTATTGTTGCAAGTTCTGTTATGAAGATTTGTTATAAATGTACTCGGGAAATCGAGAGACAGGCTCTAGATTTTGATGAGATTTCATGGATTGACTGCTATATTTTTAAAGATCGAGAATACTCTGTTTTACGTTATTTTCCTTTAATGAAGAAGAAAACATTGCTTTGAACGCGTTGAGTTGATTTTGAGTTAGATTCCGTCTGGTGGTAGAGGGCCCCTGCCTCCTGAACGGCTTTACTTTCGTAATCTAGATAAGTATCTTAGTTTTTTTTTCACTTTTTTGAAGTTTGAGTTGATAGTTAATTTCATTAGTCACTATAGCTATACTTGTTCTAAGAAACTCTTCAAAAAGATCATGATAATGAATGAGAAATGGCTGTAGTGTTATATATTTTATTTGCAATTCCTTTTGTTCATTATCACAGTTGAACTTATTCTAGTAAACTCTTCCAAAAAATCATTATGATGACTAAGGCATGACTATGATACTGAAGGTTTCAGTTGTTTACACTAAGTAGCATAGCTGATCTCACTCTTAAAACGCTCTTCCAAAATATCATAACAATGGGTAGGAAATAGCTGTGATGTCTTAGTTTTTAATTGTAATTGCTTTCAGTTTTCATGTTTGCATTTGTATTGAATTGTACAGCCAGGATTGTTCTAACAAGCTCTTCCAAAATACCATTCATGATGGACAAAATAGGCTGTAGAATCCCATTGATTAATTGCATGATAACTTAGTTAGGGTACTCCGGAGTCAAATTGCGTTCAATTCATGCTTTGTTATTTTGTTTAAAGTTTGATAATGGCTTGTTAGTTTAGCACTGTTTATTGTAGACCGGTAACACTTTAGTTCAGTTCTAGCTTAGCTCACTGTATTTTCATTCCACATTTTAGTTATCATCCATTGCATATTAAATTACATTAGTTGTTAAACTTAAATACCACGGCCTTCATTATTTACAAAATTTCTTTTGTTCTAAAAAAATATATTGACTCATAATCATCTGAACAGAAGATAGTATGAGTCCAAGGCCTGGAGTACTTTTGCAACCTTTTTACCATTTCACAAACAAGCCTTTCCTCAAAGACTATTCTAAAAGGAAATCTGTAACTTTTGATTGAGGTTTAGTGGTGTTAAACTAAGTTGCAGAATAGAATTAGGAGCTGGTTTTAGAGTAGAGATCTTATGATGTTACCAATGTTCTTTTCCAAATATATCTCAACAAACCTTTGATCATGGATGAGATGTTGTATCATTGTGAGTGGATTGTTTAATTGTTTAGTTAGGATAATTTTTACACTTAGCTGCCCATTCCTCAAGCTCTTCCAAAATATCCTTAATGAATGGATTGGACAAGTTAAGTTCATGTTGTGATTCATTTTCTTGAAGTCATTATCAAGCTTTGTATTTTTGCTAAGTCATAGTTTAGGTTTGGTTCTGTCTCAGTATTTGCATTTTTCATTTGTCATCAACAAATTAGGCTTCACTCTGTTTTTAACCAGTAGCTTCTTTCCACCAGCATTTAGTTCTTTTCCTTGTGAACATAAAACCATTAAAGACCAAAAACATCATAAAACACTAAACACAACGCAGTAAGAAAAAAACACCTAGGCACATACAGTGCACTTCACTTCAGCAGTTTACCAACCCTGGTTGACAATTAAATGAACTCAATTTAGGAGACTAGGTTGAGCCCAAACATGTACCAAGAAAAGAGGAGTATTTATAGACCCTGGGTGAGACACTGGTTGGAGGTTCGACAATTTGTTTATTTTCCACAAAAGAAATGATGGACTCAGGAGAGGTCTGAGTCTTTGGTTCGTAATATGTCAACTGGTCAATGGTGACAATATTTCTATTATGAGGAAAGCACATCTTACCGTGAACCATAGATGGGACAGCAGAAATCGCATAAGTGTAGGTACGACCCAAAAGAATGTTGTAATCTAAAGGGGAATCAATGAATTTTACGTCAATACAAACAATATTGCTCGTAAAAGTAATGGGACAATTACAGAACATGCCAAGGAGTTGGGAAGAGTGGCCATCACATGCTCGAAGGGTGATCATGGAAGGAGCTAATTGAGGAGATTTGAGTTGCTTCCAAATTGAAGCAGACTTAAATAGGTGGATGCCCCCTCGTCAATGATACAACAAGAGACGTCGGCATTCCGGATCTTGACAGGGATTTGGAAGGCGACGGAAGAAGGAAGGGGGGGATGTTCTGACCGGTCAACATCGAAGATAATCAAATGATCATCTGAAAGATCCACAACACCCATGGAAGTGAGTATAGATTTTCATTGTGTAGGGCATGACTGGAGAAGTTCCACCATTGAGATGGCAGTAGGAGATTGCACCAAATAATCTATTATACTATACGAATGGGATGCTTTGCTAGAAGAAGCGTTTTGGTGTAGTGGTCCCTTGGGGATCTTGGTATGAATCTCTGCCTTAGGCTGAGGGATCAGTAAAGGACCATTGGTTATCGAAAGAGGCTTTGTGGAACCTAAAGAAGGGGGATCGGGGGCAAACAGAGCAGGAGGCTTGTTGTACTAACGGGACCGAGTCTGAAGGTTGAGGTCAATGGTAATGGGTTGGTCAGAGTTCATCATGAGAATATGGCAATCAGAGGTACCAAATGGAGGAGTTTGAGTGGCCGCTTGACCTTCAGGGGGTTGGGTAGCCACAAATCCTTGCTAGGGGAAAGGATTGGTAAACACAACCGGCTAGGTAGTGGCAACATTAGGAGGAACCGAAGGGGAGGCTTTCTGTCCTTGGGATGATGCTTTAGCTTCCCAAATATGACACATATGAGGTAATAAAGGAAAATTATGGGTGTAATGACCATAGACACCATAAAAATAACATGGTTTATTCATGCGAACATGCCTGTCTTGCTTGGGCTGAGTGCCCTGATGTTGGTTAGCAGTGTTAGGTGCATTTCCTTGGGGATTGTTTCCTGGATTACCTGGGGCAGATTAGTTTTGGTTGCCTTTCCTCTTCTTTTTGGAAGGAGGAGGATTAGTCGCGCCCTGTTGTGCATACACCCGCCCCTGAGGAGGTGGTGGCTACTGTTGCGGGGGTTGAGAAGGCAAGGGAGGCTGAGGTGCTAATGATGGAGGAGTTGGAGCACAAAGCTGCAGATACTAATAATAAGGAGGTTGGGTAAAAATGTGGCAAACAGGTTGGGAAAAATTAGGAGGCATACCGTATCCTGGATACATGCTACCAGGAGGGGGAAAAGTTTTGGAGGAGTTGGCCCCTCCCTGAGGGAAACCATAACCCATGGGAGGATGGGAATACGCATGAGAAATGGCTCCAACGATACCATCAGGGGCATGGGATACCCCCAGTGCATTGGCACCACTGAGTTTAGGGAGATCAGGTAAGACAATATAAACATAACTAGACTGTGCGTAGATTAGGTCATATTTCAACGCAATCTAGAGAGAAGCTTCTTTTGTCTGAGGGAAATGAGATGCGACATCTTTGCCAATAGTGGGAAAAAGGGATTTGAGAAACTAGTCCATGTAGACACGATCTTCGAAGGTAGGGGCTCGACATAGGCTCTTTCTTCTCCACCATTCCTGGACATGATTGGATAGGTGGGTCGCAGACGATTGATGGAAAAAGGAAAAAATTTTGGTACCAGTGTCATAACGAAGGGGAAGCTAGAAGTAAGACAGAAAAGCCCAGGTTAGAATCACAAAATTAGTATAAGAGGTGGAGGCCGGGTCAAAATACCACTTAGAAGTTTCTCCAGTAAGCATACGCTGGAACAACCAAAGATGGACAGAGTCATCAGTGATGGAGTTAGATGAACATCACATGTGGAAAGATTGGACATGGTTTGCACGATGTTCTCCATCAAGACAATCAAACTTGGGGATGTCGAAAGGGAGCTTGGTTGGCATAGTAGGCCAACCAGGATCATGGTTTATGGGTTCATTGATCAATTGGTTAAAATCGGGAAGATTGAGGCCCGCCATATAAGGGAGCAAGTGAGTAGTCGGGATAGTTCCTGTTACGGTCCCACTAGTAGTATTCCCAGTATCAGGGCTAGGACTAACACCAGCGTTAGGTCCTGGAATATACATGGTGAAGGTGATAGGAGGAGAACTGGGGATAGAACTAAAAGGGGAACCCAATGAACTAGAAGCAAAGTCGGAATAGGGACTCGGCGGAGGAATAACTCGAATCCTACACGGAGGAGTAAGTCTTCCCAATGTAAACTGAGGATGAAGGCCAAGAAGTCTTAGGGATAAGCGCCTTGGGGTCTGTTGTGGCTAGCAACAACCCCCTTCTTATTTAGTATTATCACTACTACTAAATAAGTGAGGGCCCTTAGTCAAAAAAATTTAAAAATCGATTAGTGCTTGTATTTCCTTTTTCAATAAAACTTACTATCATAAACTTAGGAGAATACCCCTTGAAAAATCTAAAAAGGCTTAAGTTTTTTGATAAGGTAGGATAAAATCATTCCTTAAGAAATATCGCATCGCAAAAAAGGTAATGGATACCTCCTTACAAGAGGAATTCTAAAGATTGCGAGAACGCGATGCGAAACTACGGACTAAAAACATTCATCGTATCACATGCCTCAAATATCACTTATGCTAAAAAACCTCAAACCGCCGATATGCGATGGAACATATCGCAAATCACATTTCGAAGAAAACAAATTAACAGATGATTGTCATATGCTACGCTCCAGCGATTTTGCGATATTGCGATAAACATGAGATTGCGATCTGCGATATTGCAAAGCAAATCGCAGATCGCCTTATCGCAGATCTTTAGGGCTCGTTGTACGAAAAAGATTTTTCCATAAACCGAGACCTGGTTATGCGCTTTAATGTTAATCAATGAGTTAGTTGCGAATCATTAATGAAATATGGTTGTTCTGATCGAAGAGACATTTCACGTAAGGTGGTATATTTTATATTTCTTCGGCATTTAAAGCTTTCCCATCACCTTTTTCTTATCATTATTCGCACCTCATTTGTAAACTGCAGGAACGAAGAACAAAAAATTATACAAAGAAGTATCTTGGAACCCGTAAGGGAACCAACTCCAAGTATTAGTCTCAGTGGAAGTTCAGGCACAAACAAATCTAAATCTAAGTTCGGGAGAGAAACTTCAGAACACTCTAAGAGGTCTAAAAGTGACCATGATAAAAGTGAAGGGTTAGTAAGGGATACTTCCCAGGCAGAAGAAGCAACCACAGCAGCAAACAGTGTTATTGACTGCAAAAATGAAAATTTTCACAGGGCAAATCTGATCTCAGAAACCACTCCAGGGTATCTACCGAAAGCGCAGCAATTACAGACAGGCTGGACACAGAAGGCTCAAGAAAAGGCAGAATCAATAAAAATATTAACTAAGTTGAATTGGGATTCTTACTGGGCGTATTTGGTAAAACCACACAACGAGTGCATGACTCTCAAATTTATCATCAATTCTGCCGAGAAGATGGCGCTAGCTCTTGCTGATTCTGTTTTCATAGGACAGTTAAAGTCAAAAGTCGGCCAGCTGATTCTTCTCAAACAAATGCTGAACGCTTGCGATTTCAAGGAATAGATAAACAAATAGTTAGTTGTTAGTTTTAATTTTAGATTTAGTGTTAGTATTAATTTTTCTTTATTTTTTCCTGAAATGAGGACGGTCATTTAAACCGTATCCTACATTTTTGTAATAAATTATTTTTAGATTTAGTTAGTAGTATTTAAACCCTTCTCATGCATTTAGAGAAGGGTCTTGAAATTTGTCAAAAACTTGTCCTCAGAACATGCACTTTTGTACCCTTTGAGGAGGTTTTGATGAATGAATGGAACAAGATTTATTGATATCTGCATTTAATATCTACTACTGATGTTGCACTTTTGTACTCTTAGTGGATGTTGGATTAAGAAGAGATAAATCATTATTGCTTGAAGCTCATGAGTAGAACTAGTTATAAATGGTACTTTTATCTCTTAACTATTTATGCCTTTGTGTTAAAGTGATATTCATGTTCAGTTGTTTATATATTGATGCGTGAATGCTTGAGTTATCATTTGGCACTTCTGTACGGTGATAGTTATTTATTTATGCTTAATATATGAGTAGCTTATTATGCGATATGTTTTTTACAACTGTTTCGTCTAACTTTTTATACGAAGTGGTTTATCTCCATTGAATTATTTTCTCATAACAGTTGAATGATCTTTATTACCAATTGTTATTTGAAATCATTTTAGATCGCATAACGGAAATATTACATCCCGGGTTAGTATAGAATTAGATATTTTTGTTTATTAGAATACAATTGCATGTTATTAGATTAGAGTTAGAATAAAAGAATTTCACTTAGGAACTTTTCGAAAGGAAATATCAATTCTCAACACACACACACACACACACATATTGGGAAACTGGTCCCATATCCCCAGTCGGACCCACTATACCAAACAGAAAAGGAGCTGCTAACCAAGGTCCGGACCGGGTGGGTATCCCCCTTGTTGTAGACCCGATTTTCGGGGCTTCAACATATTTGGCGCTAGAAGGAGGGCCTCGAACTGTGAATGGCAAGTAATTCAAAATCTAAATACCATTCTGAAAGTAAATCGCCCTCACCATCTCCCCCGACTTCCCCATCGCACTTAGAATCTTTAAATCTAGAGCTAGAATTCGGAAGAACAACATCCACTGCCACAAACCCTGACATTTTAGAAGAATCTGCTATTGAACCTCCTGAAGTTGAATCTTTGATCCATAAACTTCAGCAATTTTCAATATCACTTCAAAGATCTGATAAATCTCAAGGCAGCGTGACTTCGCAATATAACCCTGCTCATCCTCTCACCAGATTAAAGAGCGAAAAGTTTGGTGTTCAGCCAACCGAGTTACCTCTACCTAAAAGGAAGAGAGCAAGGAAATCGCCTAAAGGGTCTAATAGCAAGACTCTTTCATCATCATCATCCATCTCAACCTCTTCACTGTGAAGTCAACCATCCACCCCTCCACTTCAGATTATTGTCCACCAGTCCACTGGAACTTCCACATCTCCTTCTCAAACATCTGGAATCGTAATATCCTCATCTTCCCAACCGTAGGGATCATCTTCTGCGCTTTCCTCTGTTGGTAGATCAGCGATGGCCCAATCTCCATGGAATAACCCAGGGGCAGTCTTAATGCCTGCGCCCTTGAGTCAAATACCGACCCATCCTGAAAAATGGCTGCCTAAGTTTAATCCTGAAGCAGGCATGCTAGTGGAAGAACATATAAATAACTTTATGTTGTCCATAAATCTCAATGGAGTTACCAATGAAGATGCTGTCGTCTGAATTTTTCCCTATACTCTACAAGGAGCAGCCGGATCATGGTATTTCTCATTACCATCTGGATCTATCACTAGTTGGGATATCTTCCAAGATCAATTTTTGACTGAGTTTGGTGATGACAGGTCTACGGCGACACTGATCAATGACCTGTCTAACTTTAGGGCCGAGTCAAAAGAACCTATCAAAGATTTTAATTCACGTTTCAATAAACTGTTAAATAAAATTCCTACTACTTCCAAGCCTAGCGAAGAAGTGCAAAGTGAATGGTACATCTATGATTTACCATAAAACATAGCAATCTTCGTTGATAGGGCTAACAAAACAACTTTAGCTGACAATATGAAGGAAGCAATAGCGGTAGAGAAACGTATCATAGCCCTAGAAAAGAAAAACGCGATAGAGGAACGAAAATCCAAGAAGGTTACTTTTAAGGAAGACCCCAAGAAAAAACAATCGAAAGATCCATTCGATTTAGAAGGATTGCAGAAAGTTCTGAAAACCATGTCCAACGAAATGATTGACATTAAGAAAAAAGTGGCAGAAACATCTTCTAAAAATCAGTACAAGCCTTATAGAAGAAACCCTTAAACCGATTCAAAACCACCAAATGCTATCACAAGTGCTGAATCAGAAGAAGAAGAAGAGGAGATTGCTACTGAAGAAACTACCGATGAAGAAGAAGTTGTAGAGGTACAAGGTATGTGGGATTTTATCCTCCCAGATGAAGAAGATCAAGAAGCATCCCCAGTTAGCACTCGAAGTAGAAATCAACTTGATCCTCCTCAACCTACTCCTAAGCCAAAGAGCGCAAGCTCAATGACTAAGGATAAAGTTGCAGCCAAGAAAACGACATCCAAAGCAACTCAAACTAGCCCAGTCCAAACAGATTCATCAACTCCATCAAAAACACTGATCGTTTCGGATGAAATGGAGTATAATATCATAGAAGACATGAAGAAGACTAGGGCTAACATCACTTTTTATGAATTGAGCAAGTTAAAACACCAGCAAAAGGTACTTTTGAAAGAATTACATGCTGTACCAGAAAAACCTCTGCCCGCCGCTGTAATATCTCAAGCTTCCCATGAAATGGGAAGACCTCCAACTAATGTGATTAATAAAGTTGATCCAAACGATATCGCTTTAATTGGAGGAAGGTCGAGATCTCATACTCCCCCATTTCTTCTTACTTATGAAGTTTTCAATAAAAATTTGCATAATTTCTTAGTGGATTCTGGAGCTTCATCTAATATTTTACCAAAATCAATATGTGCAAAGTTGAACATTCAACCGCAAAAATATGTTGTGCACATAGTTCAGCTAGATCGATCGCAAGTTGAAGTGATCAGGGAATTAAAACAAGTTACCCTAAGGCTGTCATCTAATCCAAAGGTATGTCAAGTTATTGACATTTTAGTTGCAGATATTTCAGAATTTTATGGCTTAATTTTTAGCAGAGATTGGTCAGAAAAACTTCATGGATACTTTGCAACTGATTGGTCACACATGTGGCTCCCTTACAATGGTAAACCAAATCAGATAAAGGTTGAGCGAGAAAAACATCAGAAATACATAGTAACAGAACTGGAAGGAGAAAATGAACTAGTAGCATACAACAATAATAGCATTGGCAACTACTCAGTTGATTCTTTCTTAGGAAATTTTAATGCTCATACTTCACCTTACTTAGAACATTATGTTTTATCTCAAATAGAAATTTTTTCTCAAACAGATAGTTCTAAATGTATTAATTTTATATATGCTCCTGTAAATAAATCTTTATTTTGGAAGTTATTTTTTTATGGTTCTAAGTCTAATGAAGGAGCAGGACAGGATGCGTGTTGGTTAGTCCAGAGGGAAACAAAACTAGGCTAACTTGTAGACTCGAGTTCGATTGCACCAATAATACCGCAGAATACGAGGCTTTAGTCCAAGGATTATACAAAGCAATCGGATTAGACATCAAATATCTACAAGTTTTCGGAGATTCTGAAATTGTAATCAGACAGGTACGCAATACTATACATTTTTTATCAGGTCATTTAAAACATTACCAATCTTTAGTTCAAGATCTGACTGAACACTTTATAGCATTTAATATTTCATCAATCCCCATACTACAAAATGCTAGTGCAGACCTCCTAGCTAACATAGCTTCCAAGCTCATTCATTCAGAAGAATATAGCCCTGATCAATTTTCAATCAAATTAATCTTTAGACCCTCGATTCCTGATAAAATTACCAATTGGAGGATTTTCAATGATGATCCTGATATTGTAAGCTTCCTCACATCTGAAGGATCTTACACCAATCAGATAATTGATGAGGACCAACATGACAGAAAATTGCAACAAGATAGCACTAATAATGTTATTCCAAAGTCAGTAGTCAAGTTAGAAGACCTTTATGATTTGAAAGATCGATTCAAAAGATATACCAATTCAAAACTGCAAAGTTCAACTTTGAACTATGAATTAGTAAATCTAGGAACTGATACCAAACCACAAAATATCAACCTAGGCCTTGGCCTAGCTCCTGAAGAAAAATTAGCGTATGTTCGTCTCTTGAAACAATACCAAAGTGTCTTTGCTTGGAACTATGATGAACTCAAAACTTATGACACTTCTATCATCCAACATATTATCCCAATGATAAACGATGAAAAACCTGTCCAGCAAAAGCTGAGAAAGATCCATCCCAATTTAGAAAACCAGATCAAATCTGAACTCAATAAGTTATTGAAAGCCAAAATCATTTTTCCTGTTTGACATTCTAAATGGGTTTCCAATATGGTTCCCGTTAGAAAGAAGAACGAAGAAATTAGAATTTGCATTGACTTTCAAAATCTTAACAAAGTCTGCCAAAATGATAATTTTCCTTTTCCTTCTATGGAGAAAATATTGCAGGTAGTCGCAAGATCAAAATTAATGTCCTTCTTGGATGGTTTCTCTGGCTACAACCAAGTGTTGGTCCATCCCGATGATCAATTGAAAACCACATTCAAAACCAAATGGGGCACTTACGCATATCAAAAGATGCCCTTTGGTCTGATCAATGCTGGTGCCACATTTCAGAGAGCCATGGACATCACATTCAAAGGATTAGTTAACAAATCAGTGATAATTTACTTGGATGATATAACTGTATATTCCAAGAAATGAGGCAATCATCTTAGATATTTAAAACAGATCTTCCAACTTTGTCAAAGGTATGGAATTTCACTTAACCCGAAAAAATCCTTTTTTGCATTAAGTGAAGGAAAACTTCTTGGATTCATAGTGTCAAAATCTGGAATTCATATTGATCCTGACAAAATCAAGGAGATTTCCGAAATACCCCTACCTCACAACAAGAAAGCTATGCAATATTTCCTTGGCCATATTAATTTTGTAAAGAGATTTGTGCCAGATTTTTCAAGAATTGTATCTCCTTTACAAGCAATGATTAAAAATAACTCAAACTTCAAATGGGGCCAAGACGAATATGAGGCATTGAATCTGATCAAACAAGCAATTGTTAATGCTCCATCTTTAGCAACTCCAAATTTTTCCGCCCACGTGGTGTAGAACAGTCGGTGATGGGGTGCACTGTTAAGGCACTCCGTTCTGTAAGGTCACCGGTTCGAAACTCGTGGGTGGCTTGGGAGGAGAAAAAGTGGAAAAAATTAGGATTAGTCTAAACAAGAAAAAAAAAAAAAAAACTCCAAATTTTTCCGATCCTTTTATTTTATATATATTTGCCCTTAATAGATCATATGCTGCGATACTCACTCAAGAAAATCAAGATAAGGAAGAAGCCCCAATTTTTTTTTTCAGTTTAAATTTACAGGGGGCTGAGTTAAATTATTCAGATGTAGAGAAACAAGCTTATGCTGTTTTCAAAGCAATTAAATATTTCAGACCCTTTCTACTTAAAACCCATAAAAAAATCATAGTACCATTTCCAGCAGTAAGAAATATCTTAGTACAGAAAGATGTTGCTGAGAAAAGAGCCAATTGGGTTACTGCCTTACAAGAATATGACGTAGAAATCAAACCAGCAAGTATTGTAAGAGGTCAAGGCTTTTTCAGAATGCTAGCTGGAGCATCGCTTATTTCCAAAATACCATCTGCAGAGATACAAATGTATGAGGTAAGCCTAAATGATGTTGAATCCTTATACGCTGATATCATATTTTATCTAAAGAATGGATATGCTCTTCCAAATCTCGATTACACCAAGAAAAGAGCTCTAAGTTTGAAGGCTAAACAATATCAGCTTGTGAATGAAGTTCTTTTTAGAATGAATTATGATTTTGTTCTCCTTAGATGTCTTGAGAAATCTGAAGCTGAAAAAGTCTTGCAGGAGCTCCACGATGGGCCAGTAGGCGGACATTATGCTGGAGACGCTACTTCACATAAAATCCTCCGTGCAGGCTATTACTGGCCCACACTATTGAAAGACTCACATAGCTATGTAAGGAAATGTCAAGTTTGTCAAACCGCTGCTGGGAGGCAAAAGAAACCATCATTTCCGCTGCAACCAGTCAACATTGAGCAGCCTTTTGATCAATGGGGATTGGACATAATAGGTGAGATCGTTCCTCACTCTTCTAAACAACATAGGTATATCCTTACAGCAATAGATTATTTTACTAAATGGGTCGAAGCAGTTCCTCTCAAGACGGCTAATGCCGAGCACATCATTGAGTTCATAGATTAGTTCATAATCACCAGGTTTGGTTTACCTTCTGCTTTCATGTTTGATAATGCATCGTATTTTTCTAGTAATGCTATGACTGAATTTGCACTCAAAATGGGTTTCAACCTTAAATGCTTTGCCAATTATTACCCACAGGGGAATGGGTTAGTTGAATCTACAAATAAAAACTTAATCAGAATCATTAAGTGAACCATTGATCAACATCACAAAAATTGGCATAAGTCTTTAATATATGCTTTATGGGAAAATCGAATAACGCAGAAAGCCTCCATTGGCACTTCTCCTTTTAATTTAGTTTATGGGAAAGAAGTGGTTCTTCCAACTCATATAGCAATTCCCTCTTTGGCCTTAGTTCAATATATTGATGAAGCACCAACTTCTTCCTTACAACTAAGGCAGATGGAAATAATTAAGCTAGAAGAGCAACGAGAACAGGCCAAAATAACTCATGCTCATCACCAAGCATTAGTAAAAGCTTCTTTTGATTCAAACATGATATCCAGAAAGGACTTTCAGATGGGAGATCTAGTTTTAAAATGGGACAAGGCTCATGAGGAAAAAGGGAAACATATGAAATTTCAAACGAATGTGGCTTGGCCCTTTCCAAATTGCAGAATTCATAGGTCCATCTACTTTTATGTTACAGGATTTAACAGGAAAAAGAGAGTCTTTACTCGTTAACGGAGAGATCCTCAAAAAATATTTTCCATAGGAGATCATTCTTCTATTTTGTAGATTAGTTTTCTTCATTTTCATAATAAAACCAGTTGTAAATGTTTACATTTGGAATTCACGAAAAAGACACAAATTCTCTTTTAGATTTTTTTTTTCACTTGTATAAATAGAATTCTTCTAGAAAATTGATCATTATTATTGAAAGATACAGTTAAAGGCTCTAAGCCTAGAAATGATACTAGTTTCAACCATGTAAATTTTGATAAAAAGTGACCTTTAGTGGGAAATTGTTTTATATCAGTCCAATAAAAGGTATCAATAACAAAACGAAGTTTCTCTGTAGAAAAGCTCTTTCCAAAAAACTCTACCATTTTCGTCCAAAGCTATCTTAAGGAAACAATGACTTCCTCCCCACCTAGGAAATTACAACGTTCAGGGAATAATCCAATGATACACTTTAACTTAAAGAGTAAGAGGTCTCATCACGAGCCGACTTATCATGATCATAGATATTATAGCTTGCTGACTTTGCCAATACTGCATACCACAACAGGGCAATGACTCAAGATTGTTGCAATCAAAAGACAAGGGGTCTCATCACGAGCCAGCTTGTTCAACAAAGTTATAAATCAAGTGAATGACACTGTCATAAATTGGCTACCAAACCAAGACATTGTTCTTTAAGGGTAAAAATAAAATGAAAGCGATAAGTGTGGATATGGATTTCTCTTTGAAAATTGTATATTTCTCTAAGTAGGATACAGGATCATTGCTGGGTAACAGGTAACCCTGTCGAGGCTATAAACGCTTGCTGGTAGTAGAGGCTCTACCTACGACAAATGAGCATATTTAAAACTGATTTACAGAGAAGCCTTTGTTTTTATCTTTATAAACCAAGTAGTGACTGATGTAGATACAAGGACTAGCTTAAGGAAGTAAACAATCAAAGTTAAATATAGAAGAAACGAAATATCATTGACAGATAAAAACATGATGTACTTTGTCTTTCTATAATAAAGTTTGATTTTCTGGAAAATTTTCTGTTTTGGAAGTTTAGAAAATTCAAAAGAAAAGCAGATATAACTGGTTCTTCCAAGTGAATCGCCAATTGTTGTGGCCAGCAACAACCCCCTTCTTATTTAGTATTATCACTACTACTAAATAAGTGAGGGCCATTAGTCAAAAAATTTAAAAAATCGATTAGTGCTTGTATTTCCTTTTTCAATAAAACTTACTATCATAAACTTAGGAGAATACCCCTTGAAAAATCTAAAAAGGCTTAAGTTTTTTGATAAGGTATGATAAAATCATTCCTTAAGAAATATCACATCGCAAAAAAGGTAATGGATACCGCCTTACAAGCGGAATTCTAAAGATTGCGAGATCACGATGTGAAACTACGCACTAAAAACATTCATCGCATTGCATGCCTCAAATATCACTTACGTTGAAAAACCTCAAACAACTGATATGCGATGGCACATATCGCAAATCGCATTTCGCAAAAAACAAATTAACGGATGATTTTCATATGCTACGCTCCAGCGATTTTGCGATATTGCGGTATTGTGATATTGCGATTCCACGAGATTGCGATCTGCGATACTGCGATCTGCGATATTGCGAAGCAAATCACAGATTGCCTTATCGCAGATCTTTAGGGCTTGTTGTACGAAAAATCTTTTTCCATAAACCGAGGCCTGGTTATGCGCTTTAATGTTAATCAATGAGTTAGTTGCCAATCATTAATGAAATATGGTTGTTCTGATCAAAGAGCCATTTCACGTAAGGTGGTATATTTTATATGTCTTCGGCATTTAAATCTTTCCCGTCACCTTTTTCTTATCATTATTCTCACCTCATTTGTAAACTGCAGGAATGAAGAGCAGAAAACTATATAAAGCAGTATTCAAGATATACAGGGAAAGGAGGTTAGCTAATATCCCTTTGGATAAATTACGCTTGGAACCCATAAGGGAACCAACTCCCAGTATTAGTCTCAATGGAAGTTTAGGCACAGACAGATCTAAATCTAAGTCTGGGAGAGAAACGTCAGAACACTCTAAGAGGTCTGAAAGTGACCATGATAAAAGTGAAGGGTTAGTAAGGGATACTGCCCAGGCAGAAGAAGCAGCCACAACAGCAAACAATGTTATTGACTGCATAAATGAAAATTTCACAGGGAAAATTTGATCTTAGAAACCACTCCAGGGTATCTACCGAAAGCACAACAGTTGTAGACAGGCTAGAGACAAAAGGCTCAAGAAAAGGTAAAATCAATCAAAAGATTAACTAAGTTGAATTGGGATTCTTACTGGGCGTATTTGGTAAAACCACACAGCCAGTGCATGAATCTCAAATGTATCATCAATTTTGTCGAGAAGATGGTGCCAGCTCTTGCTGATTCCGTTTTCACAGGACAGTTAAATTCAGAAGTCGGCCAGCCGACTCTTCTCAAACAAATGCTGAACGCTTGCGATTTCAAGGAACAGATACACAAATAGTTAATTGTTAGTTTTAATTTTAGATTCAGTGTTAGTATTAATTTTGCTTTATTTTTTCCCGAAATGAGGATGGTCATTTAAACCGTATCCTACATTTTTGTAATAAATTATTTTTCGATTTAGTTAGTAGTATTTAAACCCTTCTCATGCATTTAGAGAAGGGTCCTGAAATTTTTCAAAAACTTGTCCTTAGAACATGCACTTTTGTACCCTCCGAGGAGGTTTTGATGAATGAATGGAATAGGATTTATTGATATCTGCATTTAATATCTACTACTGATGTTACACTTTCGTACTCTTAGTGGATGTTGGATTAAGAAGAGATAAATCATTATTGCTTGAAGCTCATGAGTAGAACTAGTTATAAATGGTACTTTTATCTCTTAACTATTTCTGCCTTTGTGTTAAAGTGATATTCATGTTCAGTTGTTTATATATTAATGCATGAATGCTTGAGTTATCATTTGGCACTTCTGTACAACGATAGCTATTTATTTATGCTTAATATATGAGTAGCTTATTATGCGATATGTTTTTCACAAATGTTTCGTCTAACTTTTTATACGAAGTGGTTTATCTCCATTGAATTCTTTTCTCATAACAGTTGAATGATATCTATTACCAATTTTTATTTGAAATCATTTTAGATCGCATAACGGAAATATTAAATCCCGGGTTAGTGTAGAATTAAGATATTTCTGTTTATTAGAATACAATTCAATGTTATTAGATTAAAGTTAGAATAAAAGCATTTCACTTAGGAACTTTTAGAAAGGAAATATCAATTCTCAGCACACACATACACATATTGGGAAACTGGTCCCATATCCCCAGTCGGACCCACTATACCAAACAGAAAAGGAGCTACTAACCAAAGTCCGGACCGGGTGGGTATCCCCCTTGTTGTAGACCCGATTTTTGGGGCTTCAACAGGGTCACAATGATGGAAGAACAAACATGGATCATAGAAGGAAGGGATACCAATAAGGGAAAGGAGGTGCGGGATCAAAAGATTACAATGTCGAAACAAGGGCAGGGAGATGCAGGATCAATTTATTACAATGTTATAGTCTTGGCCTAGCGGTGTAAACCAGGAACTCTTCACTTAGGGTGTGCGTGTATAAGTGTATTAATTTTAATTTTTAAACCCAAAAGTGTGTAGAGGAAAAAAAAAATGTGTTGTATAACTGTAAATAAATCTGCAAAAACAGTAAATTAAACTGAATATGACAAAAAGTAAATAGCTAAAGATGCATCAATCTAAACCCAAGGAGGTAGGCTTCGCAACAACTAGTCTATGGGTGGGAAAAATCTAGTCAAAACACACAAGAGTAGCCAATGGATCTAAAGTCGGGGGGGGGGGGCGGACAATCTAAAGGTAAGATCTACTGGAAATAGTTGTAGAAAACAAAAAAAAACCAAAGGGAAAAGTTTTGTAAATGAGGTGGCGAAAGGCTACAACCTGAAGGGAAACAGAGGGGAACCTAGAGGAGGACCATTATCTTGATCTGGACCAAAAAAAATTGAAAAGAGGTGTTTTGGATGGATGAATAACCAATCTAAAATGGATCTCAAAGTATAGGATCAGATCTGAAAAATAATTGAACACACTGAAATCTCAGACGACCTACTTCAGCTAAACTCCTCCGAGAAAGGTGGAAGCGTACTGAAGCCCTAGGGGGCTAGGTTCCTACTTCAATGAGTAAAAAAAAGTAATTACAGGTCCAAAACGGGTGGAGACAAAGGTGAGACAACTCTAAACAGTGGCCCAGACAAACCCAGAACAGTCACAAAAAAATTCCCATAAAAGGTATAGGTCGCAGTTTCTCACCTGTTTTCAGCAGAGGTCATATTTTTTTGGTTGTTTTCCACTACTTGAAGGTTGAGGTCGTAGGTTTTGGCCCAAAAAGTGCGACCTGCACTTCCGGCACTCTCAGGAGCAGATTTCGGAAAAAAATGTCATCTCAGCTACGGCTGATACCTGTCACCTGCGCAATAGGCCCAGAAACACATGGAAGTTAGAATTTTTCTGTTTTAGGGTTTTAAAGGTTAAAAACAACATCAAGTAAAGCAAAAAAAGGCTAAAGAAAAACCCTAGGGTTTGAAGTAGCTAGTCATGTAGGGATCTGAAAAAACGACAGTGGTCATAATCATAAACCCTTGTGGAGTTGCCAATTGTTAGTGTTAAAATATAATCGCATGCATACAAAAAAAACTTACTTTAGTTGTGCATAACAAATAGCCCTAACATCAAATATGGCTTCCAATTTCCTTAGATCTGCAGTTAGTTGACCAAGATAAATGCTACAAAACTCTAGTTCTATATAGTTAAAGATATTAAATAGCAAATAATAAGAGTTGCACCATGCATCCAATGAACAAGACAAGAATGTTTTTAAAGAATTTTTGTATTATGACACCTAGGAAGGGAACATAGAAAGATGTTTGATCAGGTGATCATGTCCTATTGGAAAAATGATCAAACTTTTATTTGCTCAAAATTGGTTGGAACCTAAGTGACGGGATAGGCCTTGGTGATACGATCCCGGCACCGTGAACAACACTCAAATCCGTTGCCGTATGAAGAAGTTGTTGCACTTTGAAATCACCCAATAACCTCTAATGTTGAATGGGTATTGAAAATTTTATGTGTTGGAAAATTTTTTATTTTAATTTGATTTTAAAAAAAAAAATCATATATTATATTAATTTTTTTTATATATATTAAATATTTAAAACTTTAATTAAATTATTTAAATACCACACATTATTATTAAAATAAATACAAATTATAAAAACCCAAAAATCAAAGTTAAATCATATGTTTTAAAATTCATATGGTTAAATGTTTAACGTTTACAATAAAAAATCAAAGGTTACGTTTGGGCGGGGCCCGAAGGGGGCCAGCCCCCCATTCAATATGATCAGTGGCCGAAACCGTGACCCAAGCCCTCCACAACTGGCGTTAAAACAGTTAACGACTACATCATTAAATGCCGAAACCGAAACGGCCCATGTGGCCATGTTAACCCAGCATTAAATACTGCAGCTAACTACCCCGCCAAATTTGGAGGGTGCCCGCCAATTTAGGCAGACCACTAAACTTATTTGCAGTTAACTAAAGTTGGCCCACTTTTTGTGGGATTTTTGCTTAATATTGGGCAAAAACTTTAGTTGGACATAACTTTGGCTAGGGAAATCCTTTCTGAGCGAATTTGCTTTTGATTTTGGGTTTTCTCAGCATTTTGAAGCCATTGAGATAGGTTTCACAGCCATTGGAGCAGTTCTTCAGCCTGTTTAGCTTCGGAGAAGTTTTTTGAGCCACTAGGGCCACTTTGGGGTTGATGTTGTGCTGAGCTGTGGTTAACCTTTTGAGGTGAACCAAAAATCTAATTTGGATAATTTGAACATTCCAGAGCCAATGGTGTAGGTTTCAGAGGCAACAGAGATCATCTTTAGGTAATTTTTCAGTAGAGAGAGCTTGAAGAGCCACTAGGGCTTGGGGATTGGAGAGCTGTATTGGATTATAGTTATCCATTGGAGGTGAAAATATAGTCATTTCTTACTATATTCTGCACTCTGAACTCATTTCTGCAGATATTTTCACATGTTTAGGCTTTCTACACATTGTATAAGCATTTTCTAAGCATAATAAGAGAAAGGACATGCCCATTTGGGGGCCTTGGACCCGGCAGATGTAGCCCAGGAGGGGTGAAATTCCTCATCATATGCAGAGTTATATTCTGTGTTTTATTTTTTGCTTATTTTTAAAGTTAAATATGTTAAACAGTAAAAAGAAATAAGCCTTCTACATACAAAAAGACTCATAAACTCATCAAAATCACTTTGTTCCAATTGCAAAACACATTAAACAATTTGCACACATAAGTTTATTGGATAATGGATACCTTGCACTAGCAAAAACTAGTTTCATTATCAAATCATTAGTGATTACTTCTATTATTTCTTTAGGCAGAGTCTGTAAAGGGCCACAAAGCTTTAGGATCTCATCCTTTCTTTAAAGGTGACATGTCTTGTAAATGCCCCTACAGTCCATCTCTATATTAGAAATAAGAAGTTCTCACATTTTCAGATCAATGTTACTAGTCCCCCTCAATGGGATGAGTTCTTTTATGTCCTCAGCGCCTCAGATCTAAGATCTCTCTCTCTTGATGGTGTAGAAAACCCAGACAAAAATGGAACTCAAAGGGAGTTCACAAGCAAAAAAGGTAGAAAAGTATGACAATGATGGAGGATCAAAGTCAGACCAAAAGTGATCTTTAGGCAACAAAAGGTAGTGAATGAATGGAAAAACCCTTTTATTTATAAAAAAATATTGAGTTAGTCCAGATATTGGTGCATAATTAAAATATTATTAACCAAATCTAGATCCAACTTTTATGGAATATTTTATTATATTTGTTGGAGGGAAAAAGAATTTGAATTTTGTCAAATCCCTTTATTTGTAAATAACAAATAAATAAATGTTTTATTTATTATTTTAAGAGAGTGGTTGAGTAATCATTAAATAAATAATGATTTATTCAATTATTTATAAATGATTTAGTCAAATTTAACAAGGAATATTATTTAAATAATGTTTAAATAATTATTCCTAGAAAATAATAAGATAAATAATGATGAACCACACTGGTTGGTTCGAAACGCTTCGACCTCGTTTTATTTTATGTGATTATTACCAAAAGAATTTTGCTAATTTATAAGATAAATAATGATTTATCTAATTAATTTTCCCATTTTGGGTTAAATATGACCAGGAATATTAATTAAAATATTGTCTAATTAATTATCCCTTGAGGAAAACCAAATAAATAGGGATTTATTCGATATTTACTCATGGGGTCCTATTTAGACCGTAAAAAACTTAATAAATTATGGATTACTAAGTTATTTTTCATAGTGAAAGCAATTCTACTAGGGTAGAATTGGTCTTACATGGTGTACTTTGGTCCATCTAATCTTAACAGGTTAGATGACCAAAAACAAGCTTTAAATTCAACAAACTTGGAGAATGTGTGGTATTTCTTTTGCATGAATAATATCCAAAAATTCCATGAGAAATCATCTACAAATATAACATAATTGTGTGATTTGTCATGGAGGCTATTGATAAAGGTCCACATATATCAGAGTAGATCCTTTCAAGGACTACTTGCACCCTACTCTTCTGATCATTGAAGGTGGATTTTGTGTACTTACCCAATGTACACCCTTTCCATGTATCCCACTTCTCTAGTGCTCCTTTGGGGGGGCCTGTAGAAATATGCTACATGATTTTCAAATATCCATGATGAAAATGGCCAAGTATCCTTGTTTTGAAGGTAAATCGTCTCTGCGGACAAAGACGATCCCTCTAGCCCCAGGGTGGGTCTAGAAACAAAAGGACATGCTAAAGTGTTGCTTCCTAGTTAATGAATGAACAAAAGACTGATATGGATTTATGAAGGAACGAAATAGAATAAACATATAACCATAAATACAGAGATGAAATAGAAATAACGCTTCATTTCATTAATATCAAAGAACTGAGATTTGCTTACAGACAGAATGGAAATAAACTAGCTAGGGCGTTGGTAGCTATATCTGAGAAGAGATGTGGTGGCTACAGGCCTTTGAACTGAGTTACAATGAGGCTCGAGGACCTATTTATTATTTAGAAACAATGAAAAGCCCTAAACATCCAAAACCCTAACCCTAGGATATGAAGCGCCAAAACTATGGGCCCTGTCTAGGTAAATTGGTGTCTCAACTTCCCAGGGACCTAACTTTGGCATACGATCTCTGTTTGACGCGAACCATACCTCATTAGAAATATCTATCCGAGGAATACAAATTTTGAGTGATGAACCCATGTTGCTCCTGGTTTTCCCCAAAAAAGTCGTTTAGGGCCTCAAAACGGCTTCGGAATTTCAGGACTCGAAAAACTGCTAAAAATAGTAAGTTGTGTCGAAACTGAAAAAATGAAAGAGACAATGGTGGGGCCCCAAGTGGAATAGGTGGGTTCCCACCAATATCCACCTGGATCATTCCTCCCCCTTAGGAAGCTATTAGTCATCAGTATTTTTGACTGTTGTGATGACTATATGCCTTGCCTAGGTTTTCTAGAAACCAATTTCAAACAGTCAATTTGTCCTCTAGAAAACCCCTCAGAGAAAATTTTATCTTTTTCCTCTCTTACAGACTGTGTTAGAAGTGGTAATAAATTTTCATTCTTGATAAAACTGCCCTATCCGTAACTGTCATAAACCTTGTACCTCTGAATAGTCAAAATACCTTGTTTTCACACAAATCACTGTCAAGCATAAGACAAGGTTGTCTCCTCCCCTCTCACTGTTTAAATGTCCATTTGATGACCTGACTATGTCTGAGAAACCCTTCAGAAGTCATGACAAAGTGTCTAGCTTTAGGTGATGGTGTTTAGAGTAAGTATCTTGAGAAGAATATCTCTAGTAAAAAAAACCTTGTTTTTAATATCAGTCATGCCATCCTCTTTTCTTATCTGGAAAAACAAAACCCTTTTTTACCCCTAGGTAATACACCATCAAAATGGTCACTATGTTTTGTTTCAGCGTAGCTTATAGGGTTCAAATTTAGGAAGAAACAGAGTAAGAAGGTCCTATGTCCGAAGAAAGTAATCATGTGAAATTTTCAAGCATTATCATCATGATACCTTAGGAAAGGTCTCCAATGGTCAAAGAAATTTTATCAATGTATCTATTTAGGGGTGCTATGGATAGATGGAAATATCCAGTTCTGAAACAAAAGGGACACCTCAAGGAAAGTTTTCAAAGCTAGAACAGTTGACTGTTGGGAAATAAAGGAAAGGCAGATTTCAAAGAGAAAGGAAACCTACATGATTCATACCTGGAAACTCAAAGCACCAAGAAAGTCAAAGAATCATCCATCATGGAAAAATGAGTACAAAGGTTGGGAGTTTCACAATGGAATTTTCACATTCTTCCCAAACATATGGGCACAGCTCTGAAAAACAGTCTTATGAGACTAGGTATGTTAGTTCTCTGGAAAAAGACTTCCAGCAGTTTAGGCATCAAAGTGAAAGAGCATAAAAAGGGAACAATTGCCTTTTTTATATCCCTATAGCCTAAACCGTAAACCATTGAAGACACTGTCATCACAGAGGAAGCTAAAGCTACTACAAAAGAGAGTTAACCTAAGAGACACAAAGCAGATATGTTGGAGTTTGAAATATCTTACCTTTTCACTATCTTCACTGTAAATTTCTACAAAGAAACCTGTCTCATGAAGATTGATAAAGGATAAACCATTTGAATTGCCTCCTTCAATGATAAGCAGATGGAAATCACTTGTGTTTATGAAATGCCTCCTTCAATGATAATCAGATGGCAATCACTTGTTTTTATGAGGCGCCCCCTTCAATGATGATAAGCAGAGGGTATAAATAGTTTTGTTTAATTTACCTCCTTCAGTGATAAGTAGACACAGGGCACAAGGTTTAGTTTTCAAGAGAGGCTTCATTCAAATCATAAGCAGAGATCCTAAGCAGTTGTGCTTGCAGGACCTGCTTCAATTTATAAGCATAGGGCAAAGACTGCTTTAAAGGACCTCCTTCAATTTATAAGCAGAGGGCAAAGACTGCTTTAAAGGGCCTCCTTCATTTAACAAAAATAGAGAGGAAAAAGTTTATAGGAACTACCTTAAAAAGCCAAATAAAGTGGCACCTCCTTCATACATAAGCAGAGGGTACCTACAATTGGTAAAGGGCCTCTTTTCATAAAGAGTAGAGGGCACATTTTATGAGTTGAAACAAGGGAGGTTTTCTTTTACACAAAAAATGAAAACTTGTTTTGCTGTTTGCAAAGCACTTTTTAATTAGAAAACTGTAACACATGTTTCGAAACTGTTTCATACAAATGAGGTAAATGAGAAAAAAAGGCGAAGGTTTAATAAATTTTTTTTGAGAAAGTCAAAAGGAAGGCTGCGTGCTTTAAAAACATTTCACAAGGCACAAAAGCCATCAAAGGGCATATCTTACTCTCATATTATTGATTGGCAAGAGGAGAGGGTCTCTCTGGTTCCTTTTCAAACACCTCGTGCAAAAATCTTTGGTCATGACATGCCTGCCCCTGAGCGCTACGCGCCTGTGGCAGCTCACCAAAGGAATTTACAATGGGTGTGATGCGCCTGTACACTGGTGCGACACGTTTCAATGCCCGACCCTCGTTTATTTTTTTCATCCGGTGCCCACAACTGCCCGTCGTTCAAACCTCGTTCAAAAACCCAGTTTTTTAAACTAGTGCAGTGTATTTTTCTCGTGCAGCTCCTGTTCAGACGCTACACACCTGTGTGCAAGGACGTAGTGCCTGCTCATTTCGTTACAAAGGGCCAAAAAAAATTGTCAGTCTTGCTCAAGGATTAGTGTTCATCATTGGAAAAAAGTTTTTCAAGGTATTTATCGCTATCTTTTACCCCTCAGTTGCTTTTAAAACATAAAGGATATTTTGAAAACCGAATTAAAAGAGAAATAAGTGTTAAAGGAAAAGAAATTCTATTTTTATTTAAGGGCTGTTTAGTTGATTTTAGAGAGGAACAGAAAAATCAAAATGCCTCCAAAGAAAAGGGTAAAAAAGGGAGGCGAACAGAATAGATTTGAGCCCACCACTATTCAAGAAATCACTGCCTCTCCCTCAATATTGTCCTGTTTTCAAGAGGTAGGTTGCTTTGATTTTTGTAGCAAAATACCAAAGGTCGCTAGCCACCATTATTTAACTGAGCTGCTTGCCCTAAGATTGGTTGGAAAGCAAGTTCATATAGCAGGTACAGATTTTGAACTCACTCCTAGAGCTGTTTCTAAAGAAACCAAAATCCCTAACATAGGAGAAGAGTGGTTCAGACAATCATACCTTGACCTCATCCACTATCAGCCTTTTCTCAAGACAAATCCTCAAGATGCATGTAGCTCCATTTTCCCCTTCTCAAACTTACTGGATGACTATGCAATCCTCATGAAAATAATCATGAAGTTTTTCACTTGTGAAGGTAGATTCTCCCAAGTATATGCCTATCATGTCAGACTCCTTATGAATTTCACAAAATATAAGTTGCTAAACCTACCCTTCTTCCTGTGCAAGAGTATAGACAAGATGTCTTCCATTGTTAGAAAAAAGTCTCTAGCTCAGCAGAAAGCAATTTTATTCCATCACTCTCTCATTAAGATCATTATCCTTCAGCAGCTGAAACAAAAGGGCATCCCTTGGGAAAATTTCATCTCTCACCCTGATTTCACTTCTGCATCTTCTATGCCACTACAAATTAGGCCATTTTCATCCCGAGACCCTCCTCATGCTCATTCCCTACCCTCCACACCTTATTTTTCCTTTTCTTCGCATGAGTTAACTCCCCAACAAAAACCATCCTCCACAGATAGTAGTGAGAAAGAAGAATGTAGTAAAAGAAAATAACAAGGAAGCGATGGTGACAAAGAATAGGGAAGGGATAGTGACAAAGAAAAAGACAGTGATGAAAGCAGTAGTAGAGGGAAAGGAAAGCATGATGAGGCAGGCATCCCACAGGGAAAAAATGAAGGCACGATGAAGAAAGAGGCAGCCCACAGAGAGACAGTGAAGATACTAGAGGAGAAGGCAGCCCACAACAAGAAAATGAAAATAGTGATCATGATGAAGGCAGTCCACATCAGGAAAACATTGAAAACAATGAAAATAATGGAAGCAGTCACAGCAAAGAGGGAAGTAATAAAAACAGTCATGACAACAAGAATATAGATGAAGGAAAAGATAGTTTTGAAAAGGAAAAAACAATAGACCTAGACATCTCCCACCAAACAGAAAAGGAGCATGATCTTTCTAAGTTTACTCCTAATGATGAGTTCATTACAAATATCAAATTTAATGAACACAGAAATTCCCCACAACAAAGTAACCAAGAAGTGCAAGAAAAGAATGTTTTTGGAGAAGAGGACAGCGCTAAGGCTGTAGGAGACCAAACTAAACAAGCCCAGGTATTAACTCCTCCTCTCACTCATCATTAGCAAGGTCAAGAGCATCTGTTTACTGCCTCTCCAAGGCAAAGGGCCATGCTTTCTTCATCAAAAGTAGAAAAGGCTAGAAACACCAAAACAACAAGGAAGAAAACCTCTCAAACAGTGACTAGAAATGTCACTAGGGCACGAAGGAGTAGAGGCAAATTGCCAAAGAAGAGAAAAGTATAATTTCCCAGGAAAACCAGAGGAAAGAAAATCATTAAAGGTAAGGGCAAAGAGAATATTGAACAACAGGAGAGCAGCCATGAGCATGAAAGGGAGTTTCACATAATACAAATAGAAAGTGATGCTGAAGATGATGAGGCCAGAAATTCTTAGATCTCTTTTGCAAAACCAGAAGGCTCAGATTAAAGACTTGGAAAATGACCTAGAAAGATAAAAAAAAATTATCCACTTTTTGCAAATGCAAAATAATCAAATGAGTGGACAGATGGCAATCTATGAGGCTTGGGCACTCAAATACATAAGAGAAGCTCAAAAGTCGCAAGTAAGGCTATAAGAATACATGGGTGAGTATGCAGAAGACGATGAAGAAGAAGGGCCAGCAAGAAAGAGACCTAGGACCATGGGTCTTGGAAAAGCATTACAAAAGCAGAAAGAGGAAGAATCAGCTCATGCACAGCTGATCTGAAATCGTGAGAAAAAAGAATTTCTCATACAGAGATTGACTGTAGAGGGCATTCACCGGATATTTCACCTTTACTAGAAAGGATGAATCCGGAGGCTACCTGGCCCTTCTACAGACTCTGCCTAAAGAAATAAAATGTAATCACTAATGATCTTGATCAATGAAAGTATTTGTTTTTAAGTTCAAAGTATTCATTGATCTGTTTTTATGTGAATAAGCAAGAATATATGTTCTGCAATTGAAGTGTAGAGGTTTGATGATAAAATAACAAGTTTTGTTTATTGTATAAACTTGTTTGGGAAAAGCATGCTTATGAAAATTTACTGTTTAAACTATCAGAATCTGAAAATAAACAGCCAAAATATATAGAGTGACAGCAGATAATTGTTTAAGCGGTTCACCCCTCTCTTGGGCTACCTCCGCTGGGTCCAAAAGCCTCTAATTAGGCTCAGTCCTCCTTTGATTAAATGCTTAAAATGAGATTAAATCTATATAAAAGCCTCAAATGGAAAAATAGACTGCATAAATAGATTCAGAAGACCCAAATCAGTCTAAAATGACTACAAAATCACCTCCATTGGATGAAGGTAGTCCAATGCAGCTCTCTTTCCCTTAGGCCCTGATGGCTCCACGATCAAAAAGGCTGTAAAATTCGCAGATAGAATGCCCTGGTGGCTCTGCAAACACTTCCAACAGCTCCAGAATGATCTATACACCCAAAATAAAAAAAAAATTCGTCTCAAAAGACCTCTCCTAGCCAAAGTTATGCCACATTTACTCCATCTGGCAGTTGGACTAAACAAACTACAGTTAAATCTGGAGAAACTCCAGATAACCCCGACAAATTTGGAGTCGGCGCTATATTTTGGGGTTCTGCCAAACGTGGGTGCTAAGGAGTAGGGCCATGGGGGTCCATAGGGGTGCCTTATTGACTGAACGTAGAGTTGTATGCGGCGGTTGTTAAGGTTTTAATAAACCATATATTAATACATCCGAAACTCATGTGACCTGTCCATAACCATTGCGCGCCGACTGGAATTTGCTGTGGTTACGTGCTGTGGTTCCATGCGGAGGGGGCTGGCCCTTAGGGGCTGGCCCCCTTTTGGGACCCGCCCAACCAACTTCAAACCTTAAATATGAGTACGTTGCCATACTTTAACAATAGCAAACGGTGGCCTATTGGTTAAGCCGCCTGGTTAACTCTCCGCCGACCCATGTTCAAATCCCACCGCGGCCATAGAAATTTTTTTGGAATGCCATATGCCATTTTCTTTCCACCTTGGGGGCCCACGTGGCGGCCTCCGGGTTGGCCACGTGGCGCCCGATGATTGGATGCCACCGGAATATTCCCCAGAATATTTTGCGGAATATTCCATGGAATATTCCCAGAATATTCTGTGGAATATTCTTTTTTAAATAAAAAATTTCCATAAAGTCAATTTGGCCTTTTTTAATTGAAATTGAAAAATCTTTGAAGCTGAATATCTTTTGCATACGGCGTCAGATTTGAGTGCCGTTCGCGGCGTTGGGATCATATCGCCGAGGTCTTTTCAGTCGATCTATTTCGGAGCCATTCTGAGCAACTTCATTTTTGAGCATTTTTCTTCAAGAGACTTGATCTCCTGATCAACAACAGTACCCTCTTACGGAGCTCCTTGCGAATGTAATTGAGAATGATAGAGAGTCTTGGATTGAGAGGGAAAATCAACATTTGGAAACCAAATTTAAGAAAGCTAACAAGGATTTGGGCCTACAAAGAAGAATGACCGAGCACTACAAGAAGTTGAATCAGTTTTCCTGAAGGAAACTCAAAGCTGCCCAAAGGAGGCGACCGACGGAAAAACATGGAAAAGACTTATCCTGGTTTGGAATTCTTGCTCAAGCTTCATTGCATATTTCTAAAAACCCTTAAGGGGTTTTCTCACCAAATTTGGGCATTTTTGGACACATTCTTGTTTTTCGTGAATTTTAGGCCTAAAAGCATAAAATCATGGGTGGCTTAAATTTTTCTCGGAGCATCCTCAGCTGAAGAAAATTATATTTTCAGATTCCTTGACATCAAAGGAACATTCTTAGAAATTTCAGATCAAATGAAGCTGTTTTGGTCCCTCAAAAAGGCCGAAAACAACTATTTTTTACCTTTCTACCCCTAATATCAGCAGGTGCTACACTCTTGGGTGTTTTTCACTGTTTCTAATCTTTTACTAACTTCTAGGCATCATATTGGAAAAAATAAAGTAGTTTTGGAAAGTAGACATCCGTAGCTTTCCAACGAGCCATCACGAGACTCATTTCGACATCGGGAGGTCTACCAAAACTTCACTTCAAAACAGACTTTTTCTGGTGCTACGCTCCTGTAGATTTCGCTGAAAAGAAGTTTTCTGAGTGATGACAGGGCCAAATGTGCATTAAGCAAGTTTATCTTGTGTGTTAGGCCTTGAAAGTGATTCTTTTTTTCTATTTTGTTCCGAAAATATATTTTTGAAGGATATTTTGTGCCTTGGACTTTGTTAAGCCTCAAGGACAGTTTTAGATATTTGTTTTTGGCCAATGGCCTTCTAGTTGCTCTAGGTGGTTTTCCTCCTCCTTGGTTTATATAAGCCAAGAGGATTCATTGTAAAAAAGAGGCAGAACTTGATATATTGAGAGAAATACATAGCATTATGAGCTTGGAAGAAATAGTTGTTTTATGAAGTGGATGATGTCATGCTTGGCTTGATGGTGGAGGAGTATTGTGTGCAGGATTCCATGGCTTGGTGAATGGTGATGTTTCTATGATTTTTTTATGTTTCCTTGTTTTCGTTAATGTTCCATACTTCTCATTTTCTGTATATCAGAAAAGTATATGTTGAGACATGCTCATGCAAGCACCTCAAACATCCTGCATGTTACATCTTTGATGTTTTCCTCTTCTTGATCATTTCTAAAGGATTCTTAACTGCCCTTTAGGTCCATCAAGAAATTGTTATTTGTTTCATTTATGGTCAGTATGTTTTTCTATCTTGTATGATTTAAGTTATGCCTTGCTTACTTATAGCTTCTCAAAACTCCATTTCTGAAATCTTTCTATGAAATATTGGTTGTTTTAGTTAAGTCAAAGAGGTCTTGTTCGATCTTGCCCTTTGTCCATGCTTGAAAACTTATTTCAGAGTTCTTGATAGCTCAGGATATGATGTTTAGGAGTTCCCTCTTCATAGATTGAGTTGTTTGTTTATCTTATTTGTTTTCCCAATAGCTGAAGGTGATTTTCTAGAGTTAGAGGTTCTTATGCTTCTATGTATCGCCGGATTGTTTATCTTTCATATGTATCAGTTTTAGCTTTATTCATAGAGATTTATGGTTTTCCCTACCTATGAATACCTACTTTAAAACTATATATATTTTTAATATCTCTTTGTATTTCACAAACATAATTTTCATTTCACTTCACTTTCACCCAAAGAATCCATTTACCTTGACTAAATCGGCCCTGCAGTAATACCTTGTCTACCATTTAGATAGTATTGACTTTATCTGACCCCATATCCCTGTTGATTTGATGAAATCTCTTTCTATTTTTCCTTTTTGATCATTTTACCTCAAAAACCCAAAAACAAACCAAAATATACTTAACATCTAGCCTAAAATCACACATACAAAGTGAACAAGTTCACATCCTTCGCATAATAGAGAGAGCCCTCTCTAAGTCCAGGAATGGTAGGTCCTAGGACTCCAAAGCTTGGTCTGATGTTATCCTGTCATTTGGTTTACTAATATGCCAAATTACGAATCACTAACATAATGGCGATCACAGTGGGACTCTGAGTAAAAAACAAACTTAGACTCCCTAAACATTTCAGCATCCCTTAATAAGACTATCTTGTCGATTTATCTCACTGCTCACCAACATAATGGCGATCACGGTAGGACTTCTCTGAGCTCATATTAATCTGAATATCTTTCAAGACTCATGGAAAACCCCTGTCGAACTGAGCATGCTATCCTATTGATCCATCCCATTGCTCACTAACATAATGATGATCACGGTGGGACCTTGAGTCAAAACATCCTAGGTATCCCTTAGGAACTCTCAAAGTCTCAGTCAAACTTAGAAGACTAAAGTATTGTCAAAAGAGTAGAATTTGGCTATTTCACCATTCTAGCAAAATGATGACTCAACTATAGGACACTCTCAAAAACCCTAGGGCTACATAAAGAAACTAAAAAAACCCCAAAAAACATCCTTAGATTGGTTTTTTGTCATTATTGGTGGTGGACCATACACATATACCCTCAAAACAACTAAAAACATCCACCTGGCGACTCCACTAGCCTCCAATAGGCCTATTTCTCCACTAGTCCTTATAAAATATCCTGGGAATGCATTGAGTAATCCCAATCATGCTGATGGTGGACAACAAAGTTCAAATCTTCCACCTGGCAACTCCACAACCCTCAATAGACCAAAAGACTCCACTGGTAGAGAACTCTAGACTAGTTGAAAAGACACAGTGATCCTTTTTTATTAACAAAGATGGATCCAAGGATACAAAAGAGATATGCTCCGATGAGTAGAGATAATATCTCTGGATTCCCACACAAAATGCCTGAAATATATTGGATGAAAAACCTACCTATCTTTTAAGATGAAAAGGTGGATTACCCCTTGTTACACCTCATCAAATTTCATATACACATATGGAGGTTGAAGGTTGAATGGCATGAGGACTGCCTCATGAAATTTTTTATGGCAACATTAGAAGATAAGGTGAGAAATTGGTATGAATGGCTAGAACTCGACATCTTGTTTTCTTTAAAGTATTTCCACATAGTATTTTATAAACACTATATAGGGCATTAGCCATCTCTATCATTGGCTGAAAATTGTTGTTTTTCAATCTGAAGACCTCATACAACACCTTGTGAACATTGATGAAGACTTAGGAAATTGGCATCTTGAGGATATTTAGAGGAGATTCATGTTTTTCGTACTCAAGATAAATATCTTGACAGTCAAGAAGAGTTGGTTGAGGATGAAATCAAATCTAAAATTGAAGAAAAATCAAAACCTTTAGAATCTCTACCTTTGTGCTTTGATTCATTTCAAATTATACAAGCAAATTGGCCTCCTAAGAATCTATCAGAGGAAACTCATGAATCCCATGCTAATTGTCCCGAACATCAAGAAGAGTTGGTTGAGGATGAAATCAAATCTGAAGTGGAAGAAAAAATAAAACCTTTAGGATCTCTACCTTTGTGCTTTGATTCATTTTAGATTATACAAGCAAATTGGCCTCTTGAGAATCTATCAGAGGCAACTCATGAATCCCATGATAATTGTCCCAAACATCAAAAAGAGTTGGTTGAGGATGAAACCAATCAAGAAATGAAAGAGAACCCACAAGATCTCTCTAAAGGCACAAGTGATGATTCATCATCTCTCTTAGGTAAGGCCCAAAAAGACATTCATCCTCTAAATCATCCTTCCCAAGAGAAAGAGGATTATTGTAGTTATATCCAAAGAAAGATAAAAATGCCTCCCTTTTTAACTGAAGAGGAGATAGATCAACTCATAAACATATAGTCAGCCTCTATTTATTTTCCTCCTGATATTAACTATCACATAGTAGAAAATGCATTTATAGATCAATTCAAAGATAAAAAATCTAACAGTCTAATATGTATGGTTGGTGACATTAATTATATTGATGATTCTCCAAAGTTTTATCAATATGTTGATAATGATGATGCTTTCCAAATAGAAGCTAATCTTGCAGAGTATTCAACACATGGTTTTTTGGAGGAAGCTCAGTTTCATCAACTTGAGAAAGGTAAACAACCAATGCATAGCAGCTATGACAGTGATGAGGAAAGCTTAGAAAATCTGGAAGCAAATGAAAGCTTGAAAATTGATGATCACAAGAAAGTTGCTGCTCTTCTTTCTCAAGAATATTTGTTGCCAAAGAGTATCCCTACTCATCAACATGATTATCTTCACACAATTTTTAGTCCACTTAATTAGAACACATCAGCTTGGAAATAAGACTACACTGCAATATATGATGAGTCTGACAGTTCAAGTGATCATGAGCAAGGGGAAGAGTTTCTTTCCCAAGAGAGTCCCAAACATAGCCGAGTGAAAGAAGGAGTAGTCATGAATGGAGCTTATGTCTCAAATCCTCTAGATCAGGTATTATTCCAAGATCCATTTGTTATTTTCCTTCAGAAATATGATGGAGGAGTATGTTCTACCATGAACAGTTTGTTGCAAAGTGTGAGAAAAAACTTAAGCACTACTGTCCGAAACCAAGTAAGGTGGACATCATCAAAGAGCTGAACCAAGATCAACCATGAAATCATCTACTTGACTGGTTATATTGGAAAGAAGAGTTCACGAGATAAATTTATATCATATATAGGTTAGAGTAGAATAGATAGGCATGTAAAATAAGCTCAGCTCCATGAGCATATTTCTTTCAGTTTGTTTTGAGAAAAACAGAAAACACAAAAACAACAAGAAAAGTAGAAAAGGAGGGCAGATTCTAAAGAAATGGTACAACCCCATACCCAAAAAATAGTCATGCTGAAAGTGCGCAAGTCTAAATGCCACTGCTAGTCCTCAAAAGATGTCTTGTTTAGTTATATAGCCTAATCATAACTGAGCATGTTTTAAATTGATTGTTGATAAGTTAGTGAAAAAGAATAATTTTCAAAATATGAAAGCTTTAATTATCAAATAAAGTAGATTAGGAAACAAAGATGTTGGTTCCACACGCTCAAAACAGAACCAAAGAGAAAAATAGGGATGAAAAGAAAACTATGTATCATAGCCTTGATTTTTCTAAATCTCATTTTGTACTAAAATAACATTTATGTGCAACTTGTATTTATGCCACAAACACATGAAAAATTAGACTGTCTAATATTGATTTGATCATTTTTCAATTTCATTTTTTAGTCTAGAAAATGAAATCTTGTCAAACATCTTAATCTTGATAGTTGATCTAGTATAGGAAGGGAAATAAAGGAGTTCATCAGTTTAATCTGAACTCCCGAAAGATATAAGTGTAGAAGTAGATAGTGTTTTCTCTTTCAAAAATATCATGTCAAGGGTTTGCCAGTCTAAGTGCACCCAAAGAAGAAAAAATGTTAGGCCAAATAGTTGGGTAAGTAGAGATGAGGTTGATTCTAATCATGTTTTCAGTTTTTCAAAAGCACCATGTTCAGGAAAAAAAATCAAGAAAAGGAGAAATCTCTGCCAATGGATGAGGCACTGGTCTTCATGAGCCAGAGATATACAATTCTGGACACCTCCTAAAAAGGAGCTACCATCCCCAAATGGAGCCACTGTTAGTCATTAGTATTTTTGACTATTGTGATGACTATATGCCTTGCCTAGGTTTTCTAGAAACCAATTTCAAACAGTCAATTTGTCCTCTAGAAAACCCCTCAGAGAAAATTTTATATTTTTCCTCTTTTATAGACTGTGTTAAAAGTGGTCATCAAGTTTCACTCTTGATAAAACTCCCTTGTCCATAACTGTCATAAGCCTTGTACCTATGAATAGTCAAAATCCCCTATTTTCACACAGATCACTGTCAAGCATAGGACAAGGTTGTCTCCTCCCCTCTCACTGTTTAAATGTCCATTTGATGACCTGACTATGTCTGAGAAACCCTTCAGAAGTCATGACAAAGTGTGTAGGTTTAAGTGATGGTGTTTAGAGTAAGTATCTTGAGAAGAATATCTCGAGTAAAAAAAACCTTGTTTTTAATATCAGTCATGCCATCCTCTTTTCTTATCTGACAAAACAAAACCCTTGTTTACCCCTAGGTCATACACCATCAAAATGGTCACTGTGTTTTTTTTAGCAAAGCTTATAAGGTTCAATTTTAGGAAGAAACAAAGTAAGAAGGTCCTATGTCCGAATAAAGTAATCAAGTGAAATTTTCAAGCATTATCGTCATGATACCTCAGGAAAGGTCTCCAATGGTCAAAGACATTTTATCAATGCATCTTTACAGGGGTGTTATGGATAGATGGCAATAGCCAGTTTTGAAACAAAAGGGACACTTCAAGGAAAGTTTTCAAAGCTAGAACAGTTGACTGTTGGGAAATAAAGGAAATGCAGATTTCAAAGAGAAAGGAAACCTACATGATTCATACCTGCAAACTCAACGCACCAAGAAAGTCAAAGAATCATCCATCATGGAAAAATGAGTACAAGGTTAGGATTTTACTGCATCTAGCACTTCATGTCAACTCACAATGGCATTTTCACATTCTTCCCAAACATATGGGCACAGCTCTTAAAAATAGTCTTATGAGACTAGGTATGTTAGTTCTATAGAAAAAGACTTCCAACAGTTTAGGCATCAAAGTGAAAGAGCATAAAAAGGGAAAAGCTACCTTTTTTATATCCCTATAGCCTAAACTCTAAACCATCGAAGACACTGTCATCATAGAGCAAGCTAAAGCTGCTACAAAAGAGAGTTAACCTAAGAGACACAAAGCAGATATGTTGGAGTTTGAAATATCTTACATTTTCACTATCTTCATAGTAAATTTCTACAAAGAAACCTGTCTCATGCAGATTGATAAAGGATAAACCATTTGAATTGCATCCTTCAATGATAAGCAGATGGAAATCACTTGTGTTTATGAAATGCCTCCTTCAATGATAAGCAGATGGCAATCACTTGCTTTTATGAGGTGCCCCCTTCAATGATGATAAGCAGAGGGTATAAACAGTTCTATTTAATTTACCTCCTTCAGTGATAAGTAGAAACAGGGAAAAATGTTTAGTTTTCAAGAGAGGCTTCATTCAAATCATAAGTAGAGATCTTAAGCAGTTGTGCTTGCAGGACCTCCTTCAATTTATAAGCAGAGGGCAAAGACTGCTTTAAAGGACCTTCTTCAATTTATAAGCAGAGGGCAAAGACTGCTTTAAAGGGCCTCCTTCATTTAACAAAAACAGAGGGGAAATTTTTTATAGGAACTACCTTAAAAAGCTAAAGAAATTGGCACCTCCTTCATACATAAGAAGAGGGTACTACAGTTGGTAAAGGGCTTCTTTCATAAGGAGTAGAGGGAACATTTTATGAGTTGAAACAGGGGAGGTTTTCTTTTACACAAAAAATGAAAACTTGTTTTGCTGTTTGCAAAGCACTTTTTAATTAGAACACTGTAACACATGTTTCAAAACTGTTTCGTAGAAATAAGGTAAATGAGCAAAAAAGGCAAAGGTTTAATAATTTTTTTTTGAGAAAGTCAAAAGGAAGGCTGCATGCTTTAAAAAAATTTAGCAAGGCATAAAAGCCCTCAAAGGGCATATCTTACTCTCATATTATCGATTGGCAAGATTAGAGGGTCTCTCTGGTTCCTTGGAAAACACCTCTTGCAAAAATATTTGGTTGTGACATGCCTGTCCCTGAACGCTAAGCACCTGTAGCAGCTCACCGATGGAATTTACAAAGGGCGCGACGTGCCTGTAAACTAGTGTGACACGTTTCAACGCCTGACCCTCATTCAGTTTTTCCACCCGGCGCCCACAACTGCTCGTCGTTCAAACCTCATTCAAAAACCCATTTTTTTGAACTAGCGCAGTGTATTTTTCTCGTGTAGCCTCCGTTCAGACGCTATGCGCCTGTGTGCAAGGACGTAGTGCTTGCTCATTTCGTTGCAAAGGGCCAAAAAAAATTGCCAGTCTTGCTCAAGGATCAGTGTTCATCATTGCAAAAAAGTTTTTCAGGGTATTTATTGCTATCTTTTACCCCTCAGTTGCTCTTAAAACATAAAGGATATTTTGAAAACCGAATTAAAAGAGAAAGAAGTGTTAAAGGAAAAGATAGCTTATTTTTATTTAAGGGATGTTTAGTTGATTTTAGAGAGGAACAAAAAAATCAAAATTCCTCCAAAGAAAAGGGTAAAAAAGGGAGGCGAACACAACAGATTTGAGCCCACCACTATTCAAGAAATCACTGCCTCTCCCTCAATCTTGTCCTGTTTTCAAGAGGTAGGCTGCTTTGATTTTTGCAGCAGAATACCAAAGGTCACTAGCCACCCTTATTTAACTGAGCTGCTTGCCCTAATATTGGTTGGAAAGCAAGTTCATATAGCAGGTACAGATTTTGAACTCACTCCTACAGATGTTTCTAAAGCAACCAAAATCCCTAACATAGGAGAAGAGTGGTTCAAACAATCATACCTTGACCTCATCCACTATCAGCCTTTTCTCAATCCAAATAATCAAGATGCATGCAGCTCCATTTTCCCTTTCTCACACTTGCTGGATGACTATGCAGTCCTAATGAAAATCATCATGAAGTTTTTCACTTGTGAAGGTAGATTCTCCCAAGTATATGCCTATCACGTCAGACTCCTTATGCATTTCACAAAAGCTAAGTTGCTAAAGCTACCCTTCTTCCTATGCAAGAGTATATACAAGATCTCTTCCATTGTTAGAAAAAATTCTCCAGCTCAGCAAAAAGCAAGTTTATTCCATCACTCTCTCATTAAGATCATTATCCTTCACTAGCTGAAACAAAAGGGCATCCCTTGGGAAACTTTCATCTCTCACCCTGATTTCACTTCTACATCTTCTATGCCACTACAAATCAGGCCATTTTCATCAAGAGACCCTCTTCATGTTCATTCCTTGCCCTGCACACCTTATGTTTCCATTTCTTCTCATGATTCAACTACCCAACAAAAACCATCCTCCACAGATAGCAGTGAGAAAGAAGAATGTAGTAAAAGAAAAGAACAAGGAAGTGATGGTGACAAAGAACAAGGAAGGGATGGTGACAAAAAACAAGACAATGATGAAATCAGTAGTAGAGGGAAAGGAAAGCATGATGAGACAGGTAGCCCACAAGGAGAAAATGAAGACAGTGATGAAGAAAGAGGTAGCCCACAAAGAGACAGTGAAGATACTAGAGGAGAAGGCAGTCCACAGCAAGAAAATGGAAATAGTGATCATGATGAAGGTGGTCCACATCAAGAAAACATTGAAAAAAATGAAAATATTGGAAGCAGTCACAACAAAGAGGGAAGTAATAAAAACAATCATGACAGCAAGAAGATAGATGAAGGCAGAGGTAGTTTTGAAAAGGAAAAAACTGTAGACCTAGACATCTCCCACCAAGCAGAAAAGGAGCATGATCTTTCTGAGTTTACTCCTGATGATGAATTCATTACAAATATAAAATTTAATGAACACAGAAATTCCCCACAACAAATTAACCAAAAAGTGAAAGCAGAGAATGTTTTTGAAGAAGAGGACAACCCTAAGGCTGCAGGAGACCAAACTAAACAAGCCCAGGTATTAACTCCTCCTCTCACTCATCATCAGCAAGGTCAAGAGCATGTGTTTACTGTCTCTCCAAGGAAAAGGGCCATGCTTCCTTCATCAAAATTAGCAAAGGCTAAAATCACCAAAACATCAAGGAGGAAAACCACTCAAATAGTGACTAGCAATGTCACTAGGGCACTAAGGAGTAGAGGAAAATTTCCAAAGAAGAGCAAAGTAGAATTTCCCAAGAAAACCAGAGGAAATAAGATCATTAAAGGCAAGGGCAAAGAGAATATTGAACAACAAGAGATTACCCATGAGCATGAAAGGGAGTTTGACATAATACAAATAGATAGTGATGTTGAAGATGATGAGGCCAGAAATTCTTAGATCTCTTTTGCAAAACTGGGCGGCTCAAATTAAAGACTTGGAAAATGACCTAGAAATATCAAAAAACATTATCCACCTTTTGCAAATGAAAAATAATCAAATGAGTGGACAGATGGAAATATATGAGGCTCGGGCACTCAAATACAAAAGAGAAGCTCAAAAGTCGCAAGTAAGGCTAGAAGAATACATGGGTGAGTATGCGGAAGATGATGAAGAGGAAGGGCCAGCAAGAAAGAGACCTAGGACCATGGGTCTTGGAAAAGAATTACAAAAGCAGAAAGAGGAAGAATCAGCTCGTGCACAGTAGTACTGATGCAGGGGCGTTAGACACTAGCCAGCAATGTAGGAGGTTTGTCCACATGTTGTGGCTAGTAGGGGTCGAGAATATTTGAATTGTAACAGCTAGGTGTCAATACCTCAGCTGACTGTATTACTTAGAGTAGTTAGAGTTGTAGAAGATGAATAGTTAGATTTGATCCATCTGTCATGTTTCAGTTAATTGAATAATTGTAATTAGGCTTTTGGTTTTCCTAAACGGTCCTCACAGAGGAACGAAACAGACAAATGTTCATGTATATAAATTTAATCCCTCACATGTATATGAGGAAGAGAGTGGAGAGGAGATTTCTGCAATAAAACTCTGTGTATTGAGAAATTGCTTCCGGTTAAATAGAATTCAAGCCTTGTTGATTTCCAAACTGTCTGAATTATAATTGTGAAGAATTGTTTAACTGTGAGGCGATTGTGTATTGGTATTTCCATTTCTTTTTCCATTGATTCCCTCAAATTTGTTCGAACAGGCTCTGTCGAATAAATCTCCACTCATAGAAGAAGTCTGCGTAAACCCTGGTCGCGGAACTCTGTTTAATGTTAATAATGGAAAATATCGTTTAATAAAGGAAATTACATTTGTTCGGTGATTAATCAGAATTTCCTAACCGGGGTCAGAACCTTATTTAATAATGGAGAGCATACAAAGAAGAGCGCAACCCGACGTGAACCTTGGTTAAACCCTGTACCAAAACCACGAGCGGATTTGCGGAAGCGGATTGCCCATATCGCACCGCTTTTGGTGAATGAGTGGTATTTTCGGGTCGGGGAGCAATTCCATAGAGGAGTCGACACATGGGGAGGTAGACCCACATAAAACCGTCGTTGTTGCATGCCGTCGTCTATTAAAGATCGTACCACGGTTCCGAGCGATATGCATACATGTTGTTGATCTGGGAAGGAGCCATCGGATAGTGGTCATTTGATGAAGATGCGTGAACGATAATGAGGGACGGTGCGTGCATTTGATTGGTAATTTGATCATAGAGGTGGGGCCCAGAGCCAAGGGTTTATTATACAGTCAATTTTTTAAAACAGAGCGTCAGCATTAATACAAAGGTTCGAAGGTTTAAACGTTTATTATAATGGTTCGGAGATAAATATGCAAGCTGGGAGATATCATTTGAAAGCTGTGAAAGTATTTATTTGTCAATTTCTTTGAAATTGATAAATAATTTAAAAGGAAGATTCAAGAGCCACATGGAGTAAAAGAACGAGGTTTCAGATAAAGGAATGCTGGCAGAGCCACGCCATAGTTGACCATCTCTCCTCAGGGAGACTTTCAGTTTTGTTGGCGTCATTTGTGGTATCAGAGCTACTGTTTTAGAGTTGTTTTTGCAGAGAGCTGACATGGAAATCCAAGTTGGTAGAGGTGCTGGTAGAAGGAGACTTGTTGGCAACGCAGAGGTGTTGGGGATGTTGTAGAGGGTCGAGGCCAGAATGGATGCCATGGAGTGAAGACATCCCAAAGATCCTAAAGACATCAATGAACCTGAAACAGAAGAAGCGGAAGAAAATGTTGAGATTCCTCCTGACATGAGGCTCCTTAGAACTGTTCTGGGGTCTGCAGTTAAGCCCAGAATTGAAGTTTCAAGTTATGCAGGGGAACTAAATCCAGAAGAGATAGTAGACTGGATTAATGAAATGAACAAGTGCTTCGATTATGAAGAAATAAGTGAAGATAAAAAGGTCAGGTTTGCGGTGACAAAGCTGAAGGGACATGCTGCACTTTGGTGGGATGGAGTGCAGGCAGAAAGGAGGAGAGTTGGCAAGCAACCTATCAAGAGCTGGACCAGAATGATGGCTAAATTAAAAGGTAAATTCTTGCCTAGTGATTACCAGTTGAAATTGTATAAGCAAATGCAGAACCTGAGACAGAGGTTGCTGACAGTAAAAGAATACATAGAGGAATTCTACAGAGTGAGCATAAGAGCTAGGAAATTTCAAGACGCACCAGAAAATACTGGCAGATATGTGAATGGTCTCAAGCTGGAGATCCAAGATGATATTGGTCTTCTGTCTCCCAAGACAGTGGAAGAGGCATACCAGATGGCCTTGAAAGCAGAGGAGAAACTCCTGAGGAAACAGTCTACCAAGAAGAGAGGTACTTTCCGTGGAAAGGGAAGTCAGGGTGGTAGAGGAAAGCCTGCTACACCCAGGGACGGAGCTGATAGTAGCTCACCTCAGAATGCATCTACAGAGGATGATGCAAGGGGTAGAAGGGGTTCTTATAGAGGGAAAGGAAGAGGAGGTAGAGACAGAGGCAGAGGTAGAGAGTTGAGGTGTTATAGATGTCAGCAAGTGGGACATAAGCACTATGAGTGTCCAGAGAATGTGGGTGCTGGTCCAAGGAATGCTATTGTTGCCCAGGCTAGAGAAGAGGCAGAAATTGAAGAAGAAATTCTTCCAGAGAGGGGAGAGTCCTTGGTGGTAAATAAGGTCCTATTGAAGCAAGCTAAAGAGGTCACTGAGCCTGCACAAAGGAAGACTTTGTTTAGGAGCATATGCAAATTCCAAGGGAAATGCTGCCAGCTAGTCATTGATAGTGGTAGCACAGACAATCTGGTTTCCACTGAGGTGATAGAAAAGTTGAAGTTGAAGACAAGGGAGCATCCAACTCCCTACAGGGTGTCCTGGTTGCACAAAGGGCACCAGCTGGTTGTGAAAGAGCAGTGTGAGATAGAGCTGCAAATGGGAAAATACAAAGATAAGGTCCTGTGTGATGTAATGCCCATGGATGTGTGTCATATAATTCTGGGTAGACCTTGGTAGTTTGATAGAGCAGCAGTGCATGATGGCAAGAAGAACACTTACAAGTTCTTCAAAGATGGGATACACCATACATTGATACCCATGGAAGAAGGAGAGCCATCCAGTAGAGTGATTGATCCAAAGACCTTGTTGCTGAGCGGGAAGGAATATCTGCAGCAGATAGAAGAAGAAGAGGTAATTTTTGCTTTAGTTTGCAAACCTGAAGTAGTTCTTACTTCTACAAACATTTCTGATTTGCCAGTAGAAATCCAAGAGATGTTAGACCATTACTGTGACATTGTTGTGGATGATTTACCTGATGAGCTGCCACCTATGAGAAAGATCATCCATCAGATAGATTTTATCCCTAGTTCAAATCTACCAAACAAGGCAGCCTACAGAATGAATCCCAAGGAAAATGAGGAAATCAAGAGACAAGTACAGGAGTTGGTGGAAAAGGGGCTGATCAGAGAAAGTTTGAGTCCATGTGCAATACCAGTAGTATTAAGCCCAAAGAAAGATGGAGGCTGGAGGATGTGTACTGATTCCAGAGAAATCAATAAGATCACAATCAGGTACAGATTCCCTTTGCCCAGAATTGAGGATTTAATGGACTGTTTGAGTGGTGCTAAATATTTCTCAAAGATAGATTTAAAAAGTGGATACCATCAGATCATAATAAGAGAGGGTGATGAGTGGAAAACTTCCTTTAAAACAAATGAAGGATTATATGAATGGATGGTAATGCCTTTTGGGTTGTCAAATGAACCTAGCACTTTTATGAGACTTATGAATGAAGTATTGAAAGAATTCATTGGTAAATTTGTGATAGTGTACCTGGATGATATATTAGTTTTCAGCAGAACTAAGGAAGAACATTAAAGGCATCTTAATCATGTCTTGAAGAAGCTCCACCAAGAGAAACTGCTGATAAATTTGAAGAAATGCTCATTCATGAAGGAAGAGTTGGTGTATTTGGGGTTTGTTGTTTCTGCAGAAGGATTGAAGATGGACCCAGAGAAGGTTAAGGCAATTGTGGAATGGCCTTCACCCAAGAATGTTTTTGAGGTAAGAAGTTTCCATGGACTCGCTAGTTTTTACAGAAAGTTTATAAGAAACTTCAGTAAGATCAATGCACCCATAATTGAGACGATAAAGAAGAGAAAATAGCCATTGAAGTGGACTGCTGAAGCATAAAGAAATTTTAAATTTTTGAAGCAAAATATAACAGAGAAGCCTGTTTTGATCCTGCCTGATTTCATTAAACCATTTCAAGTAAAATGTGATGCTAGTGGAGAGGCCATTGGAGCTGTGTTGAATCAGGATGATAGGCCTGTAGCCTATTTTAGTGAGAAGCTGAATGACACCAAAAGAAAGTATTCCTCTTATGAGAAGGAATTCTATGCAATTTTTCAGGCACTAAAGAAGTGGAGACATTATTTGATGTCCAGGGAATTTGTATTATATTCTGACAATCATGCTTTGCAGTATATTGTACAGCAGCCCAAGTTGAAACATAAGCATGCTAAATGGGTTGAGTATCTCCAAGGTTTTAATTTTGTTTTGAAACATATAGGTGGCCAAGCCAATAAAGTAGTTGATGCTTTGAGTAGGAGGCACATGCTTGTTCAAGAAACTAATTTTGAAGTTGCAGGATTTGATTTTCTCAAGGAATTGTATAAAACAGATCCAGATTTTAAAGAAGCATTTGAGGCATGTAGTAACCCTGTTCTAACAGATAGAAGCCAATGGCTAGATTATTTCTTGTAGGAAGACTTGTTATTCAGAAGAAGCCAACTGTGTGTACCAAGATGTTCCATGAGAGAAAATTTGATCAAAGAGAAGCATAGTGGTGGAATTGCTCGACACTTTGGTACTGATAAGACTTATGAGTAGCTGAGTCACTTCTATTACTAGCCCAAGATGAGAGAAAAAGTGGACAAGTTCGTGAAGAATTGAAAAATCTGTCAATATGCTAAAGGAAGAAGCCAGAATGCAGGATTGTACAGTCCCTTGCTTATTCCAGACAGGCCTTGGGACATGGTGAGTATGGATTTTGTTCTAAGATTGCCCAAGACTCAGAGAGGGAATGATGCAGTCTTTGTTGTAGTGGATAGATTCTCCAAAATTGCACATTTTATTCCATGCTATAAAACTAGTGATGCCACCCATGTTGCTAACTTGTTTTTCAAAGAAGTTGTTAGATTGCATGGGTTGCCCAAGAGTATTGTTTCAGACAGAGACACCAGATTTGTGGGCCACTTTTGGAGGACATTGTGGAAGAAACTTGGTACCAAACTGAGTTTCAGCTCAGCTTATCATCCCGAGACTGATGCACAAACTGAGGTGGTGAATAGGAGTCTGGGAAACTTGTTGAGAAGTCTTGCAGGAGAGCATCCCAAGCAGTGGGACCATATTTTTCCCCGGGCAGAATATGCATATAATGACTCACCAAACAGAAGCACAGGGAAAATTCCATTCCACATTGTTTATGGAATGCATCCCAGAGGAATATTAGAGTTGAGAAATATGGGAAAGGCAGAGCTAAGGAGTGTAGATGGTGAGGAATTTGCTTCACAGATCTAGGCCATACATGAACAAGTGAAACAACAACTACAAGGCAACAACATCAAATATAAAAGTAGAGTAGACTTGAGTATAAAGGAAGTTCATTTTGAAGTAGGAGATCTGGTTTTGGCACACTTGAGGAAGGAGAGATTCCCAAAGAAGCAGTATAACAAGTTGAAGTTCAAAAAGATTGGGCCATGCAAGATACTTAGAAAGTTTTCTGCAAATGCTTATGAGATTGAATTACCTCTTGATGTTGGGATATCTCCCATTTTTAATGTTGTAGATTTGTACAAGTATGAGGATGATGGTGCAGAGGAAAGATCAGCAGACAAGGGACAAATTGAGTGGAAAGAGCAGCTACCTCTAGCACAACCGTTGCAACCAGAGAAGATATTGGACAAAAGAGTATCCAGGAAGACCAGAGGACAAGATTACTTTCAGTACTTGATCAAATGGAAGGACAAGCCAGAGGAATATGCCACTTGGATGACTGAAGGAATGTTGCAGAAGATAGGCAGATCAGCGGAAGAGCTCATGGACAGGAGCCCATGAAGAAGATTGCCCTCGGGAGTCTGATGCAGGGGAATTAGACACTAGCCAGCAATGTAGGAGGTTTGTCCACATGTTGTGGCTAGTAGGGGTCGAGAATATTTGAATTGTAATAGCTAGGTGTCAATACCTCAGCTGACTGTATTACTTAGAGTAGTTAGAGATGTAGAATACGAATAGTTAGATTTGATCCATATATCATGTTTCAGTTAATTGAATAATTGTAATTAGGCTTTTGGTTTTCCTAAACGGTCCTCACAGAGGAACCGAACAGACAAATGTTCATGTATATAAATGTAATCCCTCGGATGTATATGAGGAGGAGAGTGGAGAGGATATTTCTACAATAAAACTCTGTGTATTGAGAAATTGCTTCCGATTAAATAGAATTCAAGCCCTGTTGATTTCCAAACTGTTTGAATTATAATTGTGAAAAATTGTTTAACTATGAGGCGATTGTGTATTGGTATTTTCATTTCTTTTTCCATTGATTCCCTCAAATTTGTTCAAACAGGCTCTGTCAAATAAATCTCCACTCATAGAAGAAGTCTGCGTAAACCCTGGTCATGGAACTCTGTTTAATTTTAATAATGGTGAATCCCGTTTAATAAAGGAAATTACGTTTGTTCGGTGATTAATCAGAATTTCCTAACCGGGGTTAGAACCTTAGTTAATAATAGAGAGCATACAAAGAAGAGCGCAACCCGACGTGAACCTTGGTTAACCCCTGTATCAAAACCACGAGCAGATTTGTGGAAGCGGATTGCCCATATCGCACCGCTTTTGGTGAATGAGCGATATTTTCGGGTCGGGGAGCAATTCCATAGAGGAGTCGACACGTGGTGAGGTAGACCCATGGAAAACCACCGTTGCTGCGCACCATCGCGTGTTAAAGTTTGTACTAGGGCGCCGAGTGATATGCGTACATGTCATTGATCTGGGAAGGAGCCATCGAACGGTGGTCATTTGATGAAGATGCACGAACGATAACGAGGGACAGTGCGTGCGTTTGATTGGTCATTTGATCGTAGAGGTGGGGCCCGAAGCCAAGGTTTTATTATACAGTCAATTTTTTAAAACAGAGCGTCGGCATTAATACAAAGGTTCGAAGGTTTAAACGTTGATTATAACGGTTCGGAGATAAATATACAAGCTGGGAGATATCATTCGAAAGCTGTGAAAGTATTTATTTGTCAATTTCTTTGAAATTGATAAATAATTTAAAAGGAAGATTCAAGAGCCACGTGGAGTAAAAGAACGAGGTTTCAAAGAAAGGAATGCTGACAGAGCCACGCCATAGTTGACCATCTCTCCTCAGGGCGACTTTCAGTTTTGTTGCCGTCAAGTACCCTCTTACGGAGCTGCTTGCCAAAGAAATTGAGAATGATAGAGAGTCTTGGCTTGAGAGGGAAAATCAGCATTTGGAAACCAAATTGGAGGAAGCTAACAAGGATTTGGGCCTACAAAGAAGAATGACCGAGCACTACAAGAAGTTGAATCAGTTTTCCCGAAGGAAACTCAAAGCTGCCCAAAGGAGGCGCCCGACGGAAAAACATGGAAAAGACCTATCCTAGCTTGGAATTATTGCTCAAGCTTCATTGCATATTTCTAAAAACCCTTAAGTGGTTTACTCACCAAATTTGGGCATTTTTGGACACATTCTTGTTTTTTGTGAATTTTAGGCCTAAAAGCATAAAATAATGGGTGCCTTAACTTTTTCTCGGAGCATTCTTAGCTGAAGAAAATTGTATTTTTGGATTCCTTGACATCAAAGGAACATGCTAAGAATTTTTTTAGATCAAATGAAGCTGTTTTGGTCCCTCAAAAAGGCCAAAAACAACCATTTTTTACCTTTTTACACCTAATATTAGCAGGTGCTACACTCCTAGGTTTTTTTCACTGTTTCTAAATTTTTACTAACTTTGAGGCATAAAATTGGAAAAATTAAAGTAGTTTTGGAAAGTAGACATCCGTAGCTTTCCAACGAGCCATCACGGGACTCATTTCGACATCAGGAGGTCCGCCAAAAATTCACTGCAAAATAGACATTTTCTGGTGCTACGCTCCTGCAGATTTTGCTGAAAAGCAGTTTTCTGAGTGATGACTGGGCCAAATGTGCATTAAGCAAGTTTATATTGTGTTTTAGGCCTTGAAAGTGATTATTTTTTGCTATTTTTGTCCGAAAATATATTTTTGAAGGATATTTTGTGCCTTGGACTTTGTTAAGCCTCAAGGACAGTTTTAGATATTTGTTTTTGGCCAATGACCTTCTAGTTGCTCTAGGTGGTTTTCATCCTCCTTGGCTTATATAAACCAAGAGGATTCATTGTAACAAAGAGGAAGAACTTGTTGTATTGAGAGCAATACATAGCATTTTGAGCTTGGAAGAAATACTTGTTTTATGAGGTGGATGATGTATTGCTTGGCTTGTTGGTGGAGGAGCATTGTGTGCAGGATTCCATGGCTTGGTGAATGGTGATGTTTCTCTGATTGTTTATGTTTCCTTATTTTTATTAATGTTCCATACTTCTCACTTGCTGTAGTTCAGAAAATTATATGTTGAGACATGCTCATGGAAGAACCTCAAACATCCTACATGTTATAGCTTCGATGTTTTCCTCTTCTTGATAATTTCTAAAGGATTCTTAACTGCACTTTAGGTCCATCAAGAAATTGTTATTTTTTTCATTTATGGTCAGTATGTTTTGCTATCTTGTATGATTTAAGGTATGCCCTGCTGTTGAAGCCTAGAAAATCTCTGCTTCAAACATCGGGGAAAACCACCCGGTCGGGACCTTAAGACAGCTCCTTTTCCGTTTGGTGTGGTGGCTCCGACTAGATTTAAAGGACCAGTTTCCTTGTAACTAAATGGATTGGATTGGAT